>CM053653.1:9110156-9614901 GCA_028654395.1 Scutellaria barbata | reverse complement strand
TTGTCGAGAGAAGGACGGTCGCTGAGGAAAGGGAAAATGAGCTGACAAAGGCCGCACATGATAGATTAGTTGACGCCGTGCGGCGGGGACGAGAAATGCATGTAGATAAGCTGGGTAAATACAAGTTCAAGGTGGTGGAAGGTAGAAAAAATTGGGTTGTCGAGCTCAACCATCAGAGCTGTACATGTTCAGTGTTCCAAAATGACTTGATACCGTGCGCTCACGCATGTGCAACAATCAGGTAATTATTATGATTGGCAGATTAAATATTTCTGTATTAATTTAACTCTGTTAATTAATTTTTCCTCATCATACAGTTTTTCGAAAGAAGCAGTGACGTCTTACGTTGGCTCGTACTACACCACTGAGTCACTCAGAGGAATGTGGGCTGGTGAGGTTTGCCCTGTACCCGATCCACAAGATTGGGTCATATCTGATGACGTTCGAAGCATTTTTTGTCTTGCACCTGATCGACCAAGATAAGCCGGCCGGCCGAGAAGAAGTCGGATATCTAGTTTTGGAAGTCAACGAGCACCAGGAACATGTGGTCGGTGTGGCGGCACTGGACACAACAGAGCTACGTGCACAAATCCCATGCCGCCCGTTCAGCCAAGCGAGATTGATGATCTAGCTGGTGATACAGATGAGATTCCAACAGACGGACGTACGAAGCAAAGAAAAAAGAAACAATGCTCATTGTGTGGATCAGACAGTCATACGAGAAGAAAGTGCCACTTGTACGGCAGTTCTTTTACTTTGTAGTAGATTATGGAATATTTTGTGAACCTACTTTGTTGTGAGGACGATCGAACATGAGGACGATCAAATATGAAGGCCAATATTGAAACAGTGCTCATAGAATGCCATCTGAATAAAATTCTGACATCTACATGTCATAAAATGAATAAAGACAATACATCATCCGAAAATATATAAAACAGTGAAATGAAAAATCGAAACAGGCTAATCGGCCATATCTTCAGCCGTGATGGTGCTCTCATCAGAGGAGTATCTGAAAACTGTCAACGCCATCTGCTGCCGTGCTCTCGTGAGACCCAACCGAAACAAATGGCTAGGCCACTCAAGTGTCAGTGCACTCTCGACGGCCATGAGGGCAAAGACACCGTATGTGTGGTCCTCGTGCTGCTCGTAACATAATGCATCAGAGCAGAACGAAAGCTCCAACTCGTCATCCAAAGGCTGCATCGGAGTACCCTCATTGGCCATCATGTCGTAGAAGCCTGTGTGCTTCAGCAAGGTAGGTATAACACGTCTAATGGGTATCGTCTGCCGATAACGCCTCTGCTCCTTGTTCTTGTCCCATGTCCAATGCAGGCTGTCGAAGAGTACTAATTTACGAGCACGCAGAAAAATGGAGCAAGCCACCCAGTGCCCATCCAGATTCATGACGGTGACGAGCTGTAAAATAATGCCGATCGAACATTTAGCATTTCAAAATGGTTGTTCCAACAAATCAAAAGTATACGAAAATTATTATTTGACCAGTAATAGGGACTTACATTTTTTGGCTTCTTCCACCAGGGCTTCACATGTCGCCATTTGGGCTTTTGTCCCAACACGTACGGGGCAAGTTGATCCAGGAGCTCCGGTGCAAAAGTCTCGTTGGTCGGACCTTTATACTTCTTGTAATCCGACTCTCCTCGATGACTGACGTTCCACACCTCCTGACAAGCACTCTGCATTACAAAGTTCAAATATTAATCACTAGGCAGGTATATGGATATATATATATCGAAAATGCAATAAAGGGTGATGTTTATACTTACAAAAAAGTGGACATCCAACACCTGGTACTTGTGAGCATTTTCCTCGTGGACCCGAATCCCTGCAAACAGTGCATTGCTCTGCATAATCCCCAAGTACGAGTCGAGATGCTGACATAAAACAAACGGTCAAATGTAAAAATATAGTAATAAGCAAGCAAAAAAATACATTCAAGTGATGAAAAAATACCTCATGGGTCATGTCCGACCGCGGATCCAAAAACGAGCTGAAGAAATCATGCCCAACACCATATCCAACTCCGACATTACGCCTGCAAAAACATATGCCATGTCAATCACTGGACATAATCACCCAGCTAACGTAAATTAGAATATCATACGATTAATGAAGTACGACTTACATCTCATAGGCTTGCTTCTTCTCTGCCGCCAGGAGTCCTGCCTCAATATATTTCTCCAGGTCAGCTTGCTTCAGACTCGGTCTACGTGCAGATCCATGGACGAATGGACTTCGAACATGTCGAGACGGAGCTCTCTGTCGTACAAGACGAATGCCGGCAGTCGTCTCGGGAATCCCAGCAATGGAGGATCCAGCATAATCACTAGTAGAATCTGGTGACTCTACGTCAAAACCGGTGCTGGGTCCTGCCTGAACCGGGGCCGCCCAAGTGCCCATATCAAATGGCACTGGAGTAGGATCCCAACCTCGATGACTGCCGGGCGGCTGAGCGTACGGAGTCTGTGAATAATGAGAACCACCAGCATGGGGATTGTAGGAGGCATGATATGATGGCCGGTGGCTGAAGAATGCTCTGAGCTCATCACCAACGATCTCCGGTATGCGCAACTCCAGCCTCTGCGTCTCCTCCCTCACTGTGGTCTGCACCAAGTCCTGAACCTGGCCCTGTACATCTGTATACTGCCGATCATAATGGCCTCGCAAGTCTGTGAACTGCTCATCGACGTGGCCTCGCAGGTCGGCATACTGCTCATCTACATGGCCTGACAAATCTGTGATACGACGATCAACGTAAGACCGCAACTGGTCGATCTGAGTACCAAAAAAACCAGTGAGGCTGAAACAAGCCATCCTGATCGGAGCTCTGATGTGGGTACGAAGGCTCTGGCGGTACAAAGTTGGAAGGAGGAATGTAGCTGATCGGCGAGGCATCCCGATACGGCTCATATCCATGCTGCTCGGCGTACGGCTCCTCGAAAACCGGGTCGGGCTGGCCGGTGGGGTGCTCCTCAGGCTGCTCATGCCCAGGATGCTCATGCCCATGCTGCTCGGCCTCCTGTTGCTCGAAACTATGACCGAAGTCTCGAACCGGGTGCTCCTCAGGAGGCTCGCTCGGAGGCATCGGTGGTCGTCTGGACCGTATGGTCCTCGATCGCCGAGCAGCTCGACGCTGACTCGTGGATGGACCGGGTGCATCCTGCTTAGGTGCAGGAGCTACAACCGTCGTCGGAGGACGACCACGCCTTCGTGGTGCAGCTTGCACGCCCTCATTCAATGAGCGATCAATATTCTGCCAATACGGCTGACAAATCTCCTCGGCTGTAGGAATGAGGGACTCGACGCCGTCAACCTACATAAAAAGTCTGAAACATCAGTTTCGGTACAAAAATTAACCATATGCAGTTTCGGCAGCAAGACTGAAAAAAATAATAGAATTACCTCGCCGAATAAAACATCAGTGACATCCACTACAGACTTCGCCGTGGACCACTTCAAGCACCTCGGAATGTGCAGTCCAGTATCCAATCGCCGGCCAGCCACAGTGGACGATACAGGGATGGCCTCGTACGCCCATATCTTCACAGTGAACAAATTTACGATATGTGTGAGCAAAGCACTGTAATAACATAAATTTAAAACGACCGAAAAGAGTAATTGAATGTTCAAATTAATTATACTTACCAGTAGAGCAACCGAGAATCCATAGAAGTGATACGCGGGGGTTCTATTGATGTTGGCCGGGACCAGAATATCCTTTGGCACTAGGTCCATATACTTAAGCAACGCCTGGAAAGAAAGCTTGCCCCATGGAAATGACTCCCAACGCTCTTCCTGCTCGACCAAAGCCCACACCCACATATCCACCGAGCATTTTCTGCAGTCGACTCCAAGTAAGATGTAGTAAACGAGTAGGATCTTCGAGATCTTCATCGTATCATCCATGCTCCCACGGAACTCCCCTCCCTGAAATCTATATAGGAGTTGTTGCAGCGTCACGTGTGCGGTCTCGGCATGCACTCTGTAGTACACGCCATCTCTTGGCGGACGATGATCCCCAGCCGGGCTGAAATCGGAGTCGCCAAACCTCAAACCGGTGACTAGAGCAAACTCTCTCCTCGAAAACTTACAAAGGTGATACTCCTCTCCAATTGCAAACCATCTCTCATCATCGGGGGTGGTCGGACCACTTATTTCCCTCGACATGAGAACATGAAGAAATGACTTGCATGTCTCAGCCGAGGTCTCCCACCGTAGAAAATGGCCAAAACATGTCCGTCCGAAATCCGCAACACACTCTCCCCCGTGCTCTCCCAAAGCATGTCTGATATCAGCTAGTATACTCAAACGAGTATACCCGTTAATGTAGGCTAGCGTGCCCTGACAACGTCGGCGAACCCACTCAAAAGCCATCTACAACAAATGTACACAAATACAACATTACTTATTAATCACAAATGGTGTTATAAAACCAAATAAAAATGGATCCCTTTTTTTGGCCGTTTAACCCTAAAACAGGGTTTTATCGGCGATAAAACCCTGTTTTAGGGTTAAACGGCCATTTAGCCAAAAAAAATAGGGCTAAACGGCTATTAGGGTTAATAGCCGTTTAGCCCTATTTTTTTTGCTAAATAGCCGTTTAACCCTAAAACAGGGTTTTATCGCTAATAGCCGTTTAGCCCTATTTTTTTTGCTAAATAGCCGTTTAACCCTAAAACAGGGTTTTATCGCCAAAAAACCCTGTTTTAGGGTTAAACGGCCATTTAGCAAAAAAAATAGGGCTAAACGGCTATTAACCCTAATAGCCGTTTAGCCCTATTTTTTTTGGCTAAATGGCCGTTTAGCCCTAATTTCTCATTTTCAACCATGTAATTCCACATTTTAGGACTAATTACGATTTTTTCAGTCCTAAACCCTAATTATAAACTACATTGCAATTAACCCTAAACTATAAACAAAACCCTAATTCATCACAACAAATGCACAACAATATAACACAATTGCAGCCCTAATTCATCACCATAATTGCACACAAATATAACACAATTGCAGCCCTAATTCATCAAAAAAATTGCACAGAAAAATTGCTGAAATTGCAGCCCTAATTCATCACAAAACCCTAAACTATAAATTGCAGAACAATTCATAAACTTGCACCACTAATTCAAGCCAAAAATTGCAGAAAAAAATCTCACCATTGCAGCCTAATTGAATGAATAAATTGCACAACTTTGATCGAAAAAATAAGATACAAATAATTGCCGTTTACTAACCCGTACAATGTGTGCTAATCTTCACCAAATTTGGACGATTTTTGCAAGGGGAAACCTCTCCAAGCTTGAAGAAAATGGCCGTTTGTGTTGTTGAGGAAGAAATGGCCGTTTGGAGCTTTGAGGAAGAAGGGCAAATTTTTGAACAAGAGGCTACACGGCTAAAATTGGGTGGTTGAAAATAACTCACAAAATGCCAAAAAACTTTATCACATGAAGCTAAAGTGTGTCATGCATGAGACATTTTATGACATTGTACTTGTAATGTCAATCAATGTGGGTCCAATTGACCAATTGTACAAAAGGGGTAGAAAACATACAAATTATATGCATTAGGGTATTAAAATTTATTAACTATATTAAAATTTATTAACTATATGAATTGGGGTATTGTGGACACTTTCCCCTAAAAAAAAAATTAGGGTTATTTATCCTTAATTTAGAAATTAATAATTAAATTGAAACTTAATTCAATTAGCATAATATTTATAAATTTTTAGTCTCAAAAGCAATCTTGCAAAATATAGACATAAATTATAATTCCAATTAAAATCCTTGATTAAAATTTATAATAATAACACAATAATAATTAATTCCTAACTTAAGCTTACCTTATAGTTCCCAAATTAATTTAATATAATTTATAACTTTATACTTTATTTAATCATATAATTAGATTCAAGTGATATAAATTAATTTACATAATTCTCTTTATTAATTAACTCGTCTCATTCATTAAATTTTATTAATTATAAAATAACATTTAAAATTTCATATACATTAATAAATAATAAAAATTAAAGTGTGATTTATTGTAATTCTCACAATTTTTAAGTACAATTTTATGATATCGTTATATTTTAAAGAAGATTACGTAATATTTTTATTCGAATTCCATGTTTGAAATTCATATATTAAATTTCTAGTAAGCATATTATAACTTTTATACTTCCTAATATTTTACAATATTAGATGAAAATATGTATCATTAATATAGCATTTAGCAATCTAAGAAAACAATTACATAACAACATCAATAATAATAAAACTATGTAACTTATATAATTTTAAGGGTTCGATTATTCTCATTCGTATTTTCAGGTGGTCTTCATACATATACTTAATTAATTTAGGTGTTATATGCAATTTACAAACTAATTAAGCATTAAAATAAAATTCAGCAGCAAAAATGACGGTTTTGCCCTTCATATTCACTAAATTTGCAAAATGTAACCTTTCCCCCCTACGTTTTTCCTTCCCAGTTGCAGCAGCCATTTCTTCACCTCCGGTCACTGCTCAGCCGCTCCCCGCCGCCTGCCAATCCGCTGCAGCCGGCGACTGGAAATCGCCGGCGACTTCTCACCATGCAACACACCCTAACCAACCCCCTAACCTACCCGACTCAGCCTCTGTTGCAGCAGCCATGACAGCAGCTTAACAGCCACCGGCACGGTCAGCTCCGGCCGACGCATCCGAACCCACCTCCACCACCACCCACGACACTTCGACAACACCCACACAAGACCGACACAAGCACCAGCAGGAACAGAGCACAGCTGCAGCCAGCTCAGTCCGTTCAGCCACACAACCGCCGCTTCCAGCGGCGGACTCAACCCGACACTCCGACGCATGCCTAGCACTAATTCCGACTCAACCAACGGCGTACGGTGGCAGCAAGAACCAGCAGGGCAGTGACTAAGGTGCAGCACAGCTGAAAGAGGAACGGCCATGTTTTTATACCTCAAAACTATCTTACAACTAGCAAGCCAAGAGCTACCCCTCTTGACTTATTACCTTGCCGGAACGATGAAGCTCGGTGATGGAGTAAGCAACGTTCAACAAGTGGTCGTGGAAGGAGAAAGCAAAAAGGAAGAAAATGAAAGGAGAGAAGCTTTGTTTGCTTAAGCTTGCAGATTTCGTACAGGGAAGAAAAGGAAGAGCATGGCCTCTCTTAACATCATTTAATGCTTCTAGAAGAGTATTGACCTATATCCCTACCTACAAGCCTATGTTGCACATGTAATCTCAAGCCAAAATACTTAAATTATGCAACTTATAGTATATACATAAGCACTTTACGTAGCCTACTTGATGCATAAACTAAGTTAGTAATTTATATTATAAGTATGTCATGCATTTTCATATATATTAAGTACATAAATTTGTTTTAGCTTAGGTTATAAATTTAACAACTTAAATAATACTTAGGCTACAATTATAATTTATGAATTTTATATCTTAATATTATATAATCTATATCATATATAACATATATTTCAAGTTCATACTATATAATTATATATATACATTAAGGTAATATATTATATAGTTATATATATATAAAAAAAATTCTTAGGTGCTACATCACTTTAGGTGGTGTAGCCGTTTCATGGAAGTCTTATAAACAAACGGTGATTGCAAGATCCACTATGGAGTCTGAGTTTATTGCTCCAGAAAAATTTGGAGAAGAAGCTGAATGGCTTTGATAATTCTTAGAATATATTCCAATGTGGCCTAAACCAGTGCCCACAATCTGTATTCATTGCGATAGCCAATCGGCTATAGAAAGAGCACAAAAACCACATGTATAATGACAAGTCTAGAAATATACGTCGTAGACATAACACCATTAGCCAACTACTTTCTTCTGGGGTCATCTCAATTGAATACATAAAATAGAAAGATAATCTAGTGGATCCGTTAGCCAAAAGGTTAAATAGAGATTATGTTGTAAAGTTTTCGACAGGAATGGGTATAAAGCCTTTTGGCGATGGAATTGAGACAAAGGAAACCTAACCTAGTTGAATGGAGCTCCTAAGATCTAGGTTCAAAGTGACAACCTAACTATCAAAATTCAAAGATCATTGTGAGAGAGATTCCTAAACTCATTCATAGGACATAATAATGATGCCCACAAGGATTTAGGCTATGCATAAAGCTTTTAATGGTTCTTAAGTCTTGTTGTCGAGCAGAGTAATGCAGGTTACTCTTAGTAAAGAATCACCTATGTGAGAAAGAAGTGGGGCCGCTTCAAAGGGAATTATTAAAGGCTCAATTCTTAGAAATTCTCGCAGAACAAGGATGATGTTTATGGCCAAACCGAACTTAACCATGAGAACTGGATAATGTTAGGAAGCATCATGTGTGAAGCACATCATCGTTTAGGCTAACAAAAAATGAATTCAAGGGCATCGTGTCCATTGATTAGCTAGTAAAGCAAATGTGTTCTCAAGAGGGAAGGTTAAAAGGGTTTCACCTACCTGTCCTATACAAGATTCAATTATTGATCAGTATCATATTTCCTCTATATTTCAATTTTCATTTATGTGGGGGACCGTTGGAGAAAATCTGCATTTTCTATTCTTTTTAGGGTACTTTTGCATGTGGGTGCTGTACCTAAAATTAGAAAACACATCGTTGGAACGTGTTCTCTTTCGAGAGAGGTTCGAGACGGTATATAGCTTGCCAAACTTATTTAATGGGTGAATGAGAAATTGTGGATGAAGTGATGACTTTTGATTCATTTTGGAATGCTTGGGAGCTTTGAAAGTGTGTTTGTCACACGTCTGAAAAATGAAACTAATTTCATTAGTTTATATTGATTTTCCCTTTTGTTGGAGATAAGAATGGTTGGCAACAAAATGCTCTCTTGTGCGCGCACGGGTGCAAACCAAATTTGATTTCAACTTTGAACCTTTGACTCGGATGTATGCACGACCTGCATACATGAATGTCGGTCCGGAAGCCCCGTCCTTTTGCCACTTAATTTTGTTCACAATCTTTCAACTCCAAGAGACTTTTCGTCTTCCCATAACAGTCGACCTTTCAACTATTTGAAACTGAATGGTTATATTATGAGCCTTTTTCCCACTCCTGAAAAACACAGAATTCAACTCTCCATTCGTATATCCTTTTTTTTTTCGTTTCTTTGGCCTTCTATTGATACTCATAAGACGTTCATCCAGTTTATCGTCGGTAGGGTTGTGTGCTCGACTCGCCACCTTTAAACCGTTGTATCCTGAGAAATGGATGTTCGTGTATGTCTCTAACATCAAATGAGGGGACAAATTTGTTTTAAAAAAATCGTGAATATCAACCTCAATTTTGTTTTGTTTCTAATTATTAGTTCTATTTTAACCATTTTCACTCTCGTATTACTAACAACTCATTGCTAGCTATTATGCATGGTCAAATACATAAAAAAATTGGTGCTTAAATAAGTGATTTAATTAGTGGCCTAATTTAAAAAAAAGAAAAATTTCAAAATTTACGATCCTGATTTTTAAAGCTTAACAAAATATCATAACTTAACAAAATATCATAACTGTGACTTATTAGTTTTGTAATTTGAGTTATAATTAATATGTTCTCCGACAATTTGAATTATATTATTAGCTAAAGAGTCACGTCAGACAACTGACGTCACATATTGCTTGGGAATCTAGTCGCTCTTAATTCTTTTTCAACTATTGTTGGCTTGTAAGAGCATGTACATTGCTTGAGAATCTAGTCTCTCTTAATTCTATTCCCACTATTCTAAAATGTAGTAATAACCCCTCAAATTAAAAATTAACTATGTAATAGTTAACAAGAATATTTAATAATTGATATGAGGCTCATGTCATAATGTAATTTTAAATTTTTAATTTTGGACCAATTCTTTATTTGGATTAAGGACCAAAGTTAGCTTTCATCCCTTTAGTTTAATTTTTAAGTTGAGTAGAAGTATTTATTTGTTTATTTATCATAATTAAATATGTCATTGTTTGATAATTGAAGAAAATAATATTGAGTGCTTGTCAAATCAAATTTTTGGTCTAAGAATACTAAGTGATATTAGTAGAAATTTGATGTCCAATGGAGTTAAGAGTTACACTGTGTGCCCTAATATGACGCATATAAATAGGGATCTATTTAGATTTTTTTGGAGGCAAAGTGGGTGGGGGAAAACGCTCTCCCTTTCTATCTCTCTCCATCTCCCTTTCTCTCTGTCGGCGCTGCCACCATTGATTGCCACCGTTGTCCGCTACCACAACCCTCCAGACGACTCATTTTATATGTCATTTCGAAGGTCTTGCTGAGCCCATTCTAGATCCAGGCTCAGATTTGCCATCCATCGCCACCTCCGTCGTATATGACCGACGAAAGTATAACCCCTCTCTTTTACTCTTCCTTTCTCTCTTATTTTGCGAGGATGTGAGGTTGTAAGTGTGTGGGTGTATTGTGAGAAGTGTTAGGTTGGTGTTAGATTAAGTTTTGCTACTTGTTGTGTTTGTTTCAACTTGATAACAAGACATACGATGGAAGCTTGTGTAAGCACCACTATTTTGTTGATTTCGTAGAATTGTAAATGTAACAACCGTAAAATTATAATAGAAATAATAATAAATTAATAATTTAAAGGTTGTTATATTTAAAAAAAGAATTGTATCAATCCTATATAATGTAGGATTTTATTTAAATGATGGATCTAATTGAAATTATAAGTCAAATCTTATTAGATTTGTTTTAGTATGAGCCCAAAAAGATTTCTTTAGTACGAGCCCAAGAGGTTAGGAGGCCCATTACATTACTATTAAATTTGGAATCCCTAAAGCTCATCATATAAATAAGAGAAAAAAAATGATACGCTAGGGTTAGGATTTTCAAACCTCTTAGAAGGTACGTATGTTTCCCTATTCTCATAATTTTCTTTTCATGTCAATCCTAGAGGAAATTCTTTAATTCTTGTTTATATGATAAATTTAAGTGAGATCTTGAGTTAGAATACAATTAATTTAGGAAAGCTAAGGTTAGATTTTTGAGATCATGTTAATAAAATATATTTGAGAAAATACATCTTCTTCTTTAATTCCAAATTCTAGAATGGTTAGTCAATTATTTAAATTTGTAGTTAGACACCTCCAAATTTCATAAAAATTTAATATGTTTATCTTTGATATATATAGAATACTCAGTAAAAATTTCAGGTTAATCGGAGTTGTAACCGATTTAAAATGAATTTTCTATTCCTTCAGTGCAAGAATCGATATGTTCACGTTTCTGATTTAAATGTTTTAAAATAAATATTTACAGACCTTATAATTTTATGAAATTTTAATGTGTTATGGTTTACTGTAACTTTGATCTTCTATAAAAAATTTGTGTTTTATATGAATTTTATATTTCTCATCAGCTTTAGTATCATAGATTTAAAAATTAAAAACTATTATTTATATAATTTCGAATTTTATAATATTTGATCAGATTATGTATTATTAGGGTTTTAATCTACAGTAAAAATTTCAATTTAATCTGATAGGAATTTCATTTAAAAATTAATTATCTTTTTCCGCTTTGAAAGATTCACGATATACACTTTTCTGTTTTACGAGATTAATACTCATAGTTAAACATCTTCAAATCCTTTGAATTTTGGATATATTGTATGTTAACATGTCTTTTATCTTCTAGAAAAGTTTCAAAATAAAAGAGTTTATAATTGATATTAAATTTATTTTACAGCTCTGCTGAATTTACCGTTTGTGAAATTTAAGTTTCAAATAAATATTATTTATTTAAAAACCTAGATTCCATGTTTAAAACTTAGGATCATTTGATCTTATATATTTTAGGAAATAAATATTTCAATGTTTAACTAGAGTTTTCCTAAAATCTTTCAACTTAGGATTCATGTCTTATTTCTTCAAAATTTTTAAGAAGTTCTCATTTATCCTTCAAGATGTCCTAAGACTATTTTAGAGATTTAATTTAATTAAAATAATTATTGAAGTTTTTCTTTAGGCCATTAGGTATTAAGATAGTGTATGTTTTCATTATGGATGAATAGATATTGAAGAAGCTGTAGCTCGCGAGGGATAGGATTGCATTAAGTTTCTTTCAGCTCAAGACTTTTAAATTTTAAGGTGGGGATTCTTTTCATGTGTTTGTCTTTATTAAATGCTTTGTGTGAAAGTAATTGATGAATTGATGCAATGTGTCATGAGAAATTTTTTATGAAAATGCTTGCTATGATCTTTGATCTATGCATGAGAATTAACTAGGGACCTCAGAGGTTCAAGGATCAAAAGTTAGATTCTCGGGTATGCCCACCGTGCTCAGAATTGATTGGCCAATTCGAAGATGAGGAAATGTTTATTTGCTTGACTGTTGTGATATTTGTCTTGTTATTACACGATGTCTTTAATTTTGACAAGCATGTCACCACTGAACTAGTGTTTGCTCATCCCATATATCAAATCTAATTTTACAGAATAAAATGCTTGATGTGGAGCGGAGTGGATGTGCGGTAGCTAGTGACAAGAAGTTTATATAATTTAATCATCATGATTTTATGAAAACGTCTTCTATGTTTATTATTTATAGTTTATCTTTTGACGCTAAGTCATTTTTTTATCTTTTGACGCTAAGTCATTTTGATAAAGATTAACTAATAAGTCAAACTCGTCGTTAAGTCTTCCGATACAAATTCATGAAGATTCTCTTTATTTAATGTGTATAATTTTTCCGCTGCAAACTCAAGAAATTCTAATTATTTAAGTTTTGATTTATACTCCGGTGGCTAGAGTTACATTAGTTGTTTTATTTTAAACTATCTAGATCATGAAAGATTAAATGTTTCTGTCTTCAATCCGCTTTAGTAAGACTTATTTCATATTTTTGGAGATCTTCTGATGACAACGTTGTTGGAATAATTCTGGTCATTTTAAAATACTCTTATGGTCTTGATTTCATTGTTTAATCTTCTATTTAAAAAATTCACATATTTAATTTTCCGCTTCAAGTATATTAATTTTGTAAACAAAATAAAACTATCAAAAAAAATTAATTAAGAAAAATCGGGATGTTACAGTAAAAATTGAATTAGTCTAAACCCTTTTACCACGATAAAGTATATGAAGTCAAAAATATGTGTATAAAATTTCAAAAGATTTAGAATCAAATTCAATTTACTATGAATTCTCTAAGAAAGTACTGTTTTTGCACAAACATGCTCTGTTTTTATGTTAGAGCAAAACCTTTTTCTTAATTTGTAGGATTCTAATTAATATGATATATTTGTGTTGTAGTACAAGCTCTTAAGAAAATGTTAAAATTTACCATGTAATATTTGAAGTATTGTACAATATCAGCAAAATTTATTCCCTATTTTGTGCCAATTTCCAAAAATTCATAGCTAGTTGTGTAAATCAGATTTCTAGTTGATATTTTCATATGATATTCTTCAGTTTGTTATGTATTCTCTCTAAAAATTTCAAGGATTTTCATCAATCCTATTAGATTTGGTGAATTTTCCATTTAATGCTGTTTTTGAGATAAAATTGAATTGCAATAGTAGTTTTAGAAAACATGTTTTATTATGCATAAATATTATCAAAAGTTTAGCAATATTTAGTGTACAATACTTATAGATGATGTGTGCATATAGAAATATTTCCATGATTTTAGGACACTCATAAGAATTATGAAGATTATTAAGGTGGAATGTGTTTTTTTAACATAGAAATGACTTGTATTATCATGTAAGTTTTTATTTAAATTAATTATTAAACTTATAAAACATGTGCATCCTACCTAAATAGTGATATGATAATATGTGAGCTAATATAATACATAATTTAACCCTTTTAAAATTATTTTCAGAACTCATAAGATCTACTTAATCCATAATGTTATAATTAACTTATCTAAAACTAAGTTTAATTCTTTCAAGATTTAACTTAAGCCTAAATAAGTTTTCTAATGTTTCAGTAGATGCATTTTCGTTATAGGGTCACCAAAATTGTATGTTTACCTTAAGATTGGTTCTTTTAAGCACATCATTAGAAAACCATTTCAATATTTATAGTGAAAATAATATAAGTTATTTATTAAAAATGTTATGAAATTTGTACATAAAGGTTATACTATTACAATATAAAGGTTATATTACTACAACATGAAGATTTCGACTTTATTACATGAATTTTTATAGTGAAAAAAATATAAGTTATTCACTGAAAATATTATGAAATCTGTACATAAAGGTTATAACATTACAACATAAATGTTATGTTAGGATTATTTTGTATAGATTTTGATAAAACAAAACCTGTAATATATAGGACTTGATATGTAAAATGTTTAGATAGGACAAGGTCGCTGGAAGAGGATGAAGTTCTTGTTAGGATCAAGTTTGTCTTAGCTGAGTCTTTGTAAATCAAACTATCTTAACAAAGTTCCTCCTTGAGAACGAGTAGAGAGGACGTAGATGGATTACTCCACCTTTGAACCTTTGTATATCGTGCTATTTATTTTTATAAAATTTCTACATATTTATCTATCATATCAGCATACTGCATTCAAGAAAGCTTTTCAGAAAATATATTTTCTGTATTATTTTTGCTGTGCATTAACTCTTTTTAAGTCCCAAGGTCACTGCTAAGAAGCAGTAACCCTATCTCTCTGCAATAAGTTCTCTAGTTACCTGCTACCAGAGGGACTTACTCTCCATGAAGTCAAAAGTTTGCAAAATTTGATAAGGTTAATTCACCTATCCTCTTAACCTTATACGACTTGGGACCAACAAGTGGTATTAGAGCCAGCTTGGATTAAAAACCCAATCTACCTGGTCAATCCCTAATCCCTTGTTTTCTGAAAATCTCATACAATAAGCTTTTCATAACATAGACTTTTCTAGTCACAAACTTCCAATATTTTTCATAGAAGAATATGATGATTGGAAGATAAGAATGCAGATACATCTTTTTGCAATGAACGATGAAATGTAGATGGTGATCATCGAAGGTCTAATCATTCCAACAAAGGTGAATCCAGTCCTTGGAAGAGATATGGAGGAAGAAACACCTCCACCACCTAGCTTCCTGATCAAGCCAAGATAGGAATAGAACAATGAAGACATGAAGAGAGCTAATCTGGACAATATGGCTAAAAATACTTTGTTTATCACTCTGGAGAAAGGAACCTTCAGCAAGGCCAAGACGTGCAAAACGTCCAAAGAAATATGGGAAAAACTAAAACAAATCTGTGAGGTTATTGAGCTAATAAAGGATAACAAAATCTCCAATGCTACCCAACTATTCGAACTCTTCGAGATGAAGACTAAAGAAATGCTGGAACAACTGAACTTGAGATTTACTTCAATAGTGAACGAACTTGAAGCTCTAGGAAAGTATTACACTCAAAAGAAAAAGAACATGAAAATTCTTAGAGCTCTACCAGCAGAGTGGATAGCAAGACCACTGCCTTGAGAGTCTCCATGGACCTGAAGTCCATGAGTACCTTCGATCTATTTTCTAACCTCAAAGCCTTCGAGTATGATATCAACCAAAGAAAGAAAAAGACTAAAGAGTCAAGCTCAAAGGTCATTACTCTGACAGCAAGAAACACTAAAAATACAGTAACTGCGAGCTGCAGTAAGTAATCAGAGCTACCTTTTGAGGATGCTGAAGAAGACATGGCTTTACTCTTAAAAAAGTTTAAAAGATTCATAAAAATCAACAAAATGAGTGACTTCAGAAGAAACCAATCTTCACCACATGTATCAACCTCTCCTCAACCAAATACAAATACTTCTGATCTATGTTATAACTGTACGAAACCTAGACACTACGTAAGAAATTATCCATACCCCAAAGTCGACAGATACCCTGAAGGAGAAAGAGATCAAATGAGGGAAATAAGAAGGAATGACAGGCACAAGCTTAAAGCACTCCTCGGAGAAATGGAGAAAGTCAAGGATACAGCAGTATCCAATGAAGTTCTAAAAGAGCAAGAAACTTCAGAAAGTGATAGTGACACCTTAACTTCAGATGAATAGGCACTAATCAGCTTAATGGCAAAAGATTGTGAAGATAGTGGAAATGATGAGGAACCGGTGCCAAGAAGCAGCAAGAACATATAGTACATTGACAATGGCTGCTCAAGGCACATGACAGGAAATAAGAAGAGCCTAATAAACTTCAAGCCTCTAAAAGACCCAAAGTAGTGTTTGGATACAACTCAAAAGGAAACACCAAGGTTATTAGAGATATGGTTAGAAGAAGTACCTACATAAAAGAAGTATCCTATGTTGAATGACTCAAATATAACCTACTGAGCATAAGTCAGTTCCGTGACAAAGGCTACTGTGTGGAATTCAACCTCAACAAATGTCTAATCAAAGAAAACAAATTAAATGAAGTCACGCTATCAAGAAAAGGAAATGTTTACATAGCTAACTGGAACTCTGTTACAACAGCTACCTACTTTATTGCCAAAGGAACACCTAAAGCTAGTTGGTTATGGCACAAAAAAATAAGCCATCTAAATTTCAAGACAATCAATAAACTATCAAGAAAAGGTCTAGTCAGGGGAATACCTAACATGGTCTATAAGAAGGAAAGTCTATGTGAAGCATGCAAGAAGGGAAAACAAATAAAGAGTTCATTCAAAAGCAAAGTCCAGCGATCAACAGACAGGATACCGAACCTATTTCACATGGATCTATTTGGACCTATTAACCCAATAAGCATGAGTGGAAAGAAATACACACTGGTGGTAGTTTTGAAGAAATCAGACACTCAACTAAGGCTACTTGAATCCCTGAAGAAGCTGTAAATTGAAAAGGGCCTGAACATTGTGAAGATTAGAACAGATAGAGAAATAGAATTTACAAACAAATTTATTGAAGCCTACTGTTTAGAGAATGAAATCAAACATGAATATTCAGTGGCTAGGACACCTCAACAGAATGATGTTGCTCAAAGAAGGAACATGACATCAAAGGAAGTTGTATGGACCATGGTGACAGAAGCACAGCTACCCAAGAGATTTTAGGTAGAAGCAACCAACACAGCATGCTATAAAAAATAGATGTCTAATCAATAAGGATTTAAATAAAACAACATATGAATTGTGGTATGATTGTTCACCAAATATTGCTTACTTTCATATCTTTGGTTGCAGGTGCTTTGTGTTGAATAATGGGAGGGAATACCTGAAAGCATTTGATGCTAAATCAGATGAAGGAATATTCTTATGTTACTCATCGGTAAGTAAAACCTTTAGAATCTTCAACAAGAAAACATTTGTTGTAGAAGAATCAGTATATGTGGTCTTTGATAAACCTCACTGTACTAAGGCTGATATTGGAAAACTTAATGAAGGTTTGGGTAAAACTCACATCAGCAACAAGCATGTTGAATATATTGATGCACAGTTACCAGATTTCTAAAATATAAAAGAAAATTGCTTAAACCCAAATCAGCAACCTACAACTGCACAACAACCTGAGGTCAGATAGCAACCTATGGATAATCAGCAATCTCCGAGAGAGCAACAACCAACTATCCTTCAAGAAGAAGTACATCATCCCAAAGAAATTCAACTTGAAATACTTCTAGACATCCAACCTGACCAGAATCAGCAAACTGATGAAGAACAACAAGCTATTGAAGAACAGAATAGAGAGCAAACTAAGAAATCGTCCAAGAGATCAAATCATAGGAGATTCATCTGGTGTAAGAACAATTAGAGCTAATCCTCATGAAGCTATGTTTGCATACTTCATATTACAAGTTGAACCAAACTGCATAGAAGGAGCTCTTGCAGACACCAATTGGATTCAAGCCATGCAAGAGAAATTAAATGGACTTGAAAGGAACCAAGTTTGGTAGTTGGTTCCCAGGCCAACTCATCAAAGAGAGTAATTGGAACTAAATGGGTGTTTAAGAACAAACTTGATGAAGATGGACTTATAGTCAGGAATAAAGTTAGATTGGTGGCTAAAGGTTATTGCTAAGAAGAAGGAATAGATTTTCAAAAAACCTTCACCCCAGTAGCAAGATTGGAAGCTATAAGGATCCTCTTAGCTTATGCAGCATATAAGAATTTCACAGTATATCAGATGGATGTGAAAAGTGCATTTTTAAATACATTGCTAGCTGAAGAAGTATATGTGGAACAACCTCTTGGATTTGAAGATAATCCAGTAAAGATGGTTTACAGATTGAAGAATGCTCTATATGGACTCAAACAGGCACCTAAAGCCTGGTATGACACTCTATACAGGTACTTACTCGACAATGGATTCAAGAAAGGAGATGTAAATAAAACCTTATTCAGAATCCAGGATAGAGAAACATACTGCTTGTTCAAATTTATGTTGATGACGTTATTTTTGGATCAACTAATAAGTTATGCAAAAAGTTCTCAAATCTTATGGAATCTATGTTCCAAAAGAGCATGATAAGAGTACTGAGTTTCTTGCTTGGCCTACAAGTAAAACAACTGAATGCTGGAATTTTTATCAATCAAATGAAGTATACAAAAGAGCTGATAAAGAAATTTAGAATGGAAAATGGAAGTGTAGTAAGCATTACTATGCCAACATCAAGAAGCTTGGACAAGGACGAAGATGGAAAAACAGTGGATATCACCAAACACAGAAGGCTAATAGCGTCACTGCTATATTTAACTGCAAGTAGACCTGATATAATATTATCAATTGGAATGTGTGCCAGATATCAAGCTGTATCAAAGGAGTCACATTTGATAGTAGCCAAGTGAATAATCAGATATCTCAAAGAAACACAGGAAGTTAGCTTGTGGTACCCTAAAGAAGGTGGAATTAAGCTAATTGGTTTTACTAACTCTGATTTGCAGGTTGCAAGATTGACAGAAAGAGCACTAGTGGTACCTGTCAGCTACTTGGAAATAAACTAGTATCATGGTTTTGCAGGAAGCAGACTTCAATAGCAACTTCAACTGCTGAAACTGAACATGTTGCTACAGGAAGCTGCTGTGCTCAAATTCTTTGGATAAACAACAACTAAGAGATTATGGGATTGAGAAAAAAGAAATTCTAATTCTGTGTGATAATACAAGTGCCATAGCTATCACCTATAACCCTGTATTTCACTCAAGGACAAAACATATTTAAGTTAGACATCACTTCATAAGAGATCACGTCGAGAAGAAATACATCGTATTGGAGAAAGTCTATACAGATTTTCAATTAGCTGATATATTCACAAAACCTCTCAGTGAATCAAGATTTTTATTTCTAAGAAATGAATTGGGTATAATTAATTTAAGCTAAAAGTATTTAATACATCTTTTCAATTGTTTATATACAGCTCAGGGGAACCTCAGAAGGCTAAAAGCTTAAAACTCTAAAATCAGCAACCTAAAGATTACTAGAACAGGTCTTTGAGCAGAAGTCCCTGAAACAAGATTACTGAAAGCATACTGCAGAAAGCTCTTTGAAGCAAACATCAACCTCAAAAAAATATGAGCATATATAGTACAGAACAGTTACCCAGTACTAAAGATAGTTTTTGTAAAAAGACCCTCGAACTCTTCAAATGTCACATCAAGTACACCACACCAAAAATATGAGCTGCAGGATTAAGAGACTTTTCATCTTCAGATTAAATCTGGATCGTTCGATCAACATCTCAAATTCCATTATAAGAGATTATTTCTTCATCTCTCACACTCACCAACTCTCAATCTCTTTGAAAAATCCTACTCTCTCAAGCATCAAACTGATTTCTCTCTCTCTTTCATATCTCTGAAATGGCACCCAAGCAAAATCAAATAGTGGATGGACGTCTGGTGGACGAGAAGATCCTCTTGAACATGATGGAGGAAGAAGGTCACTCATCGGCTCTAATGCAGGCCATCCTAAGATATCTTCACTCATATGGCCTACTGAGTCTCTGTACCCTTTTCAAGACCCCATATGATGAGGGGCTGGTGGCCAAGTTCTATTCTAGGGTAAAGGTCTTTGAAGATAGGTTGGAGATCTTGTCCAAACTTGGAGGAGAAGAGATCTCCATCACCGTCAGCTACTTGTCGAAGGTCTTCTTTCTTCCCATGAAGGGGATGAATGCCAGTGACCTCGCATCTTATGGAGAAGATGAGCTGGAGGTCTACTAGAAGAAGTTTACTGGGAAGTAGGACATTGCAGGGATGTCGAGGAGCTGTAGCAAGAAGGTGTTCCTCCTAGAGTATGAGGTGCTCCATGACATCTGTTGTCACATCATCGAGAACATATCAGATTCTTTTGACAAGTGTACTAACTTCAGGTATAGGATGATGATGACAATAATGGAAAAGAAGAAGGTAGACTGGGCCAGTTACCTATTCTCGAGGCTGATGGAGGAGGCAGAGAAGACTATAGGGAAGCGGACTTATGGGTTAGTGCTAAACACTATTCTAGGTTACATGGACTTCAACCTTTCCAAGGGAAAGTCCATCCAAAAGGGTAAGTTCATTGGTACGGGGAGGGTTTTTGCCAAGAAGACTGCTGCTTGACCATCCCTAGTGACCAGAGAGGTTTTTGAAGGCACCAAGAAATCAGAAGAGAGGCGCGCGTCCAAGGGGGAACAGTTGGAAGTTTTCCTTCCCCAGCAGCAGAACAGGACCTATACTAAGCTGAAGAAAATCAAGCACAAGAAGAGTGTTAAAAGAAAGTTGATGGTCTCTGATGACGAAACAGTAATTGTTGAGTCAGAAATCGTCACATCCTCTAAGGCTAAGGAGGTCGTGCATGAAGTCATTGCACAGAAGGAAGAGAAGGCTATAGACGAGGAAGCTGATGATGAAGGGTTGGTGGAGTTCGTTATAAATTATGCCAAAGTAAAGACTGATTTTGACAAGTTGATGGACACCCCAATTCCAATCAGTACTCCCAGCAATTATGTATTGGAAGTACTGACAAGTTGGTGGCAATATAGGCACCTTCCTTGTGAAGATCTGGTCCAGTGGGCGGATCTAAAGGATGAGAAGGAGTGGGCCATCAACTGGGCGTAGATGGATGATCTGGAGGAGTTGCTGGAGAAGAAATTTTTGAAGCAGATCGGAAAGAAGAAGTGGCTGGAGTTTTTGGAGGCTCCTAAAGCCGAGACAGAGCTTGCTGCCAAAACGATGATGAGATATGAAGTCCCTGTTTTGGAGCTACATCAACCTTCCCATAGGAGCCTGAAGGGGAAGAAGTCCATCAAGCAACCAGAATTTTACAGGAAGAAGGTGATTCTGGATGATGTTGTTGATCAGGTCAGAGCAGATGATGATGTGGGCTTCGCAACAGCTTAAGTGGAGAAGTTTGGAGAGGAGAAAGTACTAGAGAGGATGGTGAAGTAGGCGTTGGATATGAGCCTGGTGGAGACGAGACTCAGGAGAATGCCAAATGCAGCACAGGCTGGTGAAAGGTCCTCCAACATCCCTCTAATGATCAAACCAATCAACAGGAGGTCCCCCTCACCAACTGATAAGAATGGAGAAGAATTTTTAGGTCTTATGGATCTGATCGTACTGCTTGAGATACCTACTAAATTGCCGATGAAGGAGGTTACCCCAATTCCAATTAGTACTCCCAAGGCAAAAGAGTTGGACACCCTTGCTGCTGCTGAATTCGAGATATTTATGAAGATAGTTGAAGAGCCTAAGGCAGCAGCAACTGATGAAACCTCTGTGCCAGTAATTTCTGAACAAGCACCAATACGTGTGGAGTTTCAAGAGGTGATGGAAGCTACTCCGATGGAAGTGGAGGGAGTAGTTCCTGAAGATTTAATAGACCCTAGAGAGAAGGTCACTGAGGAGAATATGGTGGATGTAGAGAAGGATGCCGAGGAGAATGAGACGGCCAAAGAGGAGAAGGAGAAGAAGAATGAGGAAGCTGACAAGAAGGGAAAAGCTGGATCAGAAAAAAGAGGATCCAGCAGCACTTCCAGCAGCGATGATGGATCATCCAGTGAACAGGATGATATTGGAGCCAAAAAATCCAAACCTCTAATACCTCTATCTTCATCTGAATAGGTACCTGCTGATGCTGAAGAAGGTTCTCAATCCAATGAAGAAGTTTTGAAAGCAATCAAGTCAATGGAGAGGTCACTGGTGAAGGCTAGCAAGAAACTCTGCAAGGATACTCGAACTAGTACCTTCAAGACACAAACATTTCTAGACTCCCTCAACATTACACTATCAAGATTTCAGAGGACGATTGATGCCAAGCTACCTACCCTCAAAGAAGACACTAATGTGGAAATTGTGAAAGTTGTGATGGACAAACTGAACAGACAAGAGCAGAAGATGATATCCATGGAAGCTGATCAAAAAACTCTTTGTCTCCACAGTAGATCGTATGGATAAGAACAGTTCAACTTCACAAACTCTGAGAGAGCATACTGATATCCTATCATATATGCACTCAATGATAAGCTTTGCAGTTGGGTGAACTGATGATGACAAAAAAAGGGAAGAGAAGCTGGAGGATCAGAGAAGAAAACAGGATTCTTCTACATGTAGGCAAATAGTAGTGAGTAGAAAAAGAGATGATAGAAGAGATGATGGGAACAAGGGAGCTGGATCGAGAGGTCACTCAGACAACAGCCTAAAAAAAAATCAGAAGCTGTCTCAGGAACCATTCATCCAAGCTTTAGAAAGGGAGCTGAAGAACGAGAAGAAGAGAAAGAAGGATGAATCTGAATTATACAAAAGGATGGATACAGTGTTGGAAAAGAAGACACAAGAAGCTTTGGCTAGTCTGTATCCACCCCACAAGCAGCCTAATCTCTTATACTTGGAGCAGAACATGTGCAAACTAGACAGCTCTGGTGTCTTCATCTTTTTGGAAGCAAGTTCGAATGTAAGAAGTTCAAGATTCCTCATTCCAAGGATATCGGAGCCCCCTCTTCCAACAGACACCAATCCCACTTTCTCTTAAATAGAAGCAATATGATGCAGTACATGAAGTACTATATGATCCTCTATAAGGATTTTGCTTTGTTCAAAGGCTACCAGACCAACAAAGAAGGTCTGAAAAGATTTGCTGAACTCACCAGAAAAGGAGGACTTCCAGTAAAAGTCAAGCTAAAACAATGAACTGGTAGAAAGGAAGAAAATATGAAAAGAAGAAGAAAGCTAGTTGGTTAAAGACATGAATATGCTCCCTGTATCTTTTATTGTCTTTCATTTCTTTTTATATATATCCCTTATAATCCTGTTCTATATGTTTATTGATTTATCACCAATAAAGTACTTTCTCTTCTGTATCTGGAAGCTCACTACTCGTGAACTTTATGCATGTTCGTTATTTCTTATGTTTTATGCATTCTGTTCATTTATAAAAGATCCTTGACCTTTGATCCTCTTAAAGGAGTTTTGTCATCATTAAAAAGGGGAAAATTGTTAGGATTATTTTGTATAGATTTTGATGAGACAAAACATGTAATAGATAAGTTTTAGCAACCTTGTATGTAGGTGTTGATATATAAAATATTTAGATAGGACAAGGTCGCTGAAAGAAGATGAAGAGGCTACTGCATGCTGGAAGGAGAATTCGCAAGTCACTGCATATTATAAAGGTCACTGCAGTATAATTGACAGGAAAATTGTCTAAGTATGAAACGATACCACTACAAAAAAAAGCTAAACGACAAAGGTTATTAACCGTTGTCGTAGACCTTTTTTTTACCGTTGTGGAAGATGGTGTTGTCGTAGACCCCATCTTCCACAACGATTATTAACCGTTGTTTAGGATTCGAACTCGTGCGTCTTGTTGGAACTTAAACCACTAGACCACTAGACCACTAGTGCTTCATGTGTTTATATTCTAGATGCATTTCTTTTATTGACTAATTATATATATATATATATATAATTAATGACTAATTATTATATAATTGGAAGATTAATATGTTTAATAATATTTAATCTAATTTTATTTTAAGACAATTATAAAATATACTAGTGCATATTTTTAATATATTTTATAAACATACTATTTTTAAAATTATGAGTTTGTTCATATATATAAGATAATATTAATGCAAATAATATAAAATAACATCATAAAATAATTAAACTTTTCAACTATAATTTAATTAAAATAGTATATAATTTTTGTATTATTATATAAATTTTTTTGTATTGACCAATTAATATATGTATATGTTTTTTTATTTTGAAAAATAGTTTATGGTTCAATTAATATATTTAAGTTTTTTTTCATATTATTGTTTTAATTAATCATTTTTATATCTTTTGTTTATTTTATAAAATAATTTTTTCAAATAATTTATGTTTTTAGTATTAATTTTAAAACCAAACTGTAACGTCCCGTTTCTTTTGTGTAAATAAATTTTAACCGAGACGTTACTCACTCATAAAAATTTTCACTCTTTCAAAAGAATAAAGATAAATAAAAATCAAGAATAATTTAAAATTCAAGATTTATTATGAAATATACGTTTCCATAATTCATAAAATATCACATTTACAAATAAAAACTTCTATAACCTTTGATCATCGGCTACCAGCATCCACCGCTCGCGCGCCACGCCCTAAAACTCCTTAAACTGAAAACATTTGAAAAAGGGGTGAGTGACAATAGTACACTCAGTGGGGTGGGGAACTCGGGATGACATGCAATAATTTTGGAAGATTTTACACACATGCCAAAACATGATTTTATCACATAAACAGATTTTTGTAAAATGTTTATCTTTTACTAAAAACCGTAGAAAATAGATCACTTCAAACATTTGGCTTAAAATCATTTTGAAAATGTAAGCATTCATCTCAAATCAATCATCCTTCACATTCAAACATCACTTTTCACATAATTTACGGTGTTTAGCCGCCATGAAAGCATTTTACGGTTCTTAGCCGCCATGAAAACATTTTACGGTTCTTAGCCGCCATAGATGTGGTTCTTAGCCGCCATAGATACGGTTCTTAGCCGCCATAGATGTGGTTCTTAGCCACCATAGATGCAGTTCTTAGCTGCCATAGATACGGTTCCTAGCCGCCATAGATGTAATTCTTAGCCACCATAGATGTGGTTCTTAGCCACCATAGATACGGTTCTTAGCCGCCATAGATGTGGTTCTTAGCCACCATAGATACGGTTCTTAGCCGCCGTACATGCACATGCACACATATTCACATCACACATACACATATCCAACATACACATGGAAGCACATTATGTTAACATAACACTTAATTGCAATTCGGAATCATATCTTATTGCTCATATACATACATTAACTTCACATCATTCTTCACTTTTACATTCATAGTAACCATTCACAATCCATCATGTGCTTTGAAACATTCATTAATCATATTCATCATATCACTTTCATTTTCACATATAACATCTCATGCATTCAGCACGTATACCCAACACATTTCATATAGTATAATAGTTCGTAATTTAAATACTTTGTAAATTAAATATTTTGAAAGAGGTATAAATACCGACATAACAATTTCCCCGCATATAATAACAATCTTAAAGGGTTGACTTTGACTTGGTCAAAGGGTTGACTTTGACCGGGACCCACGATCCCCGGTTATCGATATCTCATTGGCGATGACTTGATGATAAGGTACGATAAAAAGAAAACGAGATTTGAATCGAAAATGAATCGAAAATACGGCATCGCATGCGTTCCCGGCGACGGGAAAATTTCCCGACGGCGTCTCCCGTCGGCTGCCTAGTTTTCTAGGCAGCGGGGCAAGTTGCTCCCGTCGTCGGCCTGCTCGAGCAGCCACATTCCCGGCGCCACCCTATGCCATCGACCCTTAGTCCTCCGGCTAGCCCGCACCGCCGGCTAACAGATCCGGCCATCCCTTGCCTGATTCCGGCATGAATAGTATCTGAAAAACAGCCTCAAAAACCCTTCGTCGCACACATTTCACAAACTCCTTGCAACAGCCCCCCCTTCTAGGCCATTTTCCGGCACCGGCACCGCCACCCATGGTGGCACCATACCTCCAGTGGCTAGCCCACAACTCCGGCAGCCCTTCCGGTGCCTGCAACGGCGAGAAAAGAGAGCGAGAGAGAGAGAAACGGGAGAGAGAAAAGGTGGCCAGAAGCAACGGTTGGGGTTTTGGAGATGGTTGTTCACCGTTTTCCCGCGAACGGAGAATCAGAATAGAATTCCGGAAATTGCCCTAGACTCGTATCATCGAGGGCTACGTTATATATGAAAATCAGCCGAAACGGACGGATTTGACTTTTTCCGGCAACGGCAGCGGCGGTTTTTCGCCATTTTCCGACGAACGGAGAATCGAAATTGAATTTCGGAAGTTGCCCTACACTCGTATCGTCGAGGGCTACGTTGTGTACGAAAATCAGCCAAAACGGATGAGTTTGACTTTTTCCGGCGAACTTCGGCAGCAACAGCTCCGGCGACGGCGGCGGTGGCGGCGACGACGGAATATAAAATTAAAAGGAAAGAGAGAGGAGAGAAAGACTTACGTGTATTCGACGCTTTTTGGCTCGTTCGAAGAAATGGTGAAAATGAAATCGAATTAGGGCCTATTTATAGAAAATTTTGAAAGTTACTATTCATGATAAGATTTCGTTTCTTGTTTTTCCGAAACTTCGTATTTTGCCCCTTTTTTCGCCGTTTGAGCTACGGGTGTCCGATTGACCTCTAGTTCGTTTCTATCTTCTCATTTTTCCGTTACGCATGTAATGGTATAAAAATATTTTATGTTCCACGTTTATAAATGTTATCCCTCTAAAACTGATCGTTAAACAACATCTGAAACGCACGTAATTAAATTAAACACTTAAAAATTAATACACATAAGATATTTTAATTAAGATTTTACTTATTTACTTAATCAATTATGCTTCGTTTTTTATCTTGGGCTTTACACAAACTCATTTATCTTTATTTTCTAAAATAATAATATATAATTTTTATATTATTATGTAATACAAATTTTTATATTTTTCAAATTAATATATGTATTGTTTTTTTTTCTTGTAAACTAATTTATGGTTCAAATTAAAACCAAACTCATTTTATCTTTATTTTCTAAAATAATAATATATAATTTTTGTATTATTATGTAATACAATTTTTGTATTTTTTGAATTATTATATATATATATAAATATATATACATATATATATATATATATTGTTATAAAATAATTTATGTTCAATTAGTTAATTTAAGTTTTTTTTGATAATAATTTTTTTCTTAAATTAAATAATTTTAAAAATCTGAATTTTTACAACGGTTACATAAAAACAGTTGTCGTTGTGCAAACAAAAATCCGCACGACAACGGTATAAAAAATCGTTGTCATTGTGCGAAAAATTCCACACAACGACAACGGTACAAAAAAAACCGTTGTGGTTATGCGAAAAAATCCACACAACGACAACGGTACAAAAAAAAAACCGTTGTCGTTGTGCAAAAAAATCCGCACAACGACAACTATATAAAAAATCGTTGTCCCAACTGTTGTCGTTGTGCGAAAAAAATGCACAACGACAACGGTACAAAAAAACCGTTGTCCCAACCGTTGTGGTTGTGCGAAAAAAAACGTACAACGACAACGGTAGTAATTATCCGTTGTGCCAACTGTTGTCGTTGTGCATTTTTTTCGCACAACGACAACGGTGTTTTGAGAAAGCGTTGTAAAAGATATCTTCCACAACAGAAAATGCTGAAAACCGTTATAATGATGGTGTTGTTGTTGTACAAAATTCTTGTAGTGTACAGTGAGCTAGCCAAAAACATCCAGAGCAGAAGGAAGCTAGCGTCATCGGACAACAAAGCACCAACTTGACTTCAACTTACAGTTACCTCAAAGTTAGTGCACTCTAAGTAATCGGTAGAAACATTCAAATGTAAGCCAATCAGAGATCGCCAGCTGGAGGAATCAAAAGGACAGATGACAAGTGCTACAGAGGAACAGAGGCGCAGTGGCAACGGTGTACCAGAATTGTCAGAAGATCATGTAAGAGCCAATCACAACAAGACACCTCACTACCGAGAAAGTTGCCTTTTCAACGGGCAAATTTCTCATGCTTATAAATAGAAGTTGAATGCACCTGAAACAACTACTGAAACATACTGATCATAAGCTCATACTCTCAAGCCATCAAATATTCAAACACTCTCAAGCTACCTATTTCAGTCACCCAATCTATCAAGTAGCAAGCCAACTACCTACTGAATTCTAAAAGTTCAAAGAGCTTGTTGCCCCCAACAGTTGAAGACATAATTTCTTTTTAATAGATTATTTTGGGAGTCACTTAGCGGAGGTTGTTCCTACTAAATGTAGTTCGCTCTCTGTAGAAAGAGCAAGAATCCTGTTTGGGTTATAATTTTGGTCACTGTACAGCTATATCTGTATTGGCTAGAGCTGATAGTTCTTGTTAGGATCAAATTTGTCTTAGCTGAGTTTTTATTAAATCAAACCATCTTAACAAAGTTTCTCCTTAAGAAGGAGTAGAGAGGATGTAGAAGGATTACTCCACCCTTGAACCTCTGTATATCGTGCTATCTATTTTTACAAGCTTTCTGCATATTTATCTGTCATATCAGTATACTGCATTCAAGAAAGCTTTTCAGAAATTATATTTTCTATATTATTTTCGCTGCATTAACTCTTCTTAAGTCCCAAGGTCACTGTTATCTCTCTGCAATAAGTTCCCTAGCTACCTGCTACTTGAGGGACTTACATTCCTTGGTGTCAAAAGTTTGCAAAAAGTGATAAGGTTAATTCACCCTCTCTTAACCTTATACCACTTAGGACGAACAAGTTATGACATAAATGAAAAAAATAAAATTTGGCACTGATCCGGGTTAAACAAAACCCAACCCGACCCGATCCATGCACCCGGTTGTATGGATGATGACCCATACACTTGATGCACACAAACACGATCATTTTAATAATTTAAGTCATACATTTTAATTTGAGGGCCCCTGTGAAATTTTAAATAATTATAGAATTTAATATACTTTAATAATTTTAAAATTATTTTTGGAAACAAATAATGAATTTTTTTTTAATATAATAAGTTATTTACTCTTGATGTTAAGACGTAATTGAGTTACAATTATATTTTATTTATAATCTAATTTTTTCTTAAGTTAATGTGCGTTTATTTTTCCCCTAATTACACAAGATTCACTTATTTTTATATTTTTCAATAAATTTGTATTCAGTTTTTATTACTTTTAATCATTTTATAAAGATACCGAGTTCAAAATATATAATGTCAATGTAATTTTTCTTGAAAAGAGAAATGTGCTTGTGTGAATTATACTTGTGGTCAAGAATTTGTGTTTTTTTTAATAATTTAATATCGGATAAATTTTATTACAAGACCTAATTTATGGATTAGTTCTCAATTTTAGGCCCAAATTTTAAGATTTTTCAATAAGGGGCTTAATTTAACATTTTTTCTCAATTTAAGACTTGAAAATTAGATTGAGTTCTTAATTCATAACAATTCCATTTCCTTTCTTTCTTTTTTCTTTTTATTTGTATTTATAAATTTATTTATATTTCAATATGTATTCATATTCTGGATAAATTAAGACAAGTTAGTGCACTTTATGAACAATCATCATCCGACTTGTCTTAATTTATATAAAGAAAGAAAGAAAGAAATATATAATTAATTAAATTCTTAAAATATACTTTTTATATATTAAACTGATTAATATTAAGATCAGTTTTCTATATTTTTATTTATAAAATTAAGAAAATAAATGAATATTTAACTTTCATAAATTACATTATATATTTATATAAATTAATAGAAGTTAGATTAAGATCGTTCCAAAATTGCATTAACTTATCTTAATTTATCTAAAATATAAATACAAATTAAAATATAAATAAAAAGAAAAAAAAAGATTAAATTTTGTCTTGGAATTGAGAACTCAATCTAATTTTCAAGCATTCAATTGAGAATAAAGTATTAAATTGAGCTCCTAATTGAGAAACTTTAAATTTTAGGTCTAAAATTGAGAACTAATCTATAAATTAGGTCTTGTTGTGAAATTTATCCTTTAATATCTAATATTCGAGTTCTATCATTTAGTAATCGAACATTTAATAGGAATTTGTTAAAAATGCATAGGAAAATTTCAAATTTAGGACACTAATTTTGGCCATTCACATTCAAGGACATTATCTTTTCGCACTCTCACATTGAAGCACTATGTTTTAAAATAAGCGAATTTGGAATAAAAAAGCCCAAAATCACAAATTTCGAACCAATTCGCAAGAGATCTGCACATGTCTCCCTTAAATCAGGCCTATTACTTATGTGAACTCCTTATCATTATATTGATTTGGATTTAAAATTCCACCTCATTAAATAAAATTCCGCCTCATTTAAATTCGACTAAAATGACACGTGAAACATTTGTTATATCTAATTTCATTTATATTTTCTGGAAATATACAAATCAAGAGTTCTATTTTACGGCATAAACCCCTTTTTTTTTTACTTTAATGACGATTATATTGGAAAGCCACTACACTTGTTTTATGGTTCATGATAATTATAGGAAAAAGTCATTAAATTCAATGGTTACTCCTCAAATTACTATTTTACTGCTATAAATATCAATGGAGAAATTTACATCACAACTAAAACATTTTGCTATATAAATTCAGGAAGCTACAAATGAAAATAACCAAGAAAAAAGTTAACAATTTACTTTAAGATAAATAAATAAAAAAGTCTTAAATTTTTATCGATCAGTAATCTAGAATTAGCAAGCATGGCAATGGCAAAGATGCTGGTGATGAGTTTGATCGTGATGCTTGTGGTTAGCACGTCTCTTTTAACATCCGCAGAGGGAGGAAAAACTATTGGTTACGGAGCATTGGAAAGAAATGGTATTCCAAAGCAAAACTCACCCCCAAACCCTGCAAACTCTTACACGAGGGGTTGTAGTGCGGCAACGGGATGTCGTGGTGGTGATGATTGAGGACTGTAAAGTGCTGGGGTGCAAACGCTTATTGAGTGTTGAAGCATCTATGATTGAAGATGCATTACATTTATTCATAGTGCTCTTTCCAAAGTTCTAGTATTTTTCTCTTTAAATAGTTTTCTCATGTAATGTGATGGCAAGAAATAATCTTGCACTTTAGTTTAGGGATATTCACTGACATCATAAAATGTGATGATGTATAGATAACTTTACAAATGTTATGTGATGTATGATCCTTATATGGATGTTTATTTAAGTGTGATGTGATTATGTGTGTACGTAATTGGATGACTATGTTACGACGGTTAAGATCTGTAAACTATATTACGACGATTAAGATCTTTAAATTATGCTACGTTAGGTTAAGGTTTCATACCTAATGTTAAGTCGGGTTAAATCTCACATCTAAGCGAATCGAAGATTCTATGTGTTAGTTTGCTATTTATTAGATTTTATTTCATGTCATTTTGGATTCCCACTGAGTGTATTTCAATCACTCAGCCCTCCATGATTTTAAATGTTTCAGATTATAGAATTCTTGGACGTGGTATGCGTGCAGTGAATGCTGGTAACCTATGATCTGAAGGTTATAAAAGATTATATTTAAAGTATTTTATCCTATGAATTTAGAAATGTGTAATCATGTAATCTTCTTTCACCTCATTCTTTGAATAACCAAAATTTTAGTTTGAGAAGCAAGGAATTTCAAGGGAAGGCTTCCGTTGCAACTTTTTACATAATATTTCATTTTTTCTTTCAAATTTCTTTAGCCTTTTTTATTCCTAAGAAAAATGTAAATTTTTATACATGAGTCACGCTTAACCAAAAATGATCTTTTACAAATTTGGGGGCGTTATAGTAGTAGAAAGAAAAATTGTGAAAGAAGATATAAAACAATGATTCTGAGTTGATTAAATATAAATGAGATATGTTGTATATTTATAGAAGGATTTTGTAACCCTTTTTTAAAATTTAAAAAGGTAACATTTTTTAGAATGTCCCACCATTGAAATTTGACTAATAGTTAAGTGACTAAATGTTAATCATTTTAAGGATTTGATGCCAATAAATTAATCTACACTTGTATTAGATAATCTAGGCATTTTGAATCACTCAAAACCAATTTTTGGTGAGTGAGAAATTAAGTATTTAAGTTGGCCACTTGAAATAAGAATATGATGGTCTTGAGTGTGGGAAAGAAGCTTAACTATCATACTTAGAAAGATGGACGTTATAAATGCAACTATTAAAGAAGTCACGTGAAGTAACTTAGTAATTAATACACTCTTGGAGTGGTAAACTTGTGCAACACACATGTGTGCGCAGGGCTTGGCTCGACATGGCACGGCTCGGCCCGGACCCGACCTGACCTTGGCAGTCGGTCATAGTCCTTAGCAATTGAACGTTGGGCTAGACTTGGGTGGATTGGGCTATGGTTTTACCCGACCCCATCATGGATGGGGTCAAGGATGAAGCGCCATGGACGGGTTGCTGTATCACAACATCCGATTAAGGATACAACGTGCTGCTTTTCAACCCTAACCAATGATGCAGTCTGTTACATTATAACTCTGACCGTGGGTGCAACATGCAAGTTACAACACTCGATCGAGGATGCAGCAAGGAAATTACAGCACCCGACCGAAGATGCAGCACCAAGTAGCAACATACATTTTTTGTTGTCATTTCAATTTTTGAACAAGACGTTTCTTTGCATTTAAAGACCCGTTAGTGGGCAGTTACTTCCCATCAATTCTCAGGTGTAACTCCCGTGGTGGAGACCTATATATAGGGGTCGTCATGAATCATTTTTCGAACGACGAAACACAATGAAAAATGAAACATCAAACTTTCCATTGTACATCTTGCTCAGTTCTAAATACCAAAATTCGCCGGAACTTTTGAGATTGTGGTGCTACATCTCAAAAGACGAAGTTGTTTTATCTTTGGGACATGATAAGTACGATCTAATGAGCACTACCCTGGACGTATCTCGTTTTAAGGAGACAGGCTTTCCTTGACTCAACTTACTATTGATGCATCCTTGAAATAGAATATATTGCAATATAAGTCACATTTTATTTCTTTTTTGTTTGTTTTTGTGTTCGATAAGTTCTATCCTTATACAGTGCATTATTGTATCCAACATATGTAAAATTTAAATTAGTAAATAAATTGAAAATAAAAGGAAAGTAGACCATGTAGTCGATTTGATCTAGGTTATAATTTTTATGGGATTCCCAAAATTATTAATAGAAAGTAGACCATAAGGAATCGAAGACTCCACATGCATATGCCTTCTCTTTCACCACTCACAGCCCATCATCTCTTTTTTTCATATTATTTTAAAGTGAGATATGCAGCTGGGTGGTTGAGGGGTTTCAATATACTCTAGGAAAGTACATTGCAAGCTTCTTGGTTATATTAGATATAACCTATCACATGTGCTTGCAATGTAAATGTTCTAATACATTGCCCAGTCCTAGAGAATAATAGTATTGTTTATGTATTATCAAGTGCTAACTGTTTACTAGACCTTATCCGTTTGGGTGAATTATATTGAGTAAGGCTGTTGTACCTTGACTGTTGACCCGATTTCGATCCAAACTGTCCATCTATCATATATACATATATATATATATATATTTCTTTTTTAATTCATTTTTTCTTCTCATAATTCCAGCATTGTCGTACTTTTCTCTTTAGCAACGTCCGAAGGTGCTTCTCTTTTTAACCGTGTTTGCACTCTTCTTCTTTTTCTAAGTTTTTCTTTGTATGTTCTTCTCTACCTTCTTAATCTTCTTTGTCAATACCAAGGGACGGGGCGCGATAGAAAAGCAATCATGATTCCATGTTTGTATATTTTCCTTTTATTTTTTTCCCTTTTCTTTTCTTTCTCATCTTTATGGATTTAGATGATTGATTTCAAATCACGATTTTGCTACAATATCTTAAACATAAATATCAATTATTGTAGTAATAATCAATTATTTGCAAAAACATTGAGAAGAAGTAGATGACATTTTTTCATAATTAATATTGGACTCAATTGATGATATAAATTATTTAATCAAAAGTAATAAAAAATGAATATAAATCATGGAAGAAAATTAACATAAATATATTATATATAAATAGGATATACTCGTACGATATAAATTATTTGATTAAAGATAATATCAATTATGTGTAAATTATGGAAGATATTAAAAATCTAAAATTTATTTATAAATATAAACATACATAAGAATACAATATGTATACATATAATGTATACATAATAAGTTGTTAATATATATAGGGGGATGAGACGTGGCATGCAAAGCCATGAAGTATGAGCGCTGAGGGCATTTGGCAACAATTAAGTAATTTACATAATAATAAAAAATGAATAAATGGGTGGAGATTACGTGAAATGGTGGTGGGGTGAGTGTGGATATATGCCTACTTTCTTCTCACTCTTCATTTTCTCAACTCTCATTGCCGCTATCTTCCTCCTGCAATCTCTCTTAACTCTTTCTCTCTCCCCTCACTTAGTAGTATTGTCGACGAACACCGTCACGACCATTTCTGCTTCTCCGGTCAAATCTTACGTCAAGTTAAAGTTCTCCTCAAGTCATCATGGATTTGGGTTCGGTTTAATCAACCATCACAACCTTTGTCGAAAACGAGGAAAGAAGAATATCTACATATGTTTGACAATTTATGAGTAGAAGCTCCTATTAAATTACGTTCTTAAAAAGATTATGCCTTTTAGTATACGCAAGTTCTTATGATTATTAATAAATGTTAATGTGATTGTTTATTGATTGGGTGTTTGATTGAGATTCTTATGATTGACAAAATATAGGGTTTGAGTCCAGAGAAATATCGGGTTTAGGCCAGAGATGAATGATGTGGTTGGATGTTTAGTGATTGCAAGGTAAGTGGGGTAACGTCCTTTAATCAAGTGTTCGTTTTGAATTTTATGTATTTAATTATATGTTCTCTTAAATGTGCTCGATTGAATAATTGATTTTTACCCCAAATTGGATTGTCTTATTTTATGTAATGATTTTCTCTACAATCCAATTGACATGCAAAAGCGCATTTACATGATAATGACATGAGTTATGATGTGAATATGTGTTTGAATGATAATGAATGTTTTTACGGCGGTTAAGATCCACATATGCTTTCAAGCAGTTAAGATCCACGTATGTTTTCACCACAGTTAAGATCAGTATATGTTTTCACGATGGTTAAGATTCGTATAATTTACAGGGTTGTTAAGATTCATGTTTTTATGGCGGTTAAGATCCGCAACTAAGTGCTTTGCTTGATTGATATAGTTTTATGTGAATGCTTATTAATTGCAAGGAAAATGTGTGACTTACTTTGAAATATGTTTATGGTGGTAAGAACCGTAATTTATTGGCGGATGAGAACCGTAATGAAAGTAATATGCTTGATTGTGAAAGATGAATGATTGAGATGGCTGCTTTCATTATTGAATGATTTAAGCCATGTAATTAAAGTGATCTATTTTCTGTTGTCTTTGTTAAATGATAAATGTTTTATGTTAACCAATTTCATATGATAAAATTATGATTTGGCAGGTGCAATTAAATCTTTAAAATAGTATTATGATGGGTGGTTGGACGCCCGAATAAAATCTTTTAAGTTTATAACGTTTTGAAATAGGGACATGACAAATTTCTTATAATATCAAATGATTTTATATATACATGCGCTACGTTTTATTTATTTGGAAATCATTTTATGTGGTCCTGGGTTTCCCTACTGAGTATATTTCCATCACTCACCCCTTTTATGTTAAAAATAATTTCAGTTTAAAGAGTTTAAGGCGTGGTACGAGTTGTGGTTGCTGGTAGCCAATAATCAAATATTGTAGAAAATTTTATTTTTATTTAAAATGTTTCATTTTATGAATTATAGAAACATATATTTCATAATTAGTCTTGATTTTATTTGATATTTTTTAATTCTTAAAAGAGCGAATTTTATACGTAAGTGACGTCTTAGTCAAGTTTACCTTCAAAAGAACAGAGATGTTACACCTTTCAATAAAACAAGTAATACATTTGAGATAAATAAATAGTATATTTACATATAATAAGTAATACCTCTCAGTAAACAAGTAATAGATTTAAGTAAAATAAAACAATACCTTTAAATAATATATAAATAAGTAATAAAAAAAGTAGTGTCTTTACAATATATAACAAGTAATCAAATTTCAGTAACACAATTAATACCTTTCGATGAAATAAATTTATTCTTTCAAATAAACAAGTAAAATTTAAATATGTATTTCATTATTCAAGAATTATATTTTAATTTGAATATGTAAATAATACTTTTTCAATATACAATTAATATATTTTATTAATGAATACATATAGATTTAAGTGAAAGCGGGCATAGACCAATTAAGATGTGACAGTACGCGAGGACGTGTGAAAGTAGTCGTTTTAGACAAGGATCTAAAGATCCATACTGCGAAGGTACATAATTTTTATTTTCTACATACAACCAGTTGAAATAAAATCTCATATTTACCTTTAAAACTTAATATTGGTATTTCCACAACCATTCGTTGTCTCTCTTTTATTCTACTTTACACAACCATGGCACACAATTATCTTCTTTTTCTTCATTTTACACAACCATGGTTGTATTCTTCACATAGGCTAACAATCTTATGCTCTGCAGGGACGGAGGGCCCTGTCAAATTTTAAATAATTATAGATTTTAATAAACTTTAATAATTTTAAAATTAATTTTTGGAGACAAATAATCGAAATTAATTTGTAATATAATAAGTCATTTACTCTTAATATTAAGATGTAATTGAGTTACAATAGTGTTTTATTTATAATCATAATTTTTTCTTAAGTTAATGTACGTTTATTTTTTCCTTAATTATACACGATTCACTTATCTTTATAATTTGCAATAAATTTGTGTTCAATTTTTATTTCTTTTAATCACTTTACATAGATACCGAGGTTCAAAATATATAATGTTAATGTAATTTTCTTGAAAACATAATGTGTGTGAATTATACTTGTGGTCAAGAATTTGTGTTTTCTTTTTAGTAATTTAATATCTAATATTTGAGTTTTATCAATTAGTAATCGAACATTTAATAGGAATTTGTTAAAAATGCCATGGAGATTTGTAAATTTAGGACCCTAATTTTGCATTCAAATTCAAGGATGTATCTTTCGCATTCTCACATTGAGGCATTATTTTAAAAATGAACAAATTTAGAACAAAAGAGCCCAAAATCACAAATTTAGAGCCAATTCGCAAGAGATTTGCACGTGCCTCCCTTAAATCAGGCCTATTACTAATGTGACTCCTTCTCATTATATTAATTTGAATTTGAAATACAACATCATTAAACGAAATTCCACTCATTTAAGTTGAGCTAAAATCACACATGAAACACGTGGGATCCGTAATTTCATTTCTAAGTTCTAGGAATGACACTCCATTATATTCAATGGTTTCTCCACAAATTACTATGTTACTACTATAAAATATCAATGGAGAAATTTACATCACCACTAGCACATTTTGCTATATAAGTTCAGGAAGCTCCAGATGAAAATAACCCAGAAAAAAATTAACAATTTGCTTTAAGATAAATAAATAAAAAAAGTTCTAGATTTTTATCGATCAGTGAGCTAGAATTAGCAAGCATGGCAATGGCAAAGATGTTGGTGATGAGTTTGATCGTGATGCTTGTGATTAGCACGTGCCCTTTAACATCCGCAGAGGGGGAAAAAACTATTAGTTACGGAGCATTGGAAAGAAATGGTATTCAAAGCAAAACTCGCCCCCACACCCTGCAAACTCTTACACGAGGGGTTGTAGTGCGGCAACGAGATGTCGTGGTGGTGATGATTGAGGACTGTAAAGTGCTTATTGAGTGTCGAAGCATCTATGATTGAAGATGCATTACATTTATTCATAATGCTTTTTCCCAACTTCTAGTATTTTTCTCTTTAAATAGTTTCCTCATGTAAATTTATCATGTAATTGTGATGGCAAGAAATAATCTTGCACTTTAGTTTAGAGATGATAGGTTGTAACTTTTAATATTTTTCATCTCTCTTTGTGACATGTATATATATTCTCATACATACACAATTAAGGTGAATAAAATATTTCCTCTACCTAATGTAATATTATAATTATAATCAATGATCAAATAACTTTTTCATTACTCAGACAGGTCTCAAGATCGATAAAAGAAATGGAATATGGAATATGGAAAATAACTAGAAAAGATGTGACAATCTTATTAGAACTTAATAATCTAAAACTCACTTCTAAAGTTTAAGAATGTTGTGAAAATCTTAATTTCATTGCTCTAACTATTAAATTAATTTAAATAATATTCAAAAACCGATGGTAAAAGGGTTGTGATGCCATGCATACATTCTCTTAAAGATGATAACTGAATTAGAATAGTTCATTTACATGTGTTATGAGATGATATTTATCTGCATGTTGAATAAACGTAATACTAAAACATCTATAAGTGTTAATAAGGGTTAATTTCAATTTGGTCCTATAAGTAAGACACTTTTTATTTTTTGATAATGAAATATCTGTTTTCCAATTTCAATCCTCTATGTTTTAATTTTTTACAATTCCAGTCATTTCCCTGTCAAATTTTTCAAAATTGGAGACGCAGCTGTCCAAATTTAGTTGCCACATTAGTAATTTAGAGAAATTCGATAAAAAAAGACTGAAATTCAAAAAAATTAAAATATAAAGGATCAAGATTGGAACAAACATTTAGTTGTCAAACAATGAAAAATGATCAAAATTTAAATTACCCCTAATAGATATACAAATATGCGTTTTACAATCATATGCATATACTTGTTTTATGGCGACTCTTAACAGCATATGAATTACTTCGGAAAAAGGGTTAAAGGCAGCAAACAAAAACTAGACACCTAATATCTAGTTCACTTAAATGGCTTAGAAAGTAAGCCAATTTATTGAAGGAATGTGGAGGTGTCCAGAATTTCAGAAGAGAATGAGCATGAGGTAGACCTAATTGCCTCAACCGACAAGAAGAATTGAAGAGAAGAGAGACTACAATCATCACCATAATTGCGAGTGAAAAAAACCCAGAAAATCTCATGATCCCACTGCATTTTTGTCCATATATATATATATATTTGGACATGTGTCTAACTGGTGTAGGGATGGGTCAAATACGACATGGATCCACACTTTTTTTTCCCCTAACATTTATGTTATTTTAGTCATACCTTTATATAATACTATTAACTTCGGCAAAAAGAACTCTGACTACCCTAATTTTGGCACAAAAACCCTTATTTATATATATATATATATATTTATGTGGTATTATTCAAACTTTTATGTAATGTAGTCATGTCATTATGTATACAACTAATATAATTAAAATATATGACCAACATAACTAAAATGTATGACTAATATAACTAAAAAGTATGAAAGGTATTAATAGATGTCCAAAAATATGTTAACGTACAACTAAAAATTCTAGACATGATTGGTATGGTGGAATGGAAATTAGGTGTGAATGAAATGAACTTAAAAATGGAATGATGATGGTAATAGAATGGTATAAAAATGTTTATTATTATGATTGGAATCGCAGAAGAGATTAGGAAATGAATTACTACAACATAAGTAAGTTTAGGTAACACCTAAAAGATGTTACATAAAAAACTGTAAAGAGTTACATGAGACAATATGTAACACTTTTATGTGTGTTACTGTTGCTCGTGTTACATAAAGTCTAAGATAACACTTTGATAACTTTTAGTACAGTTTTATAGGCGTTACATTAAAGAATTTTAATGTAACGCTCTATTGTAACACTTTAAAATTGTTACATATAACTTTTTCATGTAATATTTTATTATGAAGTGTAACATTTGTTTTGTAACACTTTCAAATTTTATTGTAACACTTTTAAAAATGTTACAGATGACTTTTTGAGTAACACTTTTATAATGAAATGTAACGCAGTTTTTGTAACACTTTAGAATGTATTGTATCATCTCGTTTTAATAATTGTATCGCTTTAAATTGTGAATATAACACTTTAAACTATCTCATGTATCATTTTATTGTTAATTATGTAACACTTGAATTATTGTATATGTGTATATATATAATACATATATATTTATATATACATGAATCTTATGTAAGTACATATTTCACAAAATATTATCAGGTCAAACAAACTTGTCAAATAAAGAAATATATTAATATAAATCATTTCTAAAATGTGAATCCATTAAATATAACAAACTAAAATACTTAAAGTCTTCTACAGAAAGACCTAATCACCTAAAGATCTAAAGATCTTTAAACATAATCCATTGAAATAAAATATGACTAATAACTAATCTTCATGATCATACTCTTCATTCTCAAGTCTTTTGTTCCTTCAAGATCATCATCATGATTTGCTTCATCATCTCTATCTTCATCATCCTGAAAATTTAAATTAACACTACTATAAGTGAACTTATAATAATAACACCAGCATCATCATGTCAGTAATTATAAAGAGACATCCTCATATAAACTTGTGAATTGATATATAACATTTAATTGTCATTTGTATTTTATTTGATGCGGTATTTCTGTCTACTTCATTTTCACTCACCTTTAATTGTGATTTGTCTCCCGAAGACACTATTCTGTCTCGTTCAAAAACCTCTAGCTGCTTTTTGCTTTTTGCATTCTTTTTGGTGTTTGCAGGGTTTAGAGCGCATCTTCACAAAACTTATCATTGAATTGGTATAGTACTGAGATTTCTCTATACTTTTCACAAGATTTGTTCCTCTCTCAGCCATTACCTGTGATCAGATTTATTAGAACAACAATTATAAAATAATAAAACTAACTATATACTTTTAACAAGATTTGTTTCCCCATTATCTGTGATCAGATTTATTAGAACAACAATTATGATTTTTTCACACAATTGACTTCTATTGTAAATATTGTTGGTGTTTCTTCCAAACGACATGATCAATTACAAGATGCTCAAGCAAATGATATTGCTTACATAATTGCACTTGGTGAGCTTGAAACAGGCAGGGGAGCAAATCAAGTTGGAACTTTACAAAGAGTATGAGATACTCATTGAGGTTCTCATTTTAATTCTATTTGTAGTTTGATGATAAATTTTTCTACAGCTTGTACGGTTGTTGAGAATATCATGGAAGAATGGATGACTTATGTACAAAGAGGTGACGTTTATGCTATAAATAAAGTATTACTATCATTTGAGTTTACTTTCACATTGCATTTGATCAAGATATTTTGAATGCTATGAATCTTGTTTGAACAACAAAATCACTTCTTCAACAATTCACAGAAGATGGATAGACAACTTTACTTGAGAATGTGAAACTTTTTTTGTGGTAATATGAGATTGAGATTCCTGATATGGATTCACAATATACTATAGGAAGAGATCGATCTCGGAAACCAAATGTAAGTAAAGGATCATCATTTTCGAGTGAAGATATTCCGCAGCAACAATAGACTCAAAATTGCAAGTGTTAAATAGCAGATTTAATGAGCAAATTGTGAAACTCCTAACATTGAGCTCTACTTTAGATTCTAATGACATTTATAAGTCATTCAACAAAGAGAAAATATTCAAGATTGCATTGAAGTTTTATCCTGGAGATTTCACGGAGCAAGAAAGAAGTCATCTGAAGTTTCAGTTGGGTTATTATGAACTTGATATATCCAATCATCCAGATTTTCAAGGTATTCTTACACTTTAATAATTATGATGGAAATTGATAGAATTCGGAAAGTCCAAAATTTATTACTTGATTGATGGGTTAGTTTGCCTTGTATTGACTCTTGCAGTATCTACTTCAGCTACTGAAAGAACTTTCTTTTAGCAATGAAAATAATCAAAACAAGACTGCAAAAAAATGAATGATGAGTTTCTTACTGACAAACTTAGTTATTTATATTGAGAAGAAAATTATCATTACTTTTAGCATAATTCTATTATAATTAATTTTGAATCAATAAAAAAACATTATGTACGATTTTCTAAAATTTAAAGGATAATTATAAACTTTTGATTTGTAAGTTAGGAATTATTATTGTATTTTTTAATATTAAATATATATACAGTTACTTTTTTCTTTTTCTCTTTTTCTCTTTAGCACCACAAGAAAACCAGTCTACTCCACCCGGCCAATGACCCACCACTACAGCATCGCCCCGGCTCGCAATCACATCCAACGGTGGCATCGCACCGATCCGCACACCCCAACACATGTCACCGCCCTAAGCTGCGGCTACACACCCGACTCTCCAGCATGAGCCTCGTGTTGGTACCACCCTACCATTGCGACGAAGACAATAGGGAAGAGAGGGCGAGAGAGAGAGAACTGCCAGCCTCTTCGCTACCGTACGCGGTGGAGGCGGTGGCGGTCAAAACTCCGAGACCGTACCCGCGACAGGGCAATACGATTACTACAAGACGACCGAGTTACCTAGTCAAAAATAGCATCGATCGATGACGGGTGAGAGGTGTTCGGTGGAGTGAGAAAAGGGGGGGAGAGGGGGAAGAGAGAGAGTTGCCCACTTAGGTAACGAAATGAGAAATCTCCCATACGGCATGAGGTGGCTCAAAATTAGCGTTGGAGCAAGGATGAGGTCTAACATCCCTAATTGGGCTCCCATGGGCTTTAATTATTATTTCGAATGGGCTCATTTCTCATCTATAGGAATTGGGCCAAAAGGAACTAATATTTATTACATTTGTTGGGCTTCAACTACATGGATGCTTTAGCAGACATCCTTGTGCATGATTTGTAATATATATATGGATGAAGAGAAAAACAAAGTTAATCCTATATATAAAACTAAATTAAATTAAAGCATATAAATTATTAGGTGTTATATATTCTTTTATTTTATTCCATTTTAAAATTAATATATAAATAATATATATTAGTATGCTAGCATGGAAAATAAGATTTTCTATAATAAACTATCTTATTCAAATTATATATGGCAAACAATATAATTGTTTGAATTAAAATTATATATGGCAAACAATATAATTGTTACCACCATTGCAAACATGTGATTAGATACTTAAAAAAAATCAATAAATCAAGAAACAATTTATAATAATTACCATTATTGTAAACATGTGATTAGAAACTTAAAAAATCAATAAACCAATTTAAGTAGGCTTAAGTTATTAAGGATATTTTCATAAATAATATTTTCACAAATCCCGGATAATTAAAAAGCTTGATTGTATTTTCCTATTATTGTATTATTGTAATTGATTTAGTATTCCCATAAAATAGGTCTCTCATACTTGTATATATTTACCTTGTACTCATTCTATCATTTAGTGAAAATATATTTTTACATTTCTATATGGTATCAGAAGGGTAAGATCCTTCACCCTAATCACCACTTCCGCACGTTTTTTTTTCTTTTTAGCACATATTCTCAGATCATGGTGTCGTCATCCACAGTCGCTACTCATGGTGACTCAACCTCTTCCACCATACAGGCTATCATCCCAATCTCAGCCCGGCATGACTTGCCGATCAAACTAAATCATTATAATTTCAAGTCATGGAGAGCGCATTTCATGGCTCTCCTCCGAGGACACAATCTTCTCGGGTTCATAGATGGAACCTACCCATGTCCCCCTCGTGCATCTGATGGTTTGAACACTGCCATAATCGATGCTTGGGTCTAGCAGGATCAACTCCTACTTGCGGTCATCTTTGGCTCTCTCACGGCCGAAATCCTCCCTTCGGTGTCCTCCGTGTCGTCTGCTTCTGAGGCCTGGGGCATTCTTACTCATCATTACATGAGTAAGTCTCATTCCCACATTAACAACCTTAAGAGTGATCTATATCGAATTCAAATAAAAGATCGAACCATTACCGAATATCTCCACCATGTGAAAGCTATGACAGATGAACTTTCGCTCATTGACGAACCTGTTAAGCCAGATGATTTTACCCTATTCATCATCAATGGTCTTGGTCCAGAATATGCATCCATTGTTGGCCCGATTCGTGTAAGGGAGACATCGCTGCGATTCGAGGAACTCCATGACCTTCTTTGCGCGCACGAGTCTGCCCTTTGATCTAATGAGGCAGCCACCGATACTCTGGTGGCCACTACTAATTCTGCACGATTCAATAATGGGGTTAATGGCTGATCCAACTCAGGTGGTTCGAAAAACCGTAGCGGTTCCAACTCAAGCAGACGGTCTCAGTCAGGTACTCCCAATTCTGGATTCTCTACTCCTGTTCCTAACTCTTCATTTTCTGGTCAATCTGGTAATAGGGATTCAGGCCTTCTCCCCTAATATGCCAACTCTGTGGTTTCAGGACCCAATCTCGAAGGTTAATCGGATCAGCAATTCGGGTAGAACTGTCAGTTGTGGAGGCTCCCCGTCTACCTCCATACTGTCCTAGCTAAGCTCGGCAACTTCAAGGATGGTGTCCTCGAAGGAATCCTCCATCTGCTCATCCTTCGAGCCGGCCTGGACAGGTTCAATCAGGTTGATCTCTCTTGGACGTAGCCCCATGTCAGTCTCTCGGGTTGCCAGTTGGTTCCCCTTCACAACATATACTTCGTCGTCCACTGTAACTTGAGGGCTAGGTGGTAGATGGAAACTAGCGCTTTTAGCTTGGCCAAGAGTGACCGGCCCCAAATGGCATTGTATTGGGAGTTGAGGTCCACCACCTTGAATTCTATGGTTGTGAAGACGTTCCTATCACCGGTCCTGAACAGAACTTTCAGCTCATACGTCCCGAGTACCCTGGTCCTCATTCTTTCGAAGCCCTGAATCGCGTCGGAGGAGGGCATGAGTTGGGATTTATGGAATCCCATCCGCTTGAACGTGCTCAAGTAGAACACATTGGCATAGGCACCTTTGTCAACCATGACCCTATGCACCATGGTCCTACAGATATTAAGCAACACCACTAAGGTATCGCTGTGGGGGCAGACTATCCATTCACTGTCCAGCTTAGTGAAGAAGATAGATGCGTGGCAGGGCTCCATCCTAGGTGGAATGCATCTCTGATACACGTTCCTGGCCTCCCTGACCTGCTCTTTTTGGGCTCGCTTGGAATCTCGCTACTCTCCAAAACTATTGTTGGCGAGGGTAAAGATTTCGCAAGCAGCCCCGGTCGATGGAGGTGGGGGTAGTGCTTGCTGTTGCCCCTAGCCCTGCTGTCCCTGGCCCCTTTACATATTTCTTCAAATGACCCTAATCAATGAGCTTCATTAGCTCGACCAAAAGTGCTAAGCACTTGTCTGTATCATGGTCTTTCGTCTTATGGTACTTGCAATACTTGTTTTGGTTAAGGTAGGTCGGGACGGCCCTCAGCGGCCTCGGCTCTGGCAGCAGGTTCTTGTCCTTAATCTCTGTAAGGACCTGTGAAGGGATAACCGTAAGGATTTCGGTTGCTTGGGTAGGCCCTTCAGGTTGACAGGCCCTGAAGTTGGCGGTTGGCCTGAACGGCTTTATTGGCTTCCTTCTCTCTTTCCTATTCTCTTCCCGCTATTCAGGCCGCATCTTTCTTTCAGATGATATATCATTTGGGATCGTCTCTTTTGCCCCGTATAGCGCTCTGCTTGGGTCAGGAAGTCGTAATAAGTCTTTGGGCACTCCTCATGTACAGACCACCAAAACCTGGTCCGGCCTCAACCCGGTCATAATGGCCATCAATATGGCATCATTAAGAGGACCAGCTTGTTGAACTAGTCCAAGTATGACTTCAGATGCTCGGCCTTCTCTTACCTCACATTCACCAGCCTTTCCTCTGGGGTCGACCTCATCTTTGACCCCATGAACTATGTTAGAAACAATTCCGCCAGTTCGTCCCATCCTCCGATCGAGGAGTCTGGGAGTGAGCGGAACCATCTCTATGCTCGGTCTCCTAGTGTTAGCGGGAAAGCCTTGCACATCAGCTCCTCGCCAATGTCCTGGAGCTCCATCCAGGATGAGTATTTGTTCAGGTGTGTGCTCAGGTCGATCTCCTCATTGTACTGATCGATTGGCGGCATCTTGAACTTGACCTGCGTGGCCAAGATGGAGATGTGATCGGTAGAAGGGGTGGCCTTCTTCCAGTCCCCTCTGATAGGTAGAAAATTGGTGCATATTATAGTGAATTAATTTGAGATTTTATGCTTTTTGTTATGATTGAATGCACCATTTTCTTACATTTACGTGTTTTTTAACTCAAAGTACTTCACGATTTATTTTCTTGATTATTTAGGGATTTTTGAAGTATTTTGGAGTCAAAGAATGTGGCCAATTATATTTGGTTGGGCTTGAAAGAGGATTTAGGCCGAAGAAGACAAGAAGCCCATTACTCAAAAGAGAAGAGCCCAAAACTCTACTAAGGGCTTTATTATTTTCTTGGCCACCAAATCAAAGAGGAGAGAGAAGTTTTAAAAAGAATTTGAGGGAGTGAAAAAAGATATTCACGTACAGGAGAGAGAAAAGGAGTTCTAGAGAGAGAAAGTCCTAGAGAGAGTATATATATTTTTTAATTTTCTAGTTTAATTTGATGATGGATAATTCAACAATCTTTGTGGATTTGATTACAAGGATGATCTGCTAATCTTTCAATTCCGGTTAGTAGGGATGTTTGAATCCATATTTCTTTTATGTTTTAATTAATCTTGTTTCCCATTCTCGATGTTTGAATGAAATTGATTATGTTATCTGTGAATAATGTTTTCAATTGTTGATGCTTAATTTGGATTGACCTTCTAGGTTAAGTAATTGATAATTGATTGCTAGAATTTTAAATCATGAATCCTAATTGTTGTGATTTAATTTTCATAAGTGGTAAACTAGAGGTCGTGCATCTCTAGGGTTGCATAATCCTAGATTATCGAATCAAGCTTGTGTATTCGGAGTCTAGTTCACCCTATCGTCTTGGTAATTAATGCATTTAATGAATTAAATCTAGAGAGTTTGTTCTAGGTTATTCAATTAAATAAGGTTAATTAGCGATCTTATCGTAATTTAACTAATCTTAAGAGACGATTCGGTTTAACAGAGCTTGTTGTTTGACTAGGGGAGATAATTGAACTGTTAATCGGGATACTTTTTATATATTGATTTCTTGTTTAATTCATTTTCTAGCTTCATAATTAGTTAGTGATTCTCAATCATAAACCCCCCTAACCTTTTCAGTTTATTGAATTGAACATAGGTGACATAGTTTATTCTTTACTCTTCGTGGGATCGACATCTGACTTGCCCTAGCTACTAGTTGGTTAGGTTAGGAAAGAAAATAAATAATTTTATCGCGTAACGATGCGCGGTCAAATGTTGGCGCCGTTGTCGGGGAATGATTTGAATTTATTGTGTCATCTTGTGTTTTTCTTGTTTATTTTAAAAAAATTGAAAAATTAAAAAAAAATTATAAAATCTGTTCAGTTTTTGTCTCTGTTGTGCCCTGTTCTGCTTTGCTCTGCTTTTCATACTGGCAAATCCAATGTGACTCGAGTCTTCCAGTGTCAATTTCTGCAGATTACTTCAGTAAATTTTCTAAAATTTTCTGCTCGAATTCGCATTTTCTCACAGGAATCTTACTATCATAGGTTGTGGATGCGCACTCGGTCTCAAGGTAATAAGGATTTGGAATTTCATCCTGAGATAACCCGAAGAGATCGAATCTTGAGGAGACAAGCCAAACAGACTTACTTTGAAATATGTTTATGGTGGTAAGAACCGTAATTTATGGCGGATGAGAACCGTAATGAAAGTAATATGCTTGATTGTGAAAGATGAATGATTGAGATGGCTGCTTTCATTATTGAATGATTTAAGCCATGTAATTAAAGTGATCTATTTTCTGTTGTCTTTGTTAAATGATAAATGTTTTATGTTAACCAGTTTCATATGACAAAATTATGATTTGGCAGGTGCAATTAAATCTTTAAAATAGTATTATGATGGGTGGTTGGACGCCCGAATAAAATCTTTTAAGTTTATAACGTTTTGAAATAGGGACATGACAAATTCTTATAATATCAAATGATTTTATATATACATGCGCTACGTTTTATTTATTTGGAAATCATTTTATGTGGTCCTGGGTTTCCCTACTGAGTATATTTCCATCACTCACCCCTTTTATGTTAAAAATAATTTCAGTTTAAAGAGTTTAAGGCGTGATACGAGTTGTGGTTGCTGGTAGCCAATAATCAAATATTGTAGAAAATTTTATTTTTATTTAAAATGTTTCATTTTATGAATTATAGAAACATATATTTCATAATTAGTCTTGATTTTATTTGATATTTTTTAATTCTTAAAAGAGCGAATTTTATACGTAAGTGACGTCTTAGTCAAGTGTACCTTCAAAAGAACAGGGATGTTACACCTTTCAATAAAACAAGTAATACATTTGAGATAAATAAATAGTATATTTACATATAATAAGTAATACCTCTCAGTAAACAAGTAATAGATTTAAGTAAAATAAAACAATACCTTTAAATAATATATAAATAAGTAATAAAAAAAGTAGTGTCTTTACAATATATAACAAGTAATCAAATTTCAGTAACACAATTAATACCTTTCGATGAAATAAATTTATTCTTTCAAATAAACAAGTAAAATTTAAATATGTATTTCATTATTCAAGAATTATATTTTAATTTGAATATGTAAATAATACTTTTTCAATATACAATTAATATATTTTATTAATGAATACATATAGATTTAAGTGAAAGCGGGCATAGACCAATTAAGATGTGACAGTACGCGAGGACGTGTGAAAGTAGTCGTTTTAGACAAGGATCTAAAGATCCATACTGCGAAGGTACATAATTTTTATTTTCTACATACAACCAGTTGAAATAAAATCTCATATTTACCTTTAAAACTTAATATTGGTATTTTCCACAACCCATTCGTTGTCTCTCTTTTTATTCTACTTTACACAACCATGGCACACAATTATCTTCTTTTTCTTCATTTTTACACAACCATAGGCTAACAATCTTATGCTCTGCAGGGACGGAGGACCCCTGTCAAATTTTAAATAATTATAGATTTTAATAAACTTTAATAATTTTAAAATTAATTTTTGGAGACAAATAATCGAAAATAATTTGTAATATAATAAGTCATTTACTCTTAATATTAAGATGTAATTGAGTTACAATAGTGTTTTATTTATAATCTAATTTTTTCTTAAGTTAATGTACGTTTATTTTTTCCTTAATTATACACGATTCACTTATCTTTATAATTTGCAATAAATTTGTGTTCAATTTTTATTTCTTTTAATCACTTTACATAGATACCGAGTTCAAAATATATAATGTCAATGTAATTTTTCTTGAAAACATAAATGTGTGTGAATTATACTTGTGGTCAAGAATTTGTGTTTTCTTTTAGTAATTTAATATCTAATATTTGAGTTTTATCAATTAGTAATCGAACATTTAATAGGAATTTGTTAAAAATGCATGGAGATTTGTAAATTTAGGACCCTAATTTTGCATTCAAATTCAAGGATGTTATCTTTTCGCATTCTCACATTGAGGCATTATTTTAAAAATGAACAAATTTAGAACAAAAGAGCCCAAAATCACAAATTTAGAGCCAATTCGCAAGAGATTTGCACGTGCCTCCCTTAAATCAGGCCTATTACTAATGTGACTCCTTCTCATTATATTAATTTGAATTTGAAATACAACATCATTAAACGAAATTCTACCTCATTTAAGTTGAGCTAAAATCACACATGAAACACGTGGGATCCGTAATTTCATTTCTAAGTTCTAGGAATGACACTCATTATATTCAATGGTTTCTCCACAAATTACTATGTTACTACTATAAATATCAATGGAGAAATTTACATCACAACTAGCACATTTTGCTATATAAGTTCAGGAAGCTCCAGATGAAAATAACCCAGAAAAAAATTAACAATTTGCTTTAAGATAAATAAATAAAAAAAGTTCTAGATTTTTATCGATCAGTGAGCTAGAATTAGCAAGCATGGCAATGGCAAAGATGTTGGTGATGAGTTTGATCGTGATGCTTGTGGTTAGCACGTGCCCTTTAACATCCGCAGAGGGGGAAAAAACTATTAGTTACGGAGCATTGGAAAGAAATGGTATTCCAAAGCAAAAGTCGCCCCCACACCCTGCAAACTCTTACACGAGGGGTTGTAGTGCGGCAACGAGATGTCGTGGTGGTGATGATTGAGGACTGTAAAGTGCTTATTGAGTGTCGAAGCATCTATGATTGAAGATGCATTACATTTATTCATAATGCTTTTTCCCAACTTCTAGTATTTTTCTCTTTAAATAGTTTCCTCATGTAAATTTATCATGTAATGTGATGGCAAGAAATAATCTTGCACTTTAGTTTAGAGATGATAGGTTGTAACTTTTAATATTTTTCATCTCTCTTGTGACATGTATATATATTCTCATACATACACAATTAAGGTGAATAAAATATTTCCTCTACCTAATGTAATATTATTAATTATAATCAATGATCAAATAAACTTTTTCATTACTCAGACAGGTCTCAAGATCGATAAAAGAAATGGAAAATGGAAAATGGAATATGGAATATGGAAAATAACTAGAAAAGATGTGACAATCTTATTAGAACATAATAATCTAAAACTCACTTCTAAAGTTTAAGAATGTTGTGAAAATCTTAATTTCATTGCTCTAAATATTAAATTAATTTAAATAATATTCAAAAACCGATGGTAAAAGGGTTGTGATGCCATGCATACATTCTCTTAAAGATGATAACTGAATTAGAATAGTTCATTTACATGTGTTATGAGATGATATTTATCTGCATGTTGAATAAACGTAATACTAAAACATCTATAAGTGTTAATAAGGGTTAATTTCAATTTTGGTCCTATAAGTAAGACACTTTTTATTTTTTGATAATGAAATATCTGTTTTCCAATTTCAATCCTCTATGTTTTAATTTTTTACAATTCCAGTCATTTCCTGTCAAATTTTTCAAAATTGGAGACGCAGCTGTCCAAATTTAGTTGCCACATTAGTAATTTAGAGAAATTCGATAAAAAAGACTGAAATTCAAAAAAATTAAAATATAAAGGATCAAGATTGGAAACAAATATTTAGTTGTCAAACAATGAAAAATGATCAAAATTTAAATTACCCTAATAGATATACAAATATGCGTTTTACAATCATATGCATATACTTGTTTTATGGCGACTCTTAACAGCATATGAATTACTTCGGAAAAAGGGTTAAAGGCAGCAAACAAAACTAGACACCTAATATCTAGTTCACTTAAATGGCTTAGAAAGTAAGCCAATTTATCGAAGGAATGTGGAGGTGTCCAGAATTTCAGAAGAGAATGAGCATGAGTAGACCTAATTGCCTCAACCGACAAGAAGAATTGAAGAGAAGAGAGACTACAATCATCACCATAATTGCAAGTGAAAAAAGCCCAGAAAATCTCATGATCCACTGCATTTTTGTCCATATATATATATTTGGACATGTGTCTAACTGGTGTAGGGATGGGTCAAATATGACATGGATCCACACTTTTTTTTTCCCTAACATTTATGTTATTTTAGTCATACCTTTATATAATACTATTAACTTCAGCAAAAAGAACTCTGACTACACTAATTTTGGCACAAAAAACCCTTTTTATATATATATATTTATGTGGTATTATTCAAACTTTTATGTAATGTTAGTCATGCCATTATGTATACAACTAATATAATGAAAATATATGACCAACATAACTAAAATGTATGACTAATATAACTAAAAAGTATGAAAGGTATTAATAGATGTCCAAAAATATATTAACGTACAACTAAAAATTCTAAGGACATGATTGGTATGGTGGAATGGAATTAGGTGTGAATGAAATGAACTTAAAAATGGAATGATGATGGGAATAAAATGGTATAAAAATGTTTATTATTATGATTGGTATCGCAGAAGAATAGGAAATGAATTACTACAACATAAGTAAGTTTATGCACTGCAAGAAAAACGCACAACGACAACGGTTATTAACCGTTGTCGTAGCCTGATTTCAACCGTTGTGGAAGATGGCGTTGTCGTAGACCCCATCTTCCACAACGGTTAATAACCGTTGTCGTAGATGTCTACGACAACGGTTAATAACCGTTGTAAAAGAGCAAATTAACCGTTGTCGTAGGTGCTGTTGTCGAAGAGTTCATTTTCCACAACGGTTAATAACCGTTGTCGTAGATATCTACGACAACGGTTGGCACAACGGTTGATGAAGTGCTGTCTTCAGAACTCTTCACAACGGTTTTACAACGGTTTTTAACCGTTGTCCTAAATATTTTCCACAACGTTATTTACAACGGATTTTAACCGTTATCGTAGATGTTAAAGACATCGGTTGGCACAACGGTTTTGTCTACTGTTGTAATTCGGATCACATTACATTTAATCGGGACAACGGTTAATAACCGTTGTAATTTCTACTTTCGACAACGGTTTTTACAAGTGTTATTAACCGTTGTAATTGTTGTTTTTTATTTTTTTTCGCATTTGTTTTTTGTGTCGTCCTGTTTATTTACAACAACACGGACACCTTTACAATCTATTACAGTACATAATAAATCATATAAATAAAAACGCATATTTTCTGAATATTGGAAATTATAATTGCAACCGAAACCATCGTCATATAAGATCGATCAAACCAATGTAAAATTTGTGACAATTCGTATTATCCAAAATACCATCTAAATTCTTGCATGTAGAGCTACAAACCAAAGTATTCATTACTGCAAAGTCTAAGATCAAACCAAAATACCATCAGTATCGATCAAACCAAAGTATTCATTATCCAAGTCTAAGATTCTTAAAACTAAGAGCTACAAAGTACCCCGCTAAAATTCCTGCACGTGTCGTTGGACACATGTTGCCCACTCGGAACGTACTTCATCAATTTCTTCAATCGAGTACTCATCTTGTGTGAACTGCATAAGGAGATAAATTATATCAGCCTCAAATAGAAATAAACCTATCATTGCAAAGGACTTCATGATTTAAGAATATAAACAGATGTAGTACTCGAAGTTTGTGTAATTCTAAATCAGCCGACACATCCAATTCAGTAAGTTGCCTCATGTAACGCATGACATAAAATCCACATTGATATGCATCCGGCTGCGAAGGGCCCTGCGTTTAGAAGAAATAGATATGATCCCATCCACATATATTTGTTAAACTATTAGTTAGTCATATAATGTTGACATACCTTGATAATTTCCCATTTAACTTGTTTTCTTCCTTTTCGTTGGACATCCGCATTAAACATTTTGATTGCCCTGCGTTTAGAAGAATCAGTTTGAAAACATAAACTGCTGGTAAGGTGCATTAATTATACGTAATAAAAAAGGAGAACATACAAATCAACTGCACGTTTCCAAGTTTCATCTTTGATGCGTGTATAAAGAGGATCCATATAATAAACATGCTCTTTGTGAGGATCAATCACAGTTAGAATCCAATGCTCACTATAACAAAATACGAACAGCAATTAGTTCATATATTTCAGCAGACAACTTGAATAATAATTATTTGAAATGACCTCAATTTGGGACACTTACCCCACATTGCAAGGCACCAAGACAACTTGATCAGTAAGTGTACCGACCAACCTGCATGCTAGGGAACGTGCCCTATTTTCCATCTGTTCACTTAGTGAATCTTTATCCTTTTTGAGAGAAGGCACATATCCTACTCCGTAGGGATCAACAAATCTAAATTTACTGATCTTATTCTCTCTCTCCAATTTAGTATACAAATGCCTATCATTTTAAATGAAATAAAAGTTAGGTAGAATCGAGTGCATAAATGGTTAATATATCACGATCGAAATTTCGCTAGGATGTCGTACCAGATGTAGACAACAATACATGTGTAGCTAATTGGCTTCAAACGACAAAATGGTTCTATGTCTTCAAAATTCACATATAGGCTGCGTTCATGGCCAAAAACGTGCTCATGCAAAGTGATTGTTATATTGCCTTTATGTGAAAGAGACATCTTTGAATAGCAATACAACATATATAGTGCCATAGGGACACTAGAAGGCTCCAATGTCTTTAAATTTTTTGAAGAACTCGCTTTCTTCCTTTTAGGAGGCTGAAAATATACAAGTAATTACATACGCTTACTATATTAATTTGTGTTATTTGACATTCTATATAAAACACATACCTCATCAGACAACTTCAAACAATGCATCGGCCAACTTACATGACTTCCAACCGCTTCGCCTATACTATGACAATCAGCGATAGGAATCGGCAATGGAGCATCCTCATCAATGGCTTGATCAATCGACACGCGTACGCAATTCTTCGGTCCATGGACTTCTAGGATAGTCCCATACGCAGCAATGTTTGTACCTGACTCCAACGTCAACCCAACGAGTTTTCCCTGACAAGTATTCATAGTTAAATAAATTTATAGCATTGATTAAACAACATAGAAGATGAAACACAAACCTGCTGGTATGGATCATCTTGACCTGAAACCTTGCACTCATCATCATCATCAGCATCTACAACATCAATATGACAATGTACTGGTGCTTTGTCTTCAAGTCTTTGGCTCTCTTTTCCCTCTTCATTGTGCATCTTCACTGAACAACTGCCCTTCTCATCAGTCAAAGTTTCATTCAAAACATTTTTTTCGACGAACAACGCTTCCAAACGCTTTATACGTGCATCCATCTCCTCATTTTTTTCTTCGATTCCAGCAACTCTTTTTGCTGGGCAATGTATAGATCTTTATCCACATGAATAGCTTTTTGAACTTTAGGAACATGAAAGTATACTGACGCTGAAGCATGACTTCCAACACCCCTAACGCGACCAGGATGCTCTTCCTTGTCAAGAGCTTTGGTAAGAATTCCTTCTACCAACTTACCCTCTCTCTTCAAATCAATATATGAATTCTATAAATTAAAGTAGAATAAATATGTCAACAAACGTGCATGCCCCTAGGTATATGCATATTAACACACACTTACAATCTTTTCTACAGTTTCTTTCAACTCATCCCCTTCATGATTTCCTTCCTTGTTAAGTCGTCCTTTTACCCAAAGAATTGCTCGATTTATTTCAGCATCATCACATAATTCTAAAGGCTACGCATATTAACACAATCGTGCATAAGTACTCAGAAGTAGTAATGTAACTTGTGTGTGATAAGATATATTCCTGGGCAATCCTACAGCTAATTGATACTTACTATCTCTTCAGCATATCGTGCATATCCTTTTCGAGATAGTCGATATGGGTATTTGTTTTTTTTTCTTCGGTCCTTTTGTTTCTCTCGCAGTTTCTGTAAGAGAAAATATAAAGTGAGCGACCCAAAAAAAGCACGACCTGAGAATACATAAAAAGTTCATGCACATTGAATAATCGTAATGGGTTGTTCAGCAAGCACATTATCTTCAGAATGCATTAGTAGAGATTTTGTGAGGACAACACATCACCTAAACAGCATATTATCGAATCATTGAAAATCGGTAACTATTTCAAATAATTGAGAGCTGGAAAAGGTTGCTTTTACATAGTATCAGACTCTGATACCTGGCTGATGCTGAACGCTGTCAAATGTCTTAATCCGTTTACACTTGCTCTCAAAATAACAATAATGTCAGCAACAAATTGCATGAACTGCTTACACGTTCTTATCAATTACCAACACGGTTTAAACAAAGATACTGCAGTAACAAAAATCTGTGCATTCAATAGTGATAGTTTCTAACGTAAAACAAACAAATAAATTATATAATTGCCTAAAGTTCAAGGTCAGACTTAAAAAACCAAAACTGGATTTTCAGAGAATCTGCATGCCAATAAGGCATATTGAGCATACACATCGCATATTCTCATTCTCTATTGCCAAATTCACTTTACTTCTTTGTAAGTTATATAGATGACCAAATGGATGCCTAAGAATTATCCATCATAAACTGTTTTCAGTTTATTCCCAGCACATCTACAGGTTTAGATAAAATCCAGTTTTTTTTCTAGCAAAGCCCTACAAATTTAAAGTTCAAGAATCAGCAACTATGATATACTGCATGTGTGTTACAATTTTCTGCATTAAACCAAGTTTCTAGTTTCCAATATACAAATTAGAAGGGCATTAATTTCCCATTTCAAAATACTTAAAAAAAACCGATAACTTACCAAAAAATCTTCAGACATGCGGCTGATCACAAATTCAGACCAAACTGATTGTTCGATGTTGGAGCCAATAGGAGGGATATTCAAGTCAGGGCTGTTCAGTCGACTAAACACATAATCATTGGTGAGGAGTGTCTTGTACTGTCGCCATTTCGTATTTGCAGAGTTCAAACAAGAGCTCTTCCAAGTCGGGTCGATATTGTAAACCATCTACAAAAAAGTTTGAGAACCATCGATCATACACATATATGTAATAAACATATCAGTAGTATCTTCGATCCATAATATGTAGATATGTACTTACATTCACCGATTCCCAGATCAAGTCTTTGACGTCCTTCGGAACATCCTTCCAACTTTTATAGCTAATCTTCACCTTTTCTTTTGCAAGAACACCAATGTAGCTTTGCATTCTCGCTCCATTTTCTCCCACGGGCTGTCCATGTGCATTAAGTTGAACATCTTTTTTCACTCCTTCCACTCGTTGGACAGCAATACAATGCATCGTTGTGGGGCCCCTAGGTGCTCTTTGAGATTGAGTCGACTTTGAGCCGGACCTTTCGCTAGGCACATCGTCCGAGTTGTTCGGTGTTGCAGCTTCTTCTTGCTGGTTCTTTGACTTTTGTTTCTGGTTCCTCGACATTTGTCGTGATTTCTTACTCGTCTCCTCAATCTGCTCATTTGCGTCATGCTTTTGGCTATGCTTTCTACGAGGCGCCATTTATATCAACACCTATATTACATAAGAAAAAACAAAGATTAGTTCAGATTATTGAAGGTCAATGAAAACCACTACAGCAGATCTATTACATAACTAACAGGTTTGTATATAATACGAACAATTAAAATACCATATTATGCAGTATAATTGTCTACCCACTCCCCTTCACAATCCATACGAATGCATGAGTGCTCATCATCATCATTTGCATTTACATCCACTATAGGCAGCCCGTTTGTAAAAGACTGATGGTGTAACGCTAATTCTTGTACTTCATCACCGTTGGTGTATTCAAAGTATTCCCTTGTGGGAGAAGCAAGTACAACAGACCATGTAGGATCACGTGTGTCTTCAATGTAGAAAACTTATTTTGCTTGACTACCCAATATAAATGGATCAGATTTAAATCCTACCCTTTTCAAATTCACCAAGGTGAAACCAAATTCATCTACTTTGACGCCAGAATTATTCTCCACCCAAGTACACTTAAACATTGGAACACGAAAGTTGTGGTAATCGAGTGCCCATATCTCTTCAATGACGCCATAAAATATCATGTCAGACACGATCGGATTTTTATCCTTTGCACTAGAAACTTGCATGATTTTTGCAACACAACTTACTCCAGCGTTTTGGACAACTCGGACACCATCACGTTCTTTTGTATGATATGTAACTCCATTAATCAAGTAACTTTGATATTTTGCCACAAAAGTGCTAGGACCATGCGCAATCCATTTTATCCGCTCTGGTATGTTTTCATTTTCGTCACTCAATTGACTTGCAACCTTGACAATTGATTAATTGATATTAGTATGCGTTGTTGAACAACACAGTTTATATGTTGTGATATAGTATATAACTAGTACTTACTCGATCACGCAGCCAATAAATGAATAATCGATTATGCTGATCCAATATTGATTTTTCTGAATAATTCATCAATCCACATGTTGCCCTCAAATGTGTCATATGTTCACTAGCCAGGTTGAGAAGATGGGTTATCAATTTTTAAACCCTAATCCAAATGGAAATATATGAAAACCAATAAAGAATAGTTATTTACTTGGTATAAGGATCAATATCAACTTCATTTGCTAGAACATAGCGATGTGCTTGCACCCACTCCTCATTAGTAATGGAATGTATCTTAGCGGCTGATAGAGGCTTTTCAAGCTCTATTCTACGCAGCTTTTCTGGAATCCCAATTGTTCGAACATTTGAGAGGTAGTCTGAGCAAAACTCCAATGCTTCTTCAGCAATATAACTTTCAGCTATGCATCCTTCAGGACGATTACGATTTCTCACATAACCTTTTAAGACTTTCATGTATCTTTCAAATGGGTACATCCATCTATACCAAACTGGTCCGCACAACTTGACCTCCCGCACAAGATGCACAGTTAAATGAATCATGACGTCGAAGAACGATGGAGGGAAATACTTCTCAAGTAAGCACAAAGTCGTAACTATGTCTCTTTGCATGTCATCTAACTTTGAGACATCAATCAGTTTGTTACAAATAAAATTGAAGAATGAACACAATCGCGTAATAGCATATCTGACATTTGTAGGCAACACTCCACGTATGGCCACTGGAAGCAATTGTTGCATTAAAGTATGGCAATCATGCGACTTAAGTCCAACGAGTTTCAAATCTTTCAGTGAGACCAAGTTTCTGACATTTGATGAATAACCAGTGGGAACCTTCATACCCATCAAAGACTCACAAACTCTCCTTTTCTCCGCCCTATTCAATGTATAACATGCTGGAGGTAAAAACGTTCTCTTTTCTCCTACTTTTGGTGCCAGCTCAGACCTTACATTCAGCTCCACGAGATCTTGTCTTGCCGCGATACCGTCCTTTGTTTTTCCAGGAATGTCTAACAATGTTCCGATGAGACTCTCGCAAACATTTTTTTCAATGTGCATTACATCAAGAACATGTCGAACATGTAGATGCTTCCAATACTCCAATTGAAAGAAAACTGATTTTTTCTTCCAACATGATCTATCACCATCAGCATTAGATTGAAGATTTCTACTTCTTTTTCCCCAATTGCAATTAATTCGGCCAACCCTATTGAATATATCATTACCACTCAACGGTTTAGGAGCATCGCGAAACTCTTGTGTCCCATCAAATGCCTTTTTCTGCCTACGAAAAGGATGTCCGATTGGAAGAAACCTTCTATGTCCGGTGAATGACATTTTCCTACTATGTTTCAATCTTCTTGCATATGTGTTTTCACCGCATATTGGACACGCATAGTATCCCTTCACATTACATCCAGACATGTTGCCATAAGCGGGGAAATCATTAATCGTCCACAACATAACAGCTCTAAGTAGGAAACTTTCATCACGATATGCATCATATGCTTCAATGCCTACTTCCCACAAGCGTTTTAAGTCATCAACTAAGGGAGTCAGATAAACATCAATATCATTACCTGGTTGCTTGGGACCAGCAATCAACAATGTGAGCATCATAAATTTACGCTTCATGCACAACCACGGTGGAAGATTGTATGTGATCATAACAACGGGCCAGCAACTATATGTACTTGACATCGTACCATATGGATTGATCCCATCAGCTGATAAGGCCAATCTCAAATTTCTTGGATCCGCAGCAAAATCTGGCCATTTATGGTCTACTATCTTCCAAGCAGGTGAATCAGCTGGATGACGCAGCTTACCATCACAAACCCTCCCATCATTATGCCAAGTTAATTCCTTAGACACTTCCCTATTTCGAAACATTCTTTGAAATCTAGGAATAGGAGGGAAATACCATAATATTTTAGCTGGAATGGACTGTCTGATCTGGTTTGAATTCTTATCAACCTTCCACCTTGACACTCCACACGTTGGACAATTAGTACATTCCTTGTACTCTTTCAAATATAAGACACAATCATTGGGGCAAGCATGAATTTTTTCATAAGTCATTCCCAATGATTTCAAACATTTTTTTACATCATATAAAGAAGAAGGCAACACATTTTCATCAGGAAGCATATCTCTACATAATCCTAATAGACCTGTAAAGCTTTTATCACTCCAACCATATCTTGCCTTCAAATTATATAACTTCACTATTGCACTTAGCTTTGTAAATTTAGTACAACCAGGGAATAAAGGTGTCTCTGCATCCTCAAGTAACTTAATGAAGTCATTTGGATTCACTGCCTTCTCATATGCTGCATTGACCATGTCTACAGGTTCTTGTGAGAAAATATTATGATAATCATCCCCAACATTTGCATTATCATCAATTTTTGTAGTGGAATTGATTCTTTCTCCGTGCCATATCCATGTCCGATATGTTAAATCAATTCCGTTAGACAACAAATGTAACCTTACAATTTCAGCCTTTTTCTTAGTTAAATTACCACATGTTATACATGGGCAAGATATTGGATTAAGATCGCTTTCATTTTGCAGTGCAAAATGCATGAAAGCCTCCACTCCAGCCACATACTCATGTGATAACCTATCCTTTGACATCCATTCTTTATCCATACTAGGCTTAAAATAGACAATGTACAACCTGGACCGTCAAGACTATGTACCAGAATTTGCCTTCAGTTACAAGACCAAATAGGATAATTAGAAACTAATAACATCTGTATGGATTCTTAATTTATTTTAACCATCTACTAAAGATAAACCTTATGGTTAAAGTTATAAGAAATTCTGCTAGTTAATATGCTTTTCAGGAAGAGAATTTACATTCCTAAATTGAAAACTAGCTATTTAAATCACACTTATGAGGCCCCGTTTGAAGCCAACTAGAAAGGAATTTCACCAAGAAGTAGCAACTCAAAAATGTCATCATCATTAACAATATGCATAATAGTCTAAATCAAGAATACGGACTGAAAACATACATATAGAATGCATAACCGTTGTACTATATTGATAATGGTAAACTTTATATGCAGCAAAATCATGCCTTAAAATCATGTATGTTTGGTGAAGTAGAAACCCAAATTAGGTCAATGTGTCTGCCTTATCTCTGCTGGTTAAATACTGACTGTCTATCCATAATGATAGAAGACTAAATTCCAATTCCATCTAAAGAGGGCAATTATTTGGGTCCATCTACTATTTTTCTATGGTTGGCATATTATCTAATTTGATTATGGTAGATCAATTAATACCTGTGTTCAGTCTTAACTACCAACATTATTGCTATCAGCTTACAACTTTATTATTCTTAAATAATCATCTTGTGAATTAGTACTTAAAAACAGTTCTGCTTCAGCATGCAAAAGAAATATTTGCAGATACACATTTGCAGTAAGAAAACAGGCACACAACAATGCTGTAGATGTCAATCACCAGGAGATATAAGGTTCTAGAACAACACAGAACAGACAAGAAAGCTTCAGAAAGAGATTTACCAGTGCTTCAGATTTGTTTTCAGCAGTCACAAATGGCAAATTAGTTTCCTCAGCTACTGCTGCTGCAATCTTTAGATCAAACCTGACAACAAATAGTTTCTTTAAAAAAAAGTTTTTAAGGGGGACTTCACAATACTTGTATCAGAACCCAACAATAAAAATGGTAATTGAGATTTGAAGAATAGTATGTAAGTGGAAATTTTGATACCCTCTCTTTGTGTTCAAACCAGTTCCTACAGCAGTTCCTCCTTGAGCAAGCTGCAGACATTTTTCAAATAGTAAGGATCAATTTATCAAAAGTAAAAAGAAAAAGTAGAACATGAGGCCATTGAAACAATCAATTACTTGATACATGCGAGGGAGAGTGCATAAGACTCGTTATTTTCAACATTGCTCCCCGAATTAAATTAGAATGCTTAATTTTAATACATGCTACTTGTAAATCGTGATTATATTAGTTAATATCCATTACTTGTGATGATCAATTATCAAAAAGAAAATGAAACCGAAAAATATCGTTTGCAACTCATTGATGTTGTAATTATGTACCTCATTCAACCCTAACCAGGGAAAACACCTATCTGTTATCTCCATTTTAAATCTATCTTCAACACATCTATATATTTGCATCAGAAACTGGAATGAAACTCGGGCCCCCAACCCAGACAAACCCACCCACCCAAGCAATCATCAATAGGAACGTACAGACACGCAAATTAAACTCTAGATTAGTTTATCGAGAACCCAAAACATACCTATAGAAGGACGAGCCTGTCCGTTTTGGGGTGGATATACTGGAGAAGCGGGGAAAGCGACTGCTGAAGGGGCCGGCGGTGTGAATGGATGCAGCCTTGGGCTCCTGCGACTGCGAAAGGTTGGTGGCGGCGATGGTCGAAGGTTGGTGGTGGCGATGGTCGACGGTTGGTGGCAGTCAACGGTGAGAGTGCAGATTATATTGGCAATGGTTTCTTAGAGAAGAGAAAGGAACGAGAAGTTTGATAAGTGCCTTTGAGAGAAGAGCGGGAAATTGTTGTGAACACTTGTTCACAATTGACCTCTTTAATTTAGGGATTGGAAATTGATATGTATTATTATTTGCAAAATTAAGTAATGCAATATTCCTAGCCTACTGGCAATACCACTTGGAATGTCTCCGGAGACTGAGGGTTCGAATACCGCGAAAGGTTACCGCAAAAATTTTATTTTTCAAAATTTCAATCGACAACGGTCATAAAACCGTTGTCGTTGTGCGAAAAATGCACAACGACAACGGTAGTAAAAAACCGTTGTGAAAATCGTTGTCGTTGTGCGAAAAAAATGCACAACGACAACGGTAGCATAAAACCGTTGTGAAAACCGTTGTCGTTGTGCGAAAAAAATGCACAACGACAACGGTTTTATGAAAAAGCGTTGTAAATTTGTCTTCCACAACAGAAATTCCTTCAAACCGTTGTAATTCCTGCGTTGTTGTTTACTGAATTTCTTGTAGTGATGTAACACCTAAAAGATGTTACATAAAAACTGTAAAGTGTTACATGAGACAATATGTAACACTTTTATGTGTGTTACTGTTGCTCGTGTTACATAAAGTCTAAGATAACACTTTTGATAACTTTTAGTAACAGTTTTTATAGGTGTTACATTAAAGAATTTTAATGTAACGCTCTATTGTAACACTTTAAAATTGTTACATATAACTTTTTATGTAATATTTTTATTATGAAGTGTAACATTTGTTTTGTAACACTTTCAAATTTTATTGTAACACTTTAAAAATGTTACAGATGACTTTTTGAGTAACACTTTTATAATGAAATGTAACGCACTTTTTGTAACACTTTAGAATGTATTGTATCATCTCGTTTTAATAATTGTATCGCTTTAAATTGTGAATATAACACTTTAAACTATCTCATGTATCATTTTATTGTTAATTATGTAACACTTGAATTATTGTATATGTGTATATATATAATACATATATATTTATATATACATGAATATTATGTAAGTACATATTTCACAAAATATTATCAGGTCAAACAAACTTGTCAAATAAAGAAAATATATTAATATAAATCATTTCTAAAATGTGAATCCATTAAATATAACAAACTAAAATACTTAAAGTCTTCTACAGAAAGACCTAATCACCTAAAGATCTAAAGATCTTTAAACATAATCCATTGAAATAAAATATGACTAATAACTAATCTTCATGATCATACTCTTCATTCTCAAGTCTTTTGTTCCTTCAAGATCATCATCATGATTTGCTTCATCATCTCTATCTTCATCATCCTGAAAATTTAAATTAACACTACTATAAGTGAACTTATAATAATAACACCAGCATCATCATGTCAGTAATTATAAAGAGACATCCTCATATAAACTTGTGAATTGATATATAACATTTAATTGTCATTTGTATTTTATTTGATGCGGTATTTCTATCTACTTCATTTTCACTCACCTTTAATTGTGATTTGTCTCCCGAAGACACTATTCTGTCTCGTTCAAAAACCTCTGGCTGCTTTTTGCTTTTTGCGTTCTTTTTGGTGTTTGCAGGTTTTAGAGCGCATCTCCACAAAACTTATCATTGAATTGGTATAGTACTGAGATTTCTCTATACTTTTCACAAGATTTGTTCCTCTCTCAGCCATTACCTGTGATCAGATTTATTAGAACAACAATTATAAAATAATAAAACTAACTATATACTTTTAACAAGATTTGTTCCCCATTATCTGTGATCAGATTTATTAGAACAACAATTATGATTTTTTCACACAATTGACTTCTATTGTAAATATTGTTGGTGTTTCTTCCAAACGACATGATCAATTACAAGATGCTCAAGCAAATGATATTGCTTACATAATTGCACTTGGTGAGCTTGAAACAGGCAGAGGAGCAAATCAAGTTGGAACTTTACAAAGAGTATGAGATACTCGTTGAGGTTCTCATTTTAATTCTATTTGTAGTTTGATGATAAATTTTTCTACAGCTTGTACGGTTGTTGAGAATATCATGGAAGAATGGATGACTTATGTACAAAGAGGTGACGTTTATGCTATAAATAAAGTATTACTATCATTTGAGTTTACTTTCACATTGCATTTGATCAAGATATTTTGAATGCTATGAATCTTGTTTGAACAACAAAATCACTTCTTCAACAATTCACAGAAGATGGATAGACAACTTTACTTGAGAATGTGAAACTTTTTTGTGGTAAGTATGAGATTGAGATTCCTGATATGGATTCACAATATACTATAGGAAGAGATCGATCTCGGAAACCAAATGTAAGTAAAGATCATCATTTTCAAGTGAAGATATTCGCAGCAACAATAGACTCAAAATTGCAAGTGTTAAATAGCAGATTTAATGAGCAAATTGTGAAACTCCTAACATTGAGCTCTACTTTAGATTCTAATGACATTTATAAGTCATTCAACAAAGAGAAAATATTCAAGATTGCATTGAAGTTTTATCCTGGAGATTTCACGGAGCAAGAAAGAAGTCATCTGAAGTTTCAGTTGGGTTATTATGAACTTGATATATCCAATCATCCAGATTTTCAAGGTATTCTTACACTTTAATAATTATGATGGAAATTGATAGAATTCGGAAAGTCCAAAATTTATTACTTGATTGATGGGTTAGTTTGCCTTGTATTGACTCTTGCAGTATCTACTTCAGCTACTGAAAGAACTTTCTTTTAGCAATGAAAATAATCAAAACAAGACTGCAAAAAAATGAATGATGAGTTTCTTACTGACAACTTAGTTATTTATATTGAGAAGAAAATTATCATTACTTTTAGCATAAATTCTATTATAATTAATTTTGAATCAATAAAAAAACATTATGTACGATTTTCTAAAATTTAAAGGATAATTATAAACTTTTGATTTGTAAGTTAGGAATTATTATTGTATTTTTTAATATTAAATATATATACAGTCACTTTTTTCTTTTTCTCTTTTTTCTCTTTAGCACCACAAGAAAACCAGTCTACTCCACCCGGCCAATGACCACCACTACAGCATCGCCCCGGCTCGCAATCACGTCCAACGGTGCATCGCACCGATCCGCACACCCCAACACATGTCACCGCCCTAAGCTGTGGCTACACACCCGACTCTCCAGCATGAGCCTCGTGTTGGTACCACCCTAACCATTGCGACGAAGACAATAAGGAAGAGAGGGCGAGAGAGAGAGACTGCCGCCTCTTCGCTACCGTACGCGGTGGAGGCGGTGGCGGTCAAAACTCCGAGACCGTACCCGCGACAGGGCTATATGATTACTACAAGACGGCCTAGTTACCTAGTCAAAAATAGCATCGATCGATGACGGTGAGAGGTGTTCGGTGGAGTGAGAAAATGGGGGAGAGGGGGAAGAGAGAGAGTTGCCCACTTAGGTAACGAAATGAGAAATCTCCCATACGGCATGAGGTGGCTCAAAATTAGCGTTGGAGCAAGGATGAGGTCTAACATCCCTAATTGGGCTCCCATGGGCTTTAATTATTATTTCGAATGGGCTCATTTCTCATCTATAGGAATTGGGCCAAAAGGAACTAATATTTATTACATTTGTTGGGCTTCAACTACATGGATGCTTTAGCAGACATCCTTGTGCATGATTTGTAATATATATATGGATGAAGAGAAAAACAAAGTTAATCCTATATATAAAACTAAATTAAATTAAAGCATATAAATTATTAGGTGTTATATATTCTTTTATTTTATTCCATTTTAAAATTAATTATATTAGTATGCTAGCATGGAAAATAAGATTTTCTATAATAAACTATCTTATTCAAATTATATATGGCAAACAATATAATTGTTTGAATTAAAATTATATATAGCAAACAATATAATTGTTACCACCATTGCAAACATGTGATTAGATACTTAAAAAAAAAAATCAATAAATCAAGAAACAATTTATAATAATTACCATTATTGTAAACATGTGATTAGAAACTTAAAAAATCAATAAACCAATTTAAGTAGGCTTAAGTTATTAAGGATATTTTCATAAATAATATTTTCACAAATCCCGGATAATTAAAAAGCTTGATTGTATTTTCCTATTATTGTATTATTGTAATTGATTTAGTATTCCCATAAAATAAGTCTCTCATACTTGTATATATTTACCTTGTACTCATTCTATCATTCAGTGAAAATATATTTTTACATTTCTATATGGTATCAGAAGGGTAAGATCCTTCACCCTAATCACCACTTCCGCACGTTTTTTTTTCTTTTTAGCACATATTCTCAGATCATGGTGTCGTCATCCACAGTCGCTACTCATGGTGACTCAACCTCTTCCACCATACAGGCTATCATCCCAATCTCAGCCCGGCATGACTTGCCGATCAAACTAAATCATTATAATTTCAAGTCATGGAGAGCGCATTTCATGGCTCTCCTCCGAGGACACAATCTTCTCGGGTTCATAGATGGAACCTACCCATGTCCCCCTTGTGCATCTGATGGTTTGAACACTGCCATAATCGATGCTTGGGTCTAGCAGGATCAACTCCTACTTGCGGTCATCTTTGGCTCTCTCACGGCCGAAATCCTCCCTTCGGTGTCCTCCGTGTCGTCTGCTTCTGAGGCCTGGGGCATTCTTACTCGTCATTACATGAGTAAGTCTCATTCCCACATTAACAACCTTAAGAGTGATCTATATCCAATTTAAATAAAAGATCGAACCATTACCGAATATCTCCACCATGTGAAAGCTATGACAGATGAACTTTCGCTCATTGACGAACCTGTTAAGCCAGATGATTTTACCCTATTCATCATCAATGGTCTTGGTCCAGAATATGCATCCATTGTTGGCCCGATTCGTGTAAGGGAGACATCGCTGCGATTCGAGGAACTCCATGACCTTCTTTGCGCGCACGAGTCTGCCCTTTGATCTAATGAGGCAGCCACCGATACTCTGGTGGCCACTACTAATTCTGCACGATTCAATAATGGGGTTAATGGCTGATCCAACTCAGGTGGTTCGAAAAACCGTAGCGGTTCCAACTCAAGCAGACGATCTCAGTCAGGTACTCCCAATTCTGGATTCTCTACTCCTGTTCCTAACTCTTCATTTTCTGGTCAATCTGGTAATAGGGATTCAGGCCTTCTCTCCTAATATGCCAACTCTGTGGTTTCAGGACCCAATCTCGAAGGTTAATCGGATCAGCAATTCGGGTAGAACTGTCAGTTGTGGAGGCTCCCCGTCTACCTCCATACTGTCCTAGCCAAGCTCGGCAACTTCAAGGATGGTGTCCTCGAAGGAATCCTCCATCTGCTCATCCTTCGAGCCGGCCTGGACAGGTTCAATCAGGTTGATCTCTCTTGGACGTAGCCCCATGTCAGTCTCTCGGGTTGCCAGTTGGTTCCCCTTCACAACATATACTTCGTCGTCCACTGTAACTTGAGGGCTAGGTGGTAGATGGAAACTAGCGCTTTTAGCTTGGCCAAGAGTGACCGGCCCCAAATGGCATTGTATTGGGAGTTGAGGTCCACCACCTTGAATTCTATGGTTGTGAAGACGTTCCTATCACCGGTCCTGAACAGAACTTTCAGCTCATACGTCCCGAGTACCCTGGTTCTCATTCTTTCGAAGCCCTGAATCGCGTCGGAGGAGGGCATGAGTTGGGATTTATGGAATCCCATCCGCTTGAACGTGCTCAAGTAGAACACATTGGCATAGGCACCTTTGTCAACCATGACCATATGCACCATGGTCCTACAGATATTAAGCAACACCACTAAGGTATCGCTGTGGGGGCAGACTATCCATTCACTGTCCAGCTTAGTGAAGAAGATAGATGCGTGGCAGGGCTCCATCCTAGGTGGAATGCATCTCTGATACACGTTCCTGGCCTCCCTGACCTGCTCTTTTTGGGCTCGCTTGGAACCTCGCTGCTCTCCAAAACTATTGTTGGCGAGGGTAAAGATTTCGCAAGCAGCCCCGGTCGATGGAGGTGGGGGTAGTGCTTGCTGTTGCCCCTAGCCCTGCTGTCCCTGGCCCCTTTACATATTTCTTCAAATGACCCTAATCAATGAGCTTCATTAGCTCGACCAAAAGTGCTAAGCACTTGTCTGTATCATGGTCTTTCGTCTTATGGTACTTGCAATACTTGTTTTGGTTAAGGTAGGTCGGGACGGCCCTCAGCGGCCTCGGCTCTGGCAGCAGGTTCTTGTCCTTAATCTCTGTAAGGACCTGTGAAGGGATAACCGTAAGGATTTCGGTTGCTTGGGTAGGCCCTTCAGGTTGACAGGCCCTGAAGTTGACGGCTGGCCTGAACGGCTTTATTGGCTTCCTTCTCTCTTTCCTATTCTCTTCCCGCTATTCAGGCCGCATCTTTCTTTCAGATGATATATCATTTGGGATCGTCTCTTTTGCCCCGTATAGCGCTCTGCTTGGGTCAGGAAGTTGTAATAAGTCTTTGGGCACTCCTCATGTACAGACCACCAAAACCTGGTCCGGGGCCTCAACCCGGTCATAATGGCCATCAATATGGCATCATTAAGAGGACCAGCTTGTTGAACTAGTCCAAGTATGACTTCAGATGCTCGGCCTTCTCTTACCTCACATTCACCAGCCTTTCCTCTGGGGTCGACCTCATCTTTGACCCCATGAACTATGTTAGAAACAATTCCGCCAATTCGTCCCATCCTCCGATCGAGGAGTCTGGGAGTAAGCGGAACCATCTCTATGCTCGGTCTCCTAGTGTTAGCGGGAAAGCCTTGCACATCAGCTCCTCGCCAATGTCCTGGAGCTCCATCCAGGATGAGTATTTGTTCAGGTGTGTGCTCAGGTCGATCTCCCCATTGTACTGATCGATTGGCGGCATCTTGAACTTGACCTGCGTGGCCAAGATGGAGATGTGATCGGTAGAAGGGGTGGCCTTCTTCCAGTCCCCTCTGATAGGTAGAAAATTGGTGCATATTATAGTGAATTAATTTGAGATTTTATGCTTTTTGTTATGATTGAATGCACCATTTTCTTACATTTACGTGTTTTTTAACTCAAAGTACTTCACGATTTATTTTCTTGATTATTTAGGGATTTTTGGAGTATTTTGGAGTCAAAGAATGTGGCCAATTATATTTGGTTGGGCTTGAAAGAGGATTTAGGCCGAAGAAGACAAGAAGCCCATTACTCAAAAGAGAAGAGCCCAAAACTCTACTAAGGGCTTTATTATTTTCTTGGCCACCAAATCAAAGAGGAGAGAGAAGTTTTAAAAAGAATTTGAGGGAGTGAAAAAAGATATTCACGTACAGGAGAGAGAAAAGGAGTTCTAGAGAGAGAAAGTCCTAGAGAGATATATATATTTTTTAATTTTCTAGTTTAATTTGATGATGGATAATTCAACAATCTTTGTGGATTTGATTACAAGGATGATCTGCTAATCTTTCAATTCCGGTTAGTAGGGATGTTTGAATCCATATTTCTTTTATGTTTTAATTAATCTTGTTTCTCATTCTCGATGTTTGAATGAAATTGATTATGTTATCTGTGAATAATGTTTTCAATTGTTGATGCTTAATTTGGATTGACCTTCTAGGTTAAGTAATTGATAATTGATTGCTAGAATTTTAAATCATGAATCCTAATTGTTGTGATTTAATTTTCATAAGTGGTAAACTAGAGGTCGTGCATCTCTAGGGTTGCATAATCCTAGATTATCGAATCAAGCTTGTGTATTCGGAGTCTAGTTCACCCTATCGTCTTGGTAATTAATGCATTTAATGAATTAAATCTAGAGAGTTTGTTCTAGGTTATTCAATTAAATAAGGTTAATTAGCGATCTTATCGTAATTTAACAAATCTTAAGAGACGATTCGGTTTAACAGAGCTTGTTGTTTGACTAGGGGAGATAATTGAACTGTTAATCGGGATACTTTTTATATATTGATTTCTTGTTTAATTCATTTTCTAGCTTCATAATTAGTTAGTGATTCTCAATCATAAACCCCCCTAACCTTTTCAGTTTATTGAATTGAACATAGGTGACATAGTTTATTCTTTACTCTTCGTGGGATCGACATCTGACTTGCCCTAGCTACTAGTTGGTTAGGTTAGGAAAGAAAATAAATAATTTTATCGCGTAACGATGCGCGGTCAAATGTTGGCGCCGTTGTCGGGGAATGATTTGAATTTATGTGTCATCTTGTTTTTCTTGTTTATTTTAAAAAAATTGAAAAATTAAAAAAAAATTATAAAATCTGTTCAGTTTTTGTCTCTGTTGTGCCCTGTTCTGCTTTGCTCTGCTTTTCATACTGGCAAATCCAATGTGACTCGAGTCTTCCAGTGTCAATTTCTGCAGATTACTTCAGTAAATTTTCTAAAATTTTCTGCTCGAATTCGCATTTTCTCACAAGAATCTTACTATCATAGGTTGTGGATGCGCACTCGGTCTCAAGGTAATAAGGATTTGGAATTTCATCCTGAGATAACCCGAAGAGATCGAATCTTGAGGAGACAAGCCAAACAGACTTACTTTGAAATATGTTTATGGTGGTAAGAACCGTAATTTATGGCGGATGAGAACCGTAATGAAAGTAATATGCTTGATTGTGAAAGATGAATGATTGAGATGGCTGCTTTCATTATTGAATGATTTAAGCCATGTAATTAAAGTGATCTATTTTCTGTTGTCTTTGTTAAATGATAAATGTTTTATGTTAACCAGTTTCATATGATAAAATTATGATTTGGCAGGTGCAATTAAATCTTTAAAATAGTATTATGATGGGTGGTTGGACGCCCGAATAAAATCTTTTAAGTTTATAACGTTTTGAAATAGGGACATGACAAATTCTTATAATATCAAATGATTTTATATATACATGCGCTACGTTTTATTTATTTGGAAATCATTTTATGTGGTCCTGGGTTTCCCTACTGAGTATATTTCCATCACTCACCCCTTTTATGTTAAAAATATTTTCAGTTTAAAGAGTTTAAGGCGTGGTACGAGTTGTGGTTGCTGGTAGCCAATAATCAAATATTGTAGAAAATTTTATTTTTATTTAAAATGTTTCATTTATGAATTATAGAAACATATATTTCATAATTAGTCTTGATTTTATTTGATATTTTTTAATTCTTAAAAGAGCGAATTTTATACGTAAGTGACGTCTTAGTCAAGTTTACCTTCAAAAGAACAGGGATGTTACACCTTTCAATAAAACAAGTAATACATTTGAGATAAATAAATAGTATATTTACATATAATAAGTAATACCTCTCAGTAAACAAGTAATAGATTTAAGTAAAATAAAACAATACCTTTAAATAATATATAAATAAGTAATAAAAAAAGTAGTGTCTTTACAATATATAACAAGTAATCAAATTTCAGTAACACAATTAATACCTTTTGATGAAATAAATTTATTCTTTCAAATAAACAAGTAAAATTTAAATATGTATTTCATTATTCAAGAATTATATTTTAATTTGAATATGTAAATAATACTTTTTCAATATACAATTAATATATTTTATTAATGAATACATATAGATTTAAGTGAAAGCGGGCATAGACCAATTAAGATGTGACAGTACGCGAGGACGTGTGAAAGTAATCGTTTTAGACAAGGATCTAAAGATCCATACTGCGAAGGTACATAATTTTTATTTTCTACATACAACCAGTTGAAATAAAATCTCATATTTACCTTTAAAACTTAATATTGGTATTTTCCACAACCCATTCGTTGTCTCTCTTTTTATTCTACTTTACACAACCATGGCACACAATTATCTTCTTTTTCTTCATTTTTACACAACCATAGGCTAACAATCTTATGCTCTGCAGGGACGGAGGGCCCCTGTCAAATTTTAAATAATTATAGATTTTAATAAACTTTAATAATTTTAAAATTAATTTTTGGAGACAAATAATTGAAAATAATTTGTAATATAATAAGTCATTTACTCTTAATATTAAGATGTAATTAGTTACATTAGATTTAAAAATAAAAACACTATTGTAACTCAATTACATCTTAATATTAAGAGTAAATGACTTATTATATTACAAATTATTTTCGATTATTTGTCTCCAAAAATTAATTTTAAAATTATTAAAGTTTATTAAAATCTATAATTATTTAAAATTTGACAGGGGTCCTCCGTCCCTGCAGAGCATAAGATTGTTAGCCTATGGTTGTGTAAAAATGAAGAAAAAGAAGATAATTGTGTGCCATGGTTGTGAAAGTAGAATAAAAAGAGAGACAACGAATGGGTTGTGGAAAATACCAATATTAAGTTTTAAAGGTAAATATGAGATTTTATTTCAACTGGTTGTATGTAGAAAATAAAAATTATGTACCTTCGCAGTATGGATCTTTAGATCCTTGTCTAAAACGACTACTTTCACACGTCCTCGCGTACTGTCACATCTTAATTGGTCTATGCCCCTTTCACTTAAATCTATATGTATTCATTAATAAAATATATTAATTGTATATTGAAAAAGTATTATTTACATATTCAAATTAAAATATAATTCTTGAATAATGAAATACATATTTAAATTTTACTTGTTTATTTGAAAGAATAAATTTATTTCATCGAAAGGTATTAATTGTGTTACTGAAATTTGATTACTTGTTATATATTGTAAAGACACTACTTTTTTTATTACTTATTTATATATTATTTAAAGGTATTGTTTTATTTTACTTAAATCTATTACTTGTTTACTGAGAGGTATTACTTATTATATGTAAATATACTATTTATTTATCTCAAATGTATTACTTGTTTTATTGAAAGGTGTAACATCCCTGTTCTTTTGAAGGTACACTTGACTAAGACGTCACTTACGTATAAAATTCGCTCTTTTAAGAATTAAAAAATATCAAATAAAATCAAGACTAATTATGAAATATATGTTTCTATAATTCATAAAATGAAACATTTTAAATAAAAATAAAATTTTCTACAATATTTGATTATTGGCTACCAGCAACCACAACTCGTATCCACGCCTTAAACTCTTTAAACTGAAATATTTTTAACATAAAAGGGGTGAGTGATGGAAATATACTCAGTAGGGAAACCCAGGACCACATAAAATGATTTCCAAATAAATAAAACGTAGCGCATGTATATATAAAATCATTTGATATTATAAGAATTTGTCATGTCCCTATTTCAAAACGTTATAAACTTAAAAGATTTTATTCGGGCGTCCAACCACCCATCATAATACTATTTTAAAGATTTAATTGCACCTGCCAAATCATAATTTTCATATGAAACTGGTTAACATAAAACATTTATCATTTAACAAAGACAACAGAAAATAGATCACTTTAATTACATGGCTTAAATCATTCAATAATGAAAGCAGCCATCTCAATCATTCATCTTTCACAATCAAGCATATTACTTTCATTACGGTTCTCATCCGCCATAAATTACGGTTCTTACCACCATAAACATATTTCAAAGTAAGTCTGTTTGGCTTGTCTCCTCAAGATTCGATCTCTTCGGGTTATCTCAGGATGAAATTCCAAATCCTTATTACCTTGAGACCGAGTGCGCATCCACAACCTATGATAGTAAGATTCCTGTGAGAAAATGCGAATTCGAGCAGAAAATTTTAGAAAATTTACTGAAGTAATCTGCAGAAATTGACACTGGAAGACTCGAGTCACATTGGATTTGCCAGTATGAAAAGCAGAGCAAAGCAGAACAGGGCACAACAGAGACAAAAACTGAACAGATTTTATAATTTTTTTTTAATTTTTCAATTTTTTTAAAATAAACAAGAAAAACACAAGATGACACAATAAATTCAAATCATTCCCCGACAACGGCGCCAACATTTGACCGCGCATCGTTACGCGATAAAATTATTTATTTTCTTTCCTAACCTAACCAACTAGTAGCTAGGGCAAGTCAGATGTCGATCCCACGAAGAGTAAAGAATAAACTATGTCACCTATGTTCAATTCAATAAACTGAAAAGGTTAGGGGGTTTATGATTGAGAATCACTAACTAATTATGAAGCTAGAAAATGAATTAAACAAGAAATCAATATATAAAAAGTATCCCGATTAACAGTTCAATTATCTCCCCTAGTCAAACAACAAGCTCTGTTAAACCGAATCGTCTCTTAAGATTAGTTAAATTACGATAAGATCGCTAATTAACCTTATTTAATTGAATAACCTAGAACAAACTCTCTAGATTTAATTCATTAAATGCATTAATTACCAAGACGATAGGGTGAACTAGACTCCGAATACACAAGCTTGATTCGATAATCTAGGATTATGCAACCCTAGAGATGCACGACCTCTAGTTTACCACTTATGAAAATTAAATCACAACAATTAGGATTCATGATTTAAAATTCTAGCAATCAATTATCAATTACTTAACCTAGAAGGTCAATCCAAATTAAGCATCAACAATTGAAAACATTATTCACAGATAACATAATCAATTTCATTCAAACATCGAGAATGAGAAACAAGATTAATTAAAACATAAAAGAAATATGGATTCAAACATCCCTACTAACCGGAATTGAAAGATTAGCAGATCATCCTTGTAATCAAATCCACAAAGATTGTTGAATTATCCATCATCAAATTAAACTAGAAAATTAAAAAATATATATATCTCTCTAGGACTTTCTCTCTCTAGAACTCCTTTTCTCTCTCCTGTACGTGAATATCTTTTTTCACTCCCTCAAATTCTTTTTAAAACTTCTCTCTCCTCTTTGATTTGGTGGCCAAGAAAATAATAAAGCCCTTAGTAGAGTTTTGGGCTCTTCTCTTTTGAGTAATGGGCTTCTTGTCTTCTTCGGCCTAAATCCTCTTTCAAGCCCAACCAAATATAATTGGCCACATTCTTTGACTCCAAAATACTCAAAAATCCCTAAATAATCAAGAAAATAAATCGTGAAGTACTTTGAGTTAAAAAACACGTAAATGTAAGAAAATGGTGCATTCAATCATAACAAAAAGCATAAAATCTCAAATTAATTCACTATAATATGCACCAATTTTCTACCTATCAGAGGGGACTGGAAGAAGGCCACCCCTTCTACCGATCACATCTCCATCTTGGCCACGCAGGTCAAGTTCAAGATGCCGCCAATCGATCAGTACAATGGGAGATCGACCTGAGCACACACCTGAACAAATACTCATCCTGGATGGAGCTCCAGGACATTGGCGAGGAGCTGATGTGCAAGGCTTTCCCGCTAACACTAGGAGACCGAGCATAGAGATGGTTCCGCTCACTCCCAGACTCCTCGATCGGAGGATGGGACGAACTGGCGGAATTGTTTCTAACATAGTTCATGGGGTCAAAGATGAGGTCGACCCCAGAGGAAAGGCTGGTGAATGTGAGGTAAGAGAAGGCCGAGCATCTGAAGTCATACTTGGACTAGTTCAACAAGCTGGTCCTCTTAATGATGCCATATTGATGGCCATTATGACCGGGTTGAGGCCGGACCAGGTTTTGGTGGTCTGTACATGAGGAGTGCCCAAAGACTTATTACACTTCCTGACCCAAGCAGAGCGCTATACGGGGCAAAAGAGACGATCCCAAATGATATATCATCTGAAAGAAAGATGCGGCCTGAATAGCGGGAAGAGAATAGGAAAGAGAGAAGGAAGCCAATAAAGCCGTTCAGGCCAGCCGCCAACTTCAGGGCCTGTCAACCTGAAGGGCCTACCCAAGCAACCGAAATCCTTACGGTTATCCCTTCACAGGTCCTTACAGAGATTAAGGACAAGAACCTGCTGCCAGAGCCGAGGCCGCTGAGGGCCGTCCCGACCTACCTTAACCAAAACAAGTATTGCAAGTACCATAAGACGAAAGACCATGATACAGACAAGTGCTTAGCACTTTTGGTCGAGCTAATGAAGCTCATTGATTAGGGTCATTTGAAGAAATATGTAAAGGGGCCAGGGACAGCAGGGCTAGGGGCAACAGCAAGCACTACCCCCACCTCCATCGACCGGGGCTTGCGAAATCTTTACCCTCGCCAACAATAGTTTTGGAGAGCAGCGAGGTTCCAAGCGAGCCCAAAAAGAGCAGGTCAGGGAGGCCAGGAACGTGTATCAGAGATGCATTCCACCTAGGATGGACCCTGCCACGCATCTATCTTCTTCACTAAGCTGGACAGTGAATGGATAGTCTGCCCCCACAGCGATACCTTAGTGGTGTTGCTTAATATCTGTAGGACCATGGTGCATAGGGTCATGGTTGACAAAGGTGCCTATGCCAATGTGTTCTACTTGAGCACGTTCAAGCGGATGGGATTCCATAAATCCCAACTCATGCCCTCCTCCGACGCGATTCAGGGCTTCGAAAGAATGAGGACCAGGGTACTCGGGACGTATGAGCTGAAAGTTCTGTTCAGGACCGGTGATAGGAACGTCTTCACAACCATAGAATTCAAGGTGGTGGACCTCAACTCCCAATACAATGCCATTTGGGGCCGGTCACTCTTGGCCAAGCTAAAAGCGCTAGTTTCCATCTACCACCTAGCCCTCAAGTTACAGTGGACGACGAAGTATATGTTGTGAAGGGGAACCAACTGGCAACCCGAGAGACTGACATGGGGCTACGTCCAAGAGAGATCAACCTGATTGAACCTGTCCAGGCCGGCTCGAAGGATGAGCAGATGGAGGATTCCTTCGAGGACACCATCCTTGAAGTTGCCGAGCTTGGCTAGGACAGTATGGAGGTAGACGGGGAGCCTCCACAACTGACAGTTCTACCCGAATTGCTGATCCGATTAACCTTCGAGATTGGGTCCTGAAACCACAGAGTTGGCATATTAGGAGAGAAGGCCTGAATCCCTATTACCAGATTGACCAGAAAATGAAGAGTTAGGAACAGGAGTAGAGAATCCAGAATTGGGAGTACCTGACTGAGACCGTCTGCTTGAGTTGGAACCGCTACGGTTTTTCGAACCACCTGAGTTGGATCAGCCATTAACCCCATTATTGAATCGTGCAGAATTAGTAGTGGCCACCAGAGTATCGGTGGCTGCCTCATTAGATCAAAGGGCAGACTCGTGCGCGCAAAGAAGGTCATGGAGTTCCTCGAATCGCAGCGATGTCTCCCTTACACGAATCGGGCCAACAATGGATGCATATTCTGGACCAAGACCATTGATGATGAATAGGGTAAAATCATCTGGCTTAACAGGTTCGTCAATGAGCGAAAGTTCATCTGTCATAGCTTTCACATGGTGGAGATATTCGGTAATGGTTCGATCTTTTATTTGAATTCGATATAGATCACTCTTAAGGTTGTTAATGTGGGAATGAGACTTACTCATGTAATGATGAGTAAGAATGCCCCAGGCCTCAGAAGCAGACGACACGGAGGACACCGAAGGGAGGATTTCGGCCGTGAGAGAGCCAAAGATGACCGCAAGTAGGAGTTGATCCTGCTAGACCCAAGCATCGATTATGGCAGTGTTCAAACCATCAGATGCACGAGGGGGACATGGGTAGGTTCCATCTATGAACCCGAGAAGATTGTGTCCTCGGAGGAGAGCCATGAAATGCGCTCTCCATGACTTGAAATTATAATGATTTAGTTTGATCGGCAAGTCATGCCGGGCTGAGATTGGGATGATAGCCTGTATGGTGGAAGAGGTTGAGTCACCATGAGTAGCGACTGTGGATGACGACACCATGATCTGAGAATATGTGCTAAAAAGAAAAAAAAACGTGCGGAAGTGGTGATTAGGGTGAAGGATCTTACCCTTCTGATACCATATAGAAATGTAAAAATATATTTTCACTGAATGATAGAATGAGTACAAGGTAAATATATACAAGTATGAGAGACCTATTTTATGGGAATACTAAATCAATTACAATAATACAATAATAGGAAAATACAATCAAGCTTTTTAATTATCCGGGATTTGTGAAAATATTATTTATGAAAATATCCTTAATAACTTAAGCCTACTTAAATTGGTTTATTGATTTTTTAAGTTTCTAATCACATGTTTACAATAATGGTAATTATTATAAATTGTTTCTTGATTTATTGATTTTTTTTTAAGTATCTAATCACATGTTTGCAATGGTGGTAACAATTATATTGTTTGCTATATAATTTTAATTCAAACAATTATATTGTTTGCCATATATAATTTGAATAAGATAGTTTATTATAGAAAATCTTATTTTCCATGCTAGCATACTAATATATTATTTTAAAATGGAATAAAATAAAAGAATATATAACACCTAATAATTTATATGCTTTAATTTAATTTAGTTTTATATATAGGATTAACTTTGTTTTTCTCTTCATCCATATATATATTACAAATCATGCACAAGGATGTCTGCTAAAGCATCCATGTAGTTGAAGCCCAACAAATGTAATAAATATTAGTTCCTTTTGGCCCAATTCCTATAGATGAGAAATGAGCCCATTCGAAATAATAATTAAAGCCCATGGGAGCCCAATTAGGGATGTTAGACCTCATCCTTGCTCCAACGCTAATTTTGAGCCACCTCATGCCGTATGGGAGATTTCTCATTTCGTTACCTAAGTGGGCAACTCTCTCTCTTCCCCCTCTCCCCCATTTTCTCACTCCACCGAACACCTCTCACCGTCATCGATCGATGCTATTTTTGACTAGGTAACTAGGCCGTCTTGTAGTAATCATATAGCCCTGTCGCGGGTACGGTCTCGGAGTTTTGACCGCCACCGCCTCCACCGCGTACGGTAGCGAAGAGGCGGCAGTCTCTCTCTCTCGCCCTCTCTTCCTATTGTCTTCGTCGCAATGGTTAGGGTGGTACCAACACGAGGCTCATGCTGGAGAGTCGGGTGTGTAGCCGCAGCTTAGGGCGGTGACATGTGTTGGGGTGTGCGGATCGGTGCGATGCACCGTTGGATGATTGCGAGCCGGGGCGATGCTGTAGTGGTGGTCATTGGCCGGGTGGAGTAGACTGGTTTTGTGGTGCTAAAGAGAAAAAAGAGAAAAAGAAAAAAGTGACTGTATATATATTTAATATTAAAAAATACAATAATAATTCCTAACTTACAAATCAAAAGTTTATAATTATCCTTTAAATTTTAGAAAATCGTACATAATGTTTTTTTATTGATTCAAAATTAATTATAATAGAATTTATGCTAAAAGTAATGATAATTTTCTTCTCAATATAAATAACTAAGTTGTCAGTAAGAAACTCATCATTCATTTTTTTGCAGTCTTGTTTTGATTATTTTCATTGCTAAAAGAAAGTTCTTTCAGTAGCTGAAGTAGATACTGCAAGAGTCAATACAAGGCAAACTAACCCATCAATCAAGTAATAAATTTTGGACTTTCCGAATTCTATCAATTTCCATCATAATTATTAAAGTGTAAGAATACCTTGAAAATCTGGATGATTGGATATATCAAGTTCATAATAACCCAACTGAAACTTCAGATGACTTCTTTCTTGCTCCGTGAAATCTCCAGGATAAAACTTCAATGCAATCTTGAATATTTTCTCTTTGTTGAATGACTTATAAATGTCATTAGAATCTAAAGTAGAGCTCAATGTTAGGAGTTTCACAATTTGCTCATTAAATCTGCTATTTAACACTTGCAATTTTGAGTCTATTGTTGCTGCGAATATCTTCACTTGAAAATGATGATCTTTACTTACATTTGGTTTCCGAGATCGATCTCTTCCTATAGTATATTGTGAATCCATATCAGGAATCTCAATCTCATACTTACCACAAAAAAGTTTCACATTCTCAAGTAAAGTTGTCTATCCATCTTCTGTGAATTGTTGAAGAAGTGATTTTGTTGTTCAAACAAGATTCATAGCATTCAAAATATCTTGATCAAATGCAATGTGAAAGTAAACTCAAATGATAGTAATACTTTATTTATAGCATAAACGTCACCTCTTTGTACATAAGTCATCCATTCTTCCATGATATTCTCAACAACCGTACAAGCTGTAGAAAAATTTATCATCAAACTACAAATAGAATTAAAATGAGAACCTCAACGAGTATCTCATACTCTTTGTAAAGTTCCAACTTGATTTGCTCCTGCCTGTTTCAAGCTCACCAAGTGCAATTATGTAAGCAATATCATTTGCTTGAGCATCTTGTAATTGATCATGTCGTTTGGAAGAAACACCAACAATATTTACAATAGAAGTCAATTGTGTGAAAAAATCATAATTGTTGTTCTAATAAATCTGATCACAGATAATGGGGAACAAATCTTGTTAAAAGTATATAGTTAGTTTTATTATTTTATAATTGTTGTTCTAATAAATCTGATCACAGGTAATGGCTGAGAGAGGAACAAATCTTGTGAAAAGTATAGAGAAATCTCAGTACTATACCAATTCAATGATAAGTTTTGTGAGATGCGCTCTAAAACCTGCAAACACCAAAAAGAACGCAAAAAGCAAAAAGCAGCCAGAGGTTTTTGAACGAGACATAGTGTCTTCGGGAGACAAATCACAATTAAAGGTGAGTGAAAATGAAGTAGATAGAAATACCGCATCAAATAAAATACAAATGACAATTAAATGTTATATATCAATTCACAAGTTTATATGAGGATGTCTCTTTATAATTACTGACATGATGATGCTGGTGTTATTATTATAAGTTCACTTATAGTAGTGTTAATTTAAATTTTCAGGATGATGAAGATAGAGATGATGAAGCAAATCATGATGATGATCTTGAAGGAACAAAAGACTTGAGAATGAAGAGTATGATCATGAAGATTAGTTATTAGTCATATTTTATTTCAATGGATTATGTTTAAAGATCTTTAGATCTTTAGGTGATTAGGTCTTTCTGTAGAAGACTTTAAGTATTTTAGTTTGTTATATTTAATGGATTCACATTTTAGAAATGATTTATATTAATATATTTCTTTATTTGACAAGTTTGTTTGACCTGATAATATTTTGTGAAATATGTACTTACATAATATTCATGTATATATAAATATATATGTATTATATATATACACATATACAATAATTCAAGTGTTACATAATTAACAATAAAATGATACATGAGATAGTTTAAAGTGTTATATTCACAATTTAAAGCGATACAATTATTAAAACGAGATGATACAATACATTCTAAAGTGTTACAAAAAGTGCGTTACATTTCATTATAAAAGTGTTACTCAAAAAGTCATCTGTAACATTTTTAAAGTGTTACAATAAAATTTGAAAGTGTTACAAAACAAATGTTACACTTCATAATAAAAATATTACATAAAAAGTTATATGTAACAATTTTAAAGTGTTACAATAGAGCGTTACATTAAAATTCTTTAATGTAACACCTATAAAAACTGTTACTAAAAGTTATCAAAAGTGTTATCTTAGACTTTATGTAACACGAGCAACAGTAACACACATAAAAGTGTTACATATTGTCTCATGTAACACTTTACAGTTTTTATGTAACATCTTTTAGGTGTTACATCACTACAAGAAATTCAGTAAACAACAACGCAGGAATTACAACGGTTTGAAGGAATTTCTGTTGTGGAAGACAAATTTACAACGCTTTTTCATAAAACCGTTGTCGTTGTGCATTTTTTTCGCACAACGACAACGGTTTTCACAACGGTTTTATGCTACCGTTGTCGTTGTGCATTTTTTTCGCACAACGACAACGATTTTCACAACGGTTTTTTACTACCGTTGTCGTTGTGCATTTTTCGCACAACGACAACGGTTTTATGACCGTTGTCGATTGAAATTTTGAAAAATAAAATTTTTGCGGTAACCTTTCGCGGTATTCGAACCCTCAGTCTCCGGAGACATTCCAAGTGGTATTGCCAGTAGGCTAGGAATATTGCATTACTTAATTTTGCAAATAATAATACATATCAATTTCCAATCCCTAAATTAAAGAGGTCAATTGTGAACAAGTGTTCACAACAATTTCCCGCTCTTCTCTCAAAGGCACTTATCAAACTTCTCGTTCCTTTCTCTTCTCTAAGAAACCATTGCCAATATAATCTGCACTCTCACCGTTGACTGCCACCAACCGTCGACCATCGCCACCACCAACCTTCGACCATCGCCGCCACCAACCTTTCGCAGTCGCAGGAGCCCAAGGCTGCATCCATTCACACCGCCGGCCCCTTCAGCAGTCGCTTTCCCCGCTTCTCCAGTATATCCACCCCAAAACGGACAGGCTCGTCCTTCTATAGGTATGTTTTGGGTTCTCGATAAACTAATCTAGAGTTTAATTTGCGTGTCTGTACGTTCCTATTGATGATTGCTTGGGTGGGTGGGTTTGTCTGGGTTGGGGGCCCGAGTTTCATTCCAGTTTCTGATGCAAATATATAGATGTGTTGAAGATAGATTTAAAATGGAGATAACAGATAGGTGTTTTCCCTGGTTAGGGTTGAATGAGGTACATAATTACAACATCAATGAGTTGCAAACGATATTTTTCGGTTTCATTTTCTTTTTGATAATTGATCATCACAAGTAATGGATATTAACTAATATAATCACGATTTACAAGTAGCATGTATTAAAATTAAGCATTCTAATTTAATTCGGGGAGCAATGTTGAAAATAACGAGTCTTATGCACTCTCCCTCGCATGTATCAAGTAATTGATTGTTTCAATGGCCTCATGTTCTACTTTTTTCTTTTACTTTTGATAAATTGATCCTTACTATTTGAAAAATGTCTGCAGCTTGCTCAAGGAGGAACTGCTGTAGGAACTGGTTTGAACACAAAGAGAGGGTATCAAAATTTCCACTTACATACTATTCTTCAAATCTCAATTACCATTTTTATTGTTGGGTTCTGATACAAGTATTGTGAAGTCCCCCTTAAAAACTTTTTTTTAAAGAAACTATTTGTTGTCAGGTTTGATCTAAAGATTGCAGCAGCAGTAGCTGAGGAAACTAATTTGCCATTTGTGACTGCTGAAAACAAATCTGAAGCACTGGTAAATCTCTTTCTGAAGCTTTCTTGTCTGTTCTGTGTTGTTCTAGAACCTTATATCTCCTGGTGATTGACATCTACAGCATTGTTGTGTGCCTGTTTTCTTACTGCAAATGTGTATCTGCAAATATTTCTTTTGCATGCTGAAGCAGAACTGTTTTTAAGTACTAATTCACAAGATGATTATTTAAGAATAATAAAGTTGTAAGCTGATAGCAATAATGTTGGTAGTTAAGACTGAACACAGGTATTAATTGATCTACCATAATCAAATTAGATAATATGCCAACCATAGAAAAATAGTAGATGGACCCAAATAATTGCCCTCTTTAGATGGAATTGGAATTTAGTCTTCTATCATTATGGATAGACAGTCAGTATTTAACCAGCAGAGATAAGGCAGACACATTGACCTAATTTGGGTTTCTACTTCACCAAACATACATGATTTTAAGGCATGATTTTGCTGCATATAAAGTTTACCATTATCAATATAGTACAACGGTTATGCATTCTATATGTATGTTTTCAGTCCGTATTCTTGATTTAGACTATTATGCATATTGTTAATGATGATGACATTTTTGAGTTGCTACTTCTTGGTGAAATTCCTTTCTAGTTGGCTTCAAACGGGGCCTCATAAGTGTGATTTAAATAGCTAGTTTTCAATTTAGGAATGTAAATTCTCTTCCTGAAAAGCATATTAACTAGCAGAATTTCTTATAACTTTAACCATAAGGTTTATCTTTAGTAGATGGTTAAAATAAATTAAGAATCCATACAGATGTTATTAGTTTCTAATTATCCTATTTGGTCTTGTAACTGAAGGCAAATTCTGGTACATAGTCTTGACGGTCCAGGTTGTACATTGTCTATTTTAAGCCTAGTATGGATAAAGAATGGATGTCAAAGGATAGGTTATCACATGAGTATGTGGCTGGAGTGGAGGCTTTCATGCATTTTGCACTGCAAAATGAAAGCGATCTTAATCCAATATCTTGCCCATGTATAACATGTGGTAATTTAACTAAGAAAAAGGCTGAAATTGTAAGGTTACATTTGTTGTCTAACGGAATTGATTTAACATATCGGACATGGATATGGCACGGAGAAAGAATCAATTCCACTACAAAAATTGATGATAATGCAAATGTTGGGGATGATTATCATAATATTTTCTCACAAGAACCTGTAGACATGGTCAATGCAGCATATGAGAAGGCAGTGAATCCAAATGACTTCATTAAGTTACTTGAGGATGCAGAGACACCTTTATTCCCTGGTTGTACTAAATTTACAAAGCTAAGTGCAATAGTGAAGTTATATAATTTGAAGGCAAGATATGGTTGGAGTGATAAAAGCTTTACAGGTCTATTAGGATTATGTAGAGATATGCTTCCTGATGAAAATGTGTTGCCTTCTTCTTTATATGATGTAAAAAAATGTTTGAAATCATTGGGAATGACTTATGAAAAAATTCATGCTTGCCCCAATGATTGTGTCTTATATTTGAAAGAGTACAAGGAATGTACTAATTGTCCAACGTGTGGAGTGTCAAGGTGGAAGGTTGATAAGAATTCAAACCAGATCAGACAGTCCATTCCAGCTAAAATATTATGGTATTTCCCTCCTATTCCTAGATTTCAAAGAATGTTTCGAAATAGGGAAGTGTCTAAGGAATTAACTTGGCATAATGATGGGAGGGTTTGTGATGGTAAGCTGCGTCATCCAGCTGATTCACCTGCTTGGATAGTAGACCATAAATGGCCAGATTTTGCTGCGGATCCAAGAAATTTGAGATTGGCCTTATCAGCTGATGGGATCAATCCATATGGTACGATGTCAAGTACATATAGTTGCTGGCCCGTTGTTATGATCACATACAATCTTCCACCGTGGTTGTGCATGAAGCGTAAATTTATGATGCTCACATTGTTGATTGCTGGTCCCAAGCAACCAGGTAATGATATTGATGTTTATCTGACTCCCTTAGTTGATGACTTAAAACGCTTGTGGGAAGTAGGCATTGAAGCATATGATGCATATCGTGATGAAAGTTTCCTACTTAGAGCTGTTATGTTGTGGACGATTAATGATTTCCCCGCTTATGGCAACATGTCTGGATGTAATGTGAAGGGATACTATGCGTGTCCAATATGCGGTGAAAACACATATGCAAGAAGATTGAAACATAGTAGGAAAATGTCATTCACCGGACATAGAAGGTTTCTTCCAATCGGACATCCTTTTCGTAGGCAGAAAAAGGCATTTGATGGGACACAAGAGTTTCGCGATGCTCCTAAACCGTTGAGTGGTAATGATATATTCAATAGGGTTGGCCGAATTAATTGCAATTGGGGAAAAAGAAGTAGAAATCTTCAATCTAATGCTGATGGTGATAGATCATGTTGGAAGAAAAAATCAGTTTTCTTTCAATTGGAGTATTGGAAGCATCTACATGTTCGACATGTTCTTGATGTAATGCACATTGAAAAAAATGTTTGCGAGAGTCTCATCGGAACATTGTTAGACATTCCTGGAAAAACAAAGGACGGTATCGCGGCAAGACAAGATCTCGTGGAGCTGAATGTAAGGTCTGAGCTGGCACCAAAAGTAGGAGAAAAGAGAACGTTTTTACCTCCAGCATGTTATACATTGAATAGGGCGGAGAAAAGGAGAGTTTGTGAGTCTTTGATGGGTATGAAGGTTCCCACTGGTTATTCATCAAATGTCAGAAACTTGGTCTCACTGAAAGATTTGAAACTCGTTGGACTTAAGTCGCATGATTGCCATACTTTAATGCAACAATTGCTTCCAGTGGCCATACGTGGAGTGTTGCCTACAAATGTCAGATATGCTATTACGCGATTGTGTTCATTCTTCAATTTTATTTGTAACAAACTGATTGATGTCTCAAAGTTAGATGACATGCAAAGAGACATAGTTACGACTTTGTGCTTACTTGAGAAGTATTTCCCTCCATCGTTCTTCGACGTCATGATTCATTTAACTGTGCATCTTGTGCGGGAGGTCAAGTTGTGCGGACCAGTTTGGTATAGATGGATGTACCCATTTGAAAGATACATGAAAGTCTTAAAAGGTTATGTGAGAAATCGTAATCGTCCTGAAGGATGCATAGCTGAAAGTTATATTGCTGAAGAAGCATTGGAGTTTTGCTCAGACTACCTCTCAAATGTTCGAACAATTGGGATTCCAGAAAAGCTGCGTAGAATAGAGCTTGAAAAGCCTCTATCAGCCGCTAAGATACATTCCATTACTAATGAGGAGTGGGTGCAAGCACATCGCTATGTTCTAGCAAATGAAGTTGATATTGATCCTTATACCAAGTAAATAACTATTCTTTATTGGTTTTCATATATTTCCATTTGGATTAGGGTTTAAAAATTGATAACCCATCTTCTCAACCTGGCTAGTGAACATATGACACATTTGAGGGCAACATGTGGATTGATGAATTATTCAGAAAAATCAATATTGGATCAGCATAATCGATTATTCATTTATTGGCTGCGTGATCGAGTAAGTACTAGTTATATACTATATCACAACATATAAACTGTGTTGTTCAACAACGCATACTAATATCAATTAATCAATTGTCAAGGTTGCAAGTCAATTGAGTGACGAAAATGAAAACATACCAGAGCGGATAAAATGGATTGCGCATGGTCCTAGCACTTTTGTGGCAAAATATCAAAGTTACTTGATTAATGGAGTTACATATCATACAAAAGAACGTGATGGTGTCCGAGTTGTCCAAAACGCTGGAGTAAGTTGTGTTGCAAAAATCATGCAAGTTTCTAGTGCAAAGGATAAAAATCCGATCGTGTCTGACATGATATTTTATGGCGTCATTGAAGAGATATGGGCACTCGATTACCACAACTTTCGTGTTCCAATGTTTAAGTGTACTTGGGTGGAGAATAATTCTGGCGTCAAAGTAGATGAATTTGGTTTCACCTTGGTGAATTTGAAAAGGGTAGGATTTAAATCTGATCCATTTATATTGGGTAGTCAAGCAAAATAAGTTTTCTACATTGAAGACACACGTGATCCTACATGGTCTGTTGTACTTGCTTCTCCCACAAGGGAATACTTTGAATACACCAACGGTGATGAAGTACAAGAATTAGCGTTACACCATCAGTCTTTTACAAACGGGCTGCCTATAGTGGATGTAAATGCAAATGATGATGATGAGCACTCATGCATTCGTATGGATTGTGAAGGGGAGTGGGTAGACAATTATACTGCATAATATGGTATTTTAATTGTTCGTATTATATACAAACCTGTTAGTTATGTAATAGATCTGCTGTAGTGGTTTTCATTGACCTTCAATAATCTGAACTAATCTTTGTTTTTTCTTATGTAATATAGGTGTTGATATAAATGGCGCCTCGTAGAAAGCATAGCCAAAAGCATGACGCAAATGAGCAGATTGAGGAGACGAGTAAGAAATCACGACAAATGTCGAGGAACCAGAAACAAAAGTCAAAGAACCAGCAAGAAGAAGCTGCAACACCGAACAACTCGGACGATGTGCCTAGCGAAAGGTCCGGCTCAAAGTCGACTCAATCTCAAAGAGCACCTAGGGGCCCCACAACGATGCATTGTATTGCTGTCCAACGAGTGGAAGGAGTGAAAAAAGATGTTCAACTTAATGCACATGGACAGCCCGTGGGAGAAAATGGAGCGAGAATGCAAAGCTACATTGGTGTTCTTGCAAAAGAAAAGGTGAAGATTAGCTATAAAAGTTGGAAGGATGTTCCGAAGGACGTCAAAGACTTGATCTGGGAATCGGTGAATGTAAGTACATATCTACATATTATGGATCGAAGATACTACTGATATGTTTATTACATATATGTGTATGATCGATGGTTCTCAAACTTTTTTGTAGATGGTTTACAATATCGACCCGACTTGGAAGAGCTCTTGTTTGAACTCTGCAAATACGAAATGGCGACAGTACAAGACACTCCTCACCAATGATTATGTGTTTAGTCGACTGAACAGCCCTGACTTGAATATCCCTCCTATTGGCTCCAACATCGAACAATCAGTTTGGTCTGAATTTGTGATCAGCCGCATGTCTGAAGATTTTTTGGTAAGTTATCGGTTTTTTTTAAGTATTTTGAAATGGGAAATTAATGCCCTTCTAATTTGTATATTGGAAACTAGAAACTTGGTTTAATGCAGAAAATTGTAACACACATGCAGTATATCATAGTTGCTGATTCTTGAACTTTAAATTTGTAGGGCTTTGCTAGAAAAAAAACTGGATTTTATCTAAACCTGTAGATGTGCTGGGAATAAACTGAAAACAGTTTATGATGGATAATTCTTAGGCATCCATTTGGTCATCTATATAACTTACAAAGAAGTAAAGTGAATTTGGCAATAGAGAATGAGAATATGCGATGTGTATGCTCAATATGCCTTATTGGCATGCAGATTCTCTGAAAATCCAGTTTTGGTTTTTTAAGTCTGACCTTGAACTTTAGGCAATTATATAATTTATTTGTTTGTTTTACGTTAGAAACTATCACTATTGAATGCACAGATTTTTGTTACTGCAGTATCTTTGTTTAAACCGTGTTGGTAATTGATAAGAACGTGTAAGCAGTTCATGCAATTTGTTGCTGACATTATTGTTATTTTGAGAGCAAGTGTAAACGGATTAAGACATTTGACAGCGTTCAGCATCAGCCAGGTATCAGAGTCTGATACTATGTAAAAGCAACCTTTTCCAGCTCTCAATTATTTGAAATAGTTACCGATTTTCAATGATTCGATAATATGCTGTTTAGGTGATGTGTTGTCCTCACAAAATCTCTACTAATGCATTCTGAAGATAATGTGCTTGCTGAACAACCCATTACGATTATTCAATGTGCATGAACTTTTTATGTATTCTCAGGTCGTGCTTTTTTTGGGTCGCTCACTTTATATTTTCTCTTACAGAAACTGCGAGAGAAACAAAAGGACCGAAGAAAAAAAAACAAATACCCATATCGACTATCTCGAAAAGGATATGCACGATATGCTGAAGAGATAGTAAGTATCAATTAGCTGTAGGATTGCCCAGGAATATATCTTATCACACACAAGTTACATTACTACTTCTGAGTACTTATGCACGATTGTGTTAATATGCGTAGCCTTTAGAATTATGTGATGATGCTGAAATAAATCGAGCAATTCTTTGGGTAAAAGGACGACTTAACAAGGAAGGAAATCATGAAGGGGATGAGTTGAAAGAAACTGTAGAAAAGATTGTAAGTGTGTGTTAATATGCATATACCTAGGGGCATGCACGTTTGTTGACATATTTATTCTACTTTAATTTATAGAATTCATATATTGATTTGAAGAGAGAGGGTAAGTTGGTAGAAGGAATTCTTACCAAAGCTCTTGACAAGGAAGAGCATCCTGGTCGCGTTAGGGGTGTTGGAAGTCATGCTTCAGCGTCAGTATACTTTCATGTTCCTAAAGTTCAAAAAGCTATTCATGTGGATAAAGATCTATACATTGCCCAGCAAAAAGAGTTGCTGGAATCGAAGAAAAAAATGAGGAGATGGATGCACGTATAAAGCGTTTGGAAGCGTTGTTCGTCGAAAAAAATGTTTTGAATGAAACTTTGACTGATGAGAAGGGCAGTTGTTCAGTGAAGATGCACAATGAAGAGGGAAAAGAGAGCCAAAGACTTGAAGACAAAGCACCAGTACATTGTCATATTGATGTTGTAGATGCTGATGATGATGATGAGTGCAAGGTTTCAGGTCAAGATGATCCATACCAGCAGGTTTGTGTTTCATCTTCTATGTTGTTTAATCAATGCTATAAATTTATTTAACTATGAATACTTGTCAGGGAAAACTCGTTGGGTTGACGTTGGAGTCAGGTACAAACATTGCTGCGTATGGGACTATCCTAGAAGTCCATGGACCGAAGAATTGCGTACGCGTGTCGATTGATCAAGCCATTGATGAGGATGCTCCATTGCCGATTCCTATCGCTGATTGTCATAGTATAGGCGAAGCGGTTGGAAGTCATGTAAGTTGGCCGATGCATTGTTTGAAGTTGTCTGATGAGGTATGTGTTTTATATAGAATGTCAAATAACACAAATTAATATAGTAAGCGTATGTAATTACTTGTATATTTTCAGCCTCCTAAAAGGAAGAAAGCGAGTTCTTCAAAAAATTTAAAGACATTGGAGCCTTCTAGTGTCCCTATGGCACTATATATGTTGTATTGCTATTCAAAGATGTCTCTTTCACATAAAGGCAATATAACAATCACTTTGCATGAGCACGTTTTTGGCCATGAACGCAGCCTATATGTGAATTTTGAAGACATAGAACCATTTTGTCGTTTGAAGCCAATTAGCTACACATGTATTGTTGTCTACATCTGGTACGACATCCTAGCGAAATTTCGATCGTGATATATTAACCATTTATGCACTCGATTCTACCTAACTTTTATTTCATTTAAAATGATAGGCATTTGTATACTAAATTGGAGAGAGAGAATAAGATCAGTAAATTTAGATTTGTTGATCCCTACGGAGTAGGATATGTGCCTTCTCTCAAAAAGGATAAAGATTCACTAAGTGAACAGATGGAAAATAGGGCACGTTCCCTAGCATGCAGGTTGGTCGGTACACTTACTGATCAAGTTGTCTTGGTGCCTTGCAATGTGGGGTAAGTGTCCCAAATTGAGGTCATTTCAAATAATTATTATTCAAGTTGTCTGCTGAAATATATGAACTAATTGCTGTTCGTATTTTGTTATAGTGAGCATTGGATTCTAACTGTGATTGATCCTCACAAAGAGCATGTTTATTATATGGATCCTCTTTATACACGCATCAAAGATGAAACTTGGAAACGTGCAGTTGATTTGTATGTTCTCCTTTTTTATTACGTATAATTAATGCACCTTACCAGCAGTTTATGTTTTCAAACTGATTCTTCTAAACGCAGGGCAATCAAAATGTTTAATGCGGATGTCCAACGAAAAGGAAGAAAACAAGTTAAATGGGAAATTATCAAGGTATGTCAACATTATATGACTAACTAATAGTTTAACAAATATATGTGGATGGGATCATATCTATTTCTTCTAAACGCAGGGCCCTTCGCAGCCGGATGCATATCAATGTGGATTTTATGTCATGCGTTACATGAGGCAACTTACTGAATTGGATGTGTCGGCTGATTTAGAATTACACAAACTTCGAGTACTACATCTGTTTATATTCTTAAATCATGAAGTCCTTTGCAATGATAGGTTTATTTCTATTTGAGGCTGATATAATTTATCTCCTTATGCAGTTCACACAAGATGAGTACTCGATTGAAGAAATTGATGAAGTACGTTCCGAGTGGGCAACATGTGTCCAACGACACGTGCAGGAATTTTAGCGGGGTACTTTGTAGCTCTTAGTTTTAAGAATCTTAGACTTGGATAATGAATACTTTGGTTTGATCGATACTGATGGTATTTTGGTTTGATCTTAGACTTTGCAGTAATGAATACTTTGGTTTGTAGCTCTACATGCAAGAATTTAGATGGTATTTTGGATAATACGAATTGTCACAAATTTTACATTGGTTTGATCGATCTTATATGACGATGGTTTCGGTTGCAATTATAATTTCCAATATTCAGAAAATATGCGTTTTTATTTATATGATTTATTATGTACTGTAATAGATTGTAAAGGTGTCCGTGTTGTTGTAAATAAACAGGACGACACAAAAAACAAATGCGAAAAAAAATAAAAAACAACAATTACAACGGTTAATAACACTTGTAAAAACCGTTGTCGAAAGTAGAAATTACAACGGTTATTAACCGTTGTCCCGATTAAATGTAATGTGATCCGAATTACAACAGTAGACAAAACCGTTGTGCCAACCGATGTCTTTAACATCTACGATAACGGTTAAAATCCGTTGTAAATAACGTTGTGGAAAATATTTAGGACAACGGTTAAAAACCGTTGTAAAACCGTTGTGAAGAGTTCTGAAGACAGCACTTCATCAACCGTTGTGCCAACCGTTGTCGTAGATATCTACGACAACGGTTATTAACCGTTGTGGAAAATGAACTCTTCGACAACAGCACCTACGACAACGGTTAATTTGCTCTTTTACAACGGTTATTAACCGTTGTCGTAGACATCTACGACAACGGTTATTAACCGTTGTGGAAGATGGGGTCTACGACAACGCCATCTTCCACAACGGTTGAAATCAGGCTACGACAACGGTTAATAACCGTTGTCGTTGTGCGTTTTTCTTGCAGTGCATAAACTTACTTATGTTGTAGTAATTCATTTCCTATTCTTCTGCGATACCAATCATAATAATAAACATTTTTATACCATTTTATTCCCATCATCATTCCATTTTTAAGTTCATTTCATTCACACCTAATTCCATTCCACCATACCAATCATGTCCTTAGAATTTTTAGTTGTACGTTAATATATTTTTGGACATCTATTAATACCTTTCATACTTTTTAGTTATATTAGTCATACATTTTAGTTATGTTGGTCATATATTTTCATTATATTAGTTGTATACATAATGGCATGACTAACATTACATAAAAGTTTGAATAATACCACATAAATATATATATATATAAATAAGGGTTTTTTGTGCCAAAATTAGTGTAGTCAGAGTTCTTTTTGCTGAAGTTAATAGTATTATATAAAGGTATGACTAAAATAACATAAATGTTAGGGAAAAAAAAAGTGTGGATCCATGTCATATTTGACCCATCCCTACACCAGTTAGACACATGTCCAAATATATATATATATGGACAAAAATGCAGTGGATCATGAGATTTTCTGGGCTTTTTTCACTTGCAATTATGGTGATGATTGTAGTCTCTCTTCTCTTCAATTCTTCTTGTCGGTTGAGGCAATTAGGTCTACTCATGCTCATTCTCTTCTGAAATTCTGGACACCTCCACATTCCTTCGATAAATTGGCTTACTTTCTAAGCCATTTAAGTGAACTAGATATTAGGTGTCTAGTTTTGTTTGCTGCCTTTAACCCTTTTTCCGAAGTAATTCATATGCTGTTAAGAGTCGCCATAAAACAAGTATATGCATATGATTGTAAAACGCATATTTGTATATCTATTAGGGTAATTTAAATTTTGATCATTTTTCATTGTTTGACAACTAAATATTTGTTTCCAATCTTGATCCTTTATATTTTAATTTTTTTGAATTTCAGTCTTTTTTATCGAATTTCTCTAAATTACTAATGTGGCAACTAAATTTGGACAGCTGCGTCTCCAATTTTGAAAAATTTGACAGGAAATGACTGGAATTGTAAAAAATTAAAACATAGAGGATTGAAATTGGAAAACAGATATTTCATTATCAAAAAATAAAAAGTGTCTTACTTATAGGACCAAAATTGAAATTAACCCTTATTAACACTTATAGATGTTTTAGTATTACGTTTATTCAACATGCAGATAAATATCATCTCATAACACATGTAAATGAACTATTCTAATTCAGTTATCATCTTTAAGAGAATGTATGCATGGCATCACAACCCTTTTACCATCGGTTTTTGAATATTATTTAAATTAATTTAATATTTAGAGCAATGAAATTAAGATTTTCACAACATTCTTAAACTTTAGAAGTGAGTTTTAGATTATTATGTTCTAATAAGATTGTCACATCTTTTCTAGTTATTTTCCATATTCCATATTCCATTTTCCATTTTCCATTTCTTTTATCGATCTTGAGACCTGTCTGAGTAATGAAAAAGTTTATTTGATCATTGATTATAATTAATAATATTACATTAGGTAGAGGAAATATTTTATTCACCTTAATTGTGTATGTATGAGAATATATATACATGTCACAAGAGAGATGAAAAATATTAAAAGTTACAACCTATCATCTCTAAACTAAAGTGCAAGATTATTTCTTGCCATCACATTACATGATAAATTTACATGAGGAAACTATTTAAAGAGAAAAATACTAGAAGTTGGGAAAAAGCATTATGAATAAATGTAATGCATCTTCAATCATAGATGCTTCGACACTCAATAAGCACTTTACAGTCCTCAATCATCACCACCACGACATCTCGTTGCCGCACTACAACCCCTCGTGTAAGAGTTTGCAGGGTGTGGGGGCGACTTTTGCTTTGGAATACCATTTCTTTCCAATGCTCCGTAACTAATAGTTTTTTCCCCCTCTGCGGATGTTAAAGGGCACGTGCTAACCACAAGCATCACGATCAAACTCATCACCAACATCTTTGCCATTGCCATGCTTGCTAATTCTAGCTCACTGATCGATAAAAATCTAGAACTTTTTTTATTTATTTATCTTAAAGCAAATTGTTAATTTTTTTCTGGGTTATTTTCATCTGGAGCTTCCTGAACTTATATAGCAAAATGTGCTAGTTGTGATGTAAATTTCTCCATTGATATTTATAGTAGTAACATAGTAATTTGTGGAGAAACCATTGAATATAATGAGTGTCATTCCTAGAACTTAGAAATGAAATTACGGATCCCACGTGTTTCATGTGTGATTTTAGCTCAACTTAAATGAGGTAGAATTTCGTTTAATGATGTTGTATTTCAAATTCAAATTAATATAATGAGAAGGAGTCACATTAGTAATAGGCCTGATTTAAGGGAGGCACGTGCAAATCTCTTGCGAATTGGCTCTAAATTTGTGATTTTGGGCTCTTTTGTTCTAAATTTGTTCATTTTTAAAATAATGCCTCAATGTGAGAATGCGAAAAGATAACATCCTTGAATTTGAATGCAAAATTAGGGTCCTAAATTTACAAATCTCCATGCATTTTTAACAAATTCCTATTAAATGTTCGATTACTAATTGATAAAACTCAAATATTAGATATTAAATTACTAAAAGAAAACACAAATTCTTGACCACAAGTATAATTCACACACATTTATGTTTTCAAGAAAAATTACATTGACATTATATATTTTGAACTCGGTATCTATGTAAAGTGATTAAAAGAAATAAAAATTGAACACAAATTTATTGCAAATTATAAAGATAAGTGAATCGTGTATAATTAAGGAAAAAATAAACGTACATTAACTTAAGAAAAAATTAGATTATAAATAAAACACTATTGTAACTCAATTACATCTTAATATTAAGAGTAAATGACTTATTATATTACAAATTATTTTCGATTATTTGTCTCCAAAAATTAATTTTAAAATTATTAAAGTTTATTAAAATCTATAATTATTTAAAATTTGACAGGGGTCCTCCGTCCCTGCAGAGCATAAGATTGTTAGCCTATGGTTGTGTAAAAATGAAGAAAAAGAAGATAATTGTGTGCCATGGTTGTGTAAAGTAGAATAAAAAGAGAGACAACGAATGGGTTGTGGAAAATACCAATATTAAGTTTTAAAGGTAAATATGAGATTTTATTTCAACTGGTTGTATGTAGAAAATAAAAATTATGTACCTTCGCAGTATGGATCTTTAGATCCTTGTCTAAAACGACTACTTTCACACGTCCTCGCGTACTGTCACATCTTAATTGGTCTATGCCCGCTTTCACTTAAATCTATATGTATTCATTAATAAAATATATTAATTGTATATTGAAAAAGTATTATTTACATATTCAAATTAAAATATAATTCTTGAATAATGAAATACATATTTAAATTTTACTTGTTTATTTGAAAGAATAAATTTATTTCATCGAAAGGTATTAATTGTGTTACTGAAATTTGATTACTTGTTATATATTGTAAAGACACTACTTTTTTTATTACTTATTTATATATATTTAAAGGTATTGTTTTATTTTACTTAAATCTATTACTTGTTTACTGAGAGGTATTACTTATTATATGTAAATATACTATTTATTTATCTCAAATGTATTACTTGTTTTATTGAAAGGTGTAACATCCCTGTTCTTTTGAAGGTACACTTGACTAAGACGTCACTTACGTATAAAATTCGCTCTTTTAAGAATTAAAAATATCAAATAAAATCAAGACTAATTATGAAATATATGTTTCTATTAATTCATAAAATGAAACATTTTAAATAAAAATAAAATTTTCTACAATATTTGATTATTGGCTACCAGCAACCACAACTCGTATCACGCCTTAAAACTCTTTAAACTGAAATTATTTTTAACATAAAAGGGGTGAGTGATGGAAATAACTCAGTAGGGAAACCCAGGACCACATAAAATGATTTCCAAATAAATAAAACGTAGCGCATGTATATATAAATCATTTGATATTATAAGAATTTGTCATGTCCCTATTTCAAAACGTTATAAACTTAAAAGATTTTATTCGGGCGTCCAACCACCCATCATAATACTATTTTAAAGATTTAATTGCACCTGCCAAATCATAATTTTGTCATATGAAACTGGTTAAACATAAAACATTTATCATTTAACAAAGACAACAGAAAATAGATCACTTTAATTACATGGCTTAAATCATTCAATAATGAAAGCAGCCATCTCAATCATTCATCTTTCACAATCAAGCATATTACTTTCATTACGTTCTCATCCGCCATAAATTACGGTTCTTACCACCATAAACATATTTCAAAGTAAGTCTGTTTGGCTTGTCTCCTCAAGATTCGATCTCTTCGGGTTATCTCAGGATGAAATTCCAAATCTTATTACCTTGAGACCGAGTGCGCATCCACAACCTATGATAGTAAGATTCCTGTGATAAATGCGAATTCGAGCAGAAAATTTTAGAAAATTTACTGAAGTAATCTGCAGAAATTGACACTGGAAGACTCGAGTCACATTGGATTTGCCAGTATGAAAAGCAGAGCAAAGCAGAACAGGGCACAACAGAGACAAAAACTGAACAGATTTTATAATTTTTTTTAATTTTTTCAATTTTTTAAAATAAACAAGAAAAACACAAGATGACACAATAAATTCAAATCATTCCCCGACAACGGCGCCAACATTTGACCGCGCATCGTTACGCGATAAAATTATTTATTTTCTTTCCTAACCTAACCAACTAGTAGCTAGGGCAAGTCAGATGTCGATCCCACGAAGAGTAAAGAATAAACTATGTCACCTATGTTCAATTCAATAAACTGAAAAGGTTAGGGGGGTTTATGATTGAGAATCACTAACTAATTATGAAGCTAGAAAATGAATTAAACAAGAAATCAATATATAAAAAGTATCCCGATTAACAGTTCAATTATCTCCCCTAGTCAAACAACAAGCTCTGTTAAACCGAATCGTCTCTTAAGATTAGTTAAATTACGATAAGATCGCTAATTAACCTTATTTAATTGAATAACCTAGAACAAACTCTCTAGATTTAATTCATTAAATGCATTAATTACCAAGACGATAGGGTGAACTAGACTCCGAATACACAAGCTTGATTCGATAATCTAGGATTATGCAACCCTAGAGATGCACGACCTCTAGTTTACCCACTTATGAAAATTAAATCACAACAATTAGGATTCATGATTTAAAATTCTAGCAATCAATTATCAATTACTTAACCTAGAAGGTCAATCCAAATTAAGCATCAACAATTGAAAACATTATTCACAGATAACATAATCAATTTCATTCAAACATCGAGAATGGGAAACAAGATTAATTAAAACATAAAAGAAATATGGATTCAAACATCCCTACTAACCGGAATTGAAAGATTAGCAGATCATCCTTGTAATCAAATCCACAAAGATTGTTGAATTATCCATCATCAAATTAAACTAGAAAATTAAAAAATATATATATCTCTCTCTAGGACTTTCTCTCTCTAGAACTCCTTTTCTCTCTCCTGTACGTGAATATCTTTTTTTCACTCCCTCAAATTCTTTTTAAAACTTCTCTCTCCTCTTTGATTTGGTGGCCAAGAAAATAATAAAGCCCTTAGTAGAGTTTTGGGCTCTTCTCTTTTGAGTAATGGGCTTCTTGTCTTCTTCGGCCTAAATCCTCTTCAAGCCCAACCAAATATAATTGGCCACATTCTTGGACTCCAAAATACTTCAAAAATCCCTAAATAATCAAGAAAATAAATCGTGAAGTACTTTGAGTTAAAAAACACGTAAATGTAAGAAAATGGTGCATTCAATCATAACAAAAAGCATAAAATCTCAAATTAATTCACTATATATGCACCAATTTTCTACCTATCAGAGGGGACTGGAAGAAGGCCACCCCTTCTACCGATCACATCTCCATCTTGGCCACGCAGGTCAAGTTCAAGATGCCGCCAATCGATCAGTACAATGAGGAGATCGACCTGAGCACACACCTGAACAAATACTCATCCTGGATGGAGCTCCAGGACATTGGCGAGGAGCTGATGTGCAAGGCTTTCCCGCTAACACTAGGAGACCGAGCATAGAGATGGTTCCGCTCACATCCCAGACTCCTCGATCGGAGGATGGGACGAACTGGCGAATTGTTTCTAACATAGTTCATGGGGTCAAAGATGAGGTCGACCCCAGAGGAAAGGCTGGTGAATGTGAGGTAAGAGAAGGCCGAGCATCTGAAGTCATACTTGGACTAGTTCAACAAGCTGGTCCTCTTAATGATGCCATATTGATGGCCATTATGACCGGGTTGAGGCCGGACCAGGTTTTGGTGGTCTGTACATGAGGAGTGCCCAAAGACTTATTACGACTTCCTGACCCAAGCAGAGCGCTATTACGGGGCAAAAGAGACGATCCCAAATGATATATCATCTGAAAGAAAGATGCGGCCTGAATAGCGGGAAGAGAATAGGAAAGAGAGAAGGAAGCCAATAAAGCCCGTTCAGGCCAACCGCCAACTTCAGGGCCTGTCAACCTGAAGGGCCTACCCAAGCAACCGAAATCCTTACGGTTATCCTTCACAGGTCCTTACAGAGATTAAGGACAAGAACCTGCTGCCAGAGCCGAGGCCGCTGAGGGCCGTCCCGACCTACCTTAACCAAAACAAGTATTGCAAGTACCATAAGACGAAAGACCATGATACAGACAAGTGCTTAGCACTTTTGGTCGAGCTAATGAAGCTCATTGATTAGGGTCATTTGAAGAAATATGTAAAGGGGCCAGGGACAGCAGGGCTAGGGGCAACAGCAAGCACTACCCCCACCTCCATCGACCGGGGCTGCTTGCGAAATCTTTACCCTCGCCAACAATAGTTTTGGAGAGTAGCGAGATTCCAAGCGAGCCCAAAAAGAGCAGGTCAGGGAGGCCAGGAACGTGTATCAGAGATGCATTCCACCTAGGATGGAGCCCTGCCACGCATCTATCTTCTTCACTAAGCTGGACAGTGAATGGATAGTCTGCCCCCACAGCGATACCTTAGTGGTGTTGCTTAATATCTGTAGGACCATGGTGCATAGGGTCATGGTTGACAAAGGTGCCTATGCCAATGTGTTCTACTTGAGCACGTTCAAGCGGATGGGATTCCATAAATCCCAACTCATGCCCTCCTCCGACGCGATTCAGGGCTTCGAAAGAATGAGGACCAGGGTACTCGGGACGTATGAGCTGAAAGTTCTGTTCAGGACCGGTGATAGGAACGTCTTCACAACCATAGAATTCAAGGTGGTGGACCTCAACTCCCAATACAATGCCATTTGGGGCCGGTCACTCTTGGCCAAGCTAAAAGCGCTAGTTTCCATCTACCACCTAGCCCTCAAGTTACAGTGGACGACGAAGTATATGTTGTGAAGGGGAACCAACTGGCAACCCGAGAGACTGACATGGGGCTACGTCCAAGAGAGATCAACCTGATTGAACCTGTCCAGGCCGGCTCGAAGGATGAGCAGATGGAGGATTCCTTCGAGGACACCATCCTTGAAGTTGCCGAGCTTAGCTAGGACAGTATGGAGGTAGACGGGGAGCCTCCACAACTGACAGTTCTACCCGAATTGCTGATCCGATTAACCTTCGAGATTGGGTCCTGAAACCACAGAGTTGGCATATTAGGGGAGAAGGCCTGAATCCCTATTACCAGATTGACCAGAAAATGAAGAGTTAGGAACAGGAGTAGAGAATCCAGAATTGGGAGTACCTGACTGAGACCGTCTGCTTGAGTTGGAACCGCTACGGTTTTTCGAACCACCTGAGTTGGATCAGCCATTAACCCCATTATTGAATCGTGCAGAATTAGTAGTGGCCACCAGAGTATCGGTGGCTGCCTCATTAGATCAAAGGGCAGACTCGTGCGCGCAAAGAAGGTCATGGAGTTCCTCGAATCGCAGCGATGTCTCCCTTACACGAATCGGGCCAACAATGGATGCATATTCTGGACCAAGACCATTGATGATGAATAGGGTAAAATCATCTGGCTTAACAGGTTCGTCAATGAGCGAAAGTTCATCTGTCATAGCTTTCACATGGTGGAGATATTCGGTAATGGTTCGATCTTTTATTTGAATTCGATATAGATCACTCTTAAGGTTGTTAATGTGGGAATGAGACTTACTCATGTAATGATGAGTAAGAATGCCCCAGGCCTCAGAAGCAGACGACACGGAGGACACCGAAGGGAGGATTTCGGCCGTGAGAGAGCCAAAGATGACCGCAAGTAGGAGTTGATCCTGCTAGACCCAAGCATCGATTATGGCAGTGTTCAAACCATCAGATGCACGAGGGGGACATGGGTAGGTTCCATCTATGAACCCGAGAAGATTGTGTCCTCGGAGGAGAGCCATGAAATGCGCTCTCCATGACTTGAAATTATAATGATTTAGTTTGATCGGCAAGTCATGCCGGGCTGAGATTGGGATGATAGCCTGTATGGTGGAAGAGGTTGAGTCACCATGAGTAGCGACTGTGGATGACGACACCATGATCTGAGAATATGTGCTAAAAAGAAAAAAAAAACGTGCGGAAGTGGTGATTAGGGTGAAGGATCTTACCCTTCTGATACCATATAGAAATGTAAAAATATATTTTCACTAAATGATAGAATGAGTACAAGGTAAATATATACAAGTATGAGAGACCTATTTTATGGGAATACTAAATCAATTACAATAATACAATAATAGGAAAATACAATCAAGCTTTTTAATTATCCGGGATTTGTGAAAATATTATTTATGAAAATATCCTTAATAACTTAAGCCTACTTAAATTGGTTTATTGATTTTTTAAGTTTCTAATCACATGTTTACAATAATGGTAATTATTATAAATTGTTTCTTGATTTATTGATTTTTTTTAAGTATCTAATCACATGTTTGCAATGGTGGTAACAATTATATTGTTTGCCATATATAATTTTAATTCAAACAATTATATTGTTTGCCATATATAATTTGAATAAGATAGTTTATTATAGAAAATCTTATTTTCCATGCTAGCATACTAATATATATTATTTATATATTAATTTTAAAATGGAATAAAATAAAAGAATATATAACACCTAATAATTTATATGCTTTAATTTAATTTAGTTTTATATATAGGATTAACTTTGTTTTTCTCTTCATCCATATATATATTACAAATCATGCACAAGGATGTCTGCTAAAAGCATCCATGTAGTTGAAGCCCAACAAATGTAATAAATATTAGTTCCTTTTGGCCCAATTCCTATAGATGAGAAATGAGCCCATTCGAAATAATAATTAAAGCCCATGGGAGCCCAATTAGGGATGTTAGACCTCATCCTTGCTCCAACGCTAATTTTGAGCCACCTCATGCCGTATGGGAGATTTCTCATTTCGTTACCTAAGTGGGCAACTCTCTCTCTTCCCCCTCTCCCCCCTTTTCTCACTCCACCGAACACCTCTCACCGTCATCGATCGATGCTATTTTTGACTAGGTAACTCGGTCGTCTTGTAGTAATCGTATAGCCCTGTCGCGGGTACGGTCTCGGAGTTTTGACCGCCACCGCCTCCACCGCGTACGGTAGCGAAGAGGCGGCAGTCTCTCTCTCTCTCGCCCTCTCTTCCCTATTGTCTTCGTCGCAATGGTTAGGGTGGTACCAACACGAGGCTCATGCTGGAGAGTCGGGTGTGTAGCCGCAGCTTAGGGCGGTGACATGTGTTGGGGTGTGCGGATCGGTGCGATGCACCGTTGGATGTGATTGCGAGCCGGGGCGATGCTGTAGTGGTGGTCATTGGCCGGGTGAGTAGACTGGTTTTCTTGTGGTGCTAAAGAGAAAAAAGAGAAAAAGAAAAAAGTAACTGTATATATATTTAATATTAAAAAATACAATAATAATTCCTAACTTACAAATCAAAAGTTTATAATTATCCTTTAAATTTTAGAAAATCGTACATAATGTTTTTTTATTGATTCAAAATTAATTATAATAGAATTTATGCTAAAAGTAATGATAATTTTCTTCTCAATATAAATAACTAAGTTGTCAGTAAGAAACTCATCATTCATTTTTTTGCAGTCTTGTTTTGATTATTTTCATTGCTAAAAGAAAGTTCTTTCAGTAGCTGAAGTAGATACTGCAAGAGTCAATACAAGGCAAACTAACCCATCAATCAAGTAATAAATTTTGGACTTTCCGAATTCTATCAATTTCCATCATAATTATTAAAGTGTAAGAATACCTTGAAAATCTGGATGATTGGATATATCAAGTTCATAATAACCCAACTGAAACTTCAGATGACTTCTTTCTTGCTCCGTGAAATCTCCAGGATAAAACTTCAATGCAATCTTGAATATTTTCTCTTTGTTGAATGACTTATAAATGTCATTAGAATCTAAAGTAGAGCTCAATGTTAGGAGTTTCACAATTTGCTCATTAAATCTGCTATTTAACACTTGCAATTTTGAGTCTATTGTTGCTGCGAATATCTTCACTCGAAAATGATGATCTTTACTTACATTTGGTTTCCGAGATCGATCTCTTCCTATAGTATATTGTGAATCCATATCAGGAATCTCAATCTCATATTTACCACAAAAAAGTTTCACATTCTCAAGTAAAGTTGTCTATCCATCTTCTGTGAATTGTTGAAGAAGTGATTTTGTTGTTCAAACAAGATTCATAGCATTCAAAATATCTTGATCAAATGCAATGTGAAAGTAAACTCAAATGATAGTAATACTTTATTTATAGCATAAACGTCACCTCTTTGTACATAAGTCATCCATTCTTCCATGATATTCTCAACAACCGTACAAGCTGTAGAAAAATTTATCATCAAACTACAAATAGAATTAAAATGAGAACCTCAATGAGTATCTCATACTCTTTGTAAAGTTCCAACTTGATTTGCTCCCCTGCCTGTTTCAAGCTCACCAAGTGCAATTATGTAAGCAATATCATTTGCTTGAGCATCTTGTAATTGATCATGTCGTTTGGAAGAAACACCAACAATATTTACAATAGAAGTCAATTGTGTGAAAAAATCATAATTGTTGTTCTAATAAATCTGATCACAGATAATGGGGAACAAATCTTGTTAAAAGTATATAGTTAGTTTTATTATTTTATAATTGTTGTTCTAATAAATCTGATCACAGGTAATGGCTGAGAGAGGAACAAATCTTGTGAAAAGTATAGAGAAATCTCAGTACTATACCAATTCAATGATAAGTTTTGTGAAGATGCGCTCTAAAACCTGCAAACACCAAAAAGAATGCAAAAAGCAAAAAGCAGCTAGAGGTTTTTGAACGAGACAGAATAGTGTCTTCGGGAGACAAATCACAATTAAAGGTGAGTGAAAATGAAGTAGACAGAAATACCGCATCAAATAAAATACAAATGACAATTAAATGTTATATATCAATTCACAAGTTTATATGAGGATGTCTCTTTATAATTACTGACATGATGATGCTGGTGTTATTATTATAAGTTCACTTATAGTAGTGTTATTTAAATTTTCAGGATGATGAAGATAGAGATGATGAAGCAAATCATGATGATGATCTTGAAGGAACAAAAGACTTGAGAATGAAGAGTATGATCATGAAGATTAGTTATTAGTCATATTTTATTTCAATGGATTATGTTTAAAGATCTTTAGATCTTTAGGTGATTAGGTCTTTCTGTAGAAGACTTTAAGTATTTTAGTTTGTTATATTTAATGGATTCACATTTTAGAAATGATTTATATTAATATATTTCTTTATTTGACAAGTTTGTTTGACCTGATAATATTTTGTGAAATATGTACTTACATAAGATTCATGTATATATAAATATATATGTATTATATATATACACATATACAATAATTCAAGTGTTACATAATTAACAATAAAATGATACATGAGATAGTTTAAAGTGTTATATTCACAATTTAAAGCGATACAATTATTAAAACGAGATGATACAATACATTCTAAAGTGTTACAAAAACTGCGTTACATTTCATTATAAAAGTGTTACTCAAAAAGTCATCTGTAACATTTTTAAAGTGTTACAATAAAATTTGAAAGTGTTACAAAACAAATGTTACACTTCATAATAAAAATATTACATAAAAAGTTATATGTAACAATTTTAAAGTGTTACAATAGAGCGTTACATTAAAATTCTTTAATGTAACGCCTATAAAAACTGTTACTAAAAGTTATCAAAAGTGTTATCTTAGACTTTATGTAACACGAGCAACAGTAACACACATAAAAGTGTTACATATTGTCTCATGTAACACTTTACAGTTTTTATGTAACATCTTTTAGGTGTTACATAAACTTACTTATGTTGTAGTAATTCATTTCTATTCTTCTGCGATACCAATCATAATAATAAACATTTTTATACCATTCTATTCCCATCATCATTCCATTTTTAAGTTCATTTCATTCACACCTAATTCCATTCCACCATACCAATCATGTCCTTAGAATTTTTAGTTGTACGTTAACATATTTTTGGACATCTATTAATACCTTTCATACTTTTAGTTATATTAGTCATACATTTTAGTTATGTTGGTCATATATTTTAATTATATTAGTTGTATACATAATGACATGACTAACATTACATAAAAGTTTGAATAATACCACATAAATATATATATATATATATAAATAAGGGTTTTTTGTGCCAAAATTAGGGTAGTCAGAGTTCTTTTTGCCGAAGTTAATAGTATTATATAAAGGTATGACTAAAATAACATAAATGTTAGGGGAAAAAAAAGTGTGGATCCATGTCGTATTTGACCCATCCCTACACCAGTTAGACACATGTCCAAATATATATATATATATGGACAAAAATGCAGTGGATCATGAGATTTTCTGGGTTTTTTTCACTCGCAATTATGGTGATGATTGTAGTCTCTCTTCTCTTCAATTCTTCTTGTCGGTTGAGGCAATTAGGTCTACTCATGCTCATTCTCTTCTGAAATTCTGGACACCTCCACATTCCTTCAATAAATTGGCTTACTTTCTAAGCCATTTAAGTGAACTAGATATTAGGTGTCTAGTTTTGTTTGCTGCCTTTAACCCTTTTTCCGAAGTAATTCATATGCTGTTAAGAGTCGCCATAAAACAAGTATATGCATATGATTGTAAAACGCATATTTGTATATCTATTAGGGTAATTTAAATTTTGATCATTTTTCATTGTTTGACAACTAAATGTTTGTTTCCAATCTTGATCCTTTATATTTTAATTTTTTGAATTTCAGTCTTTTTTTATCGAATTTCTCTAAATTACTAATGTGGCAACTAAATTTGGACAGCTGCGTCTCCAATTTTGAAAAATTTGACAGGAAATGACTGGAATTGTAAAAAATTAAAACATAGAGGATTGAAATTGGAAAACAGATATTTCATTATCAAAAAATAAAAAGTGTCTTACTTATAGGACCAAAATTGAAATTAACCCTTATTAACACTTATAGATGTTTTAGTATTACGTTTATTCAACATGCAGATAAATATCATCTCATAACACATGTAAATGAACTATTCTAATTCAGTTATCATCTTTAAGAGAATGTATGCATGGCATCACAACCCTTTTACCATCGGTTTTTGAATATTATTTAAATTAATTTAATATTTAGAGCAATGAAATTAAGATTTTCACAACATTCTTAAACTTTAGAAGTGAGTTTTAGATTATTAAGTTCTAATAAGATTGTCACATCTTTTCTAGTTATTTTCCATATTCCATATTCCATTTCTTTTATCGATCTTGAGACCTGTCTGAGTAATGAAAAAGTTTATTTGATCATTGATTATAATTAATAATATTACATTAGGTAGAGGAAATATTTATTCACCTTAATTGTGTATGTATGAGAATATATATACATGTCACAAGAGAGATGAAAAATATTAAAAGTTACAACCTATCATCTCTAAACTAAAGTGCAAGATTATTTCTTGCCATCACATTACATGATAAATTTACATGAGGAAACTATTTAAAGAGAAAAATACTAGAAGTTGGGAAAAAGCATTATGAATAAATGTAATGCATCTTCAATCATAGATGCTTCGACACTCAATAAGCACTTTACAGTCCTCAATCATCACCACCACGACATCTCGTTGCCGCACTACAACCCCTCGTGTAAGAGTTTGCAGGGTGTGGGGGCGAGTTTTGCTTTGGAATACCATTTCTTTCCAATGCTCCGTAACTAATAGTTTTTTCCCCCTCTGCGGATGTTAAAGGGCACGTGCTAATCACAAGCATCACGATCAAACTCATCACCAACATCTTTGCCATTGCCATGCTTGCTAATTCTAGCTCACTGATCGATAAAAATCTAGAACTTTTTTTATTTATTTATCTTAAAGCAAATTGTTAATTTTTTTCTGGGTTATTTTCATCTGGAGCTTCCTGAACTTATATAGCAAAATGTGCTAGTGGTGATGTAAATTTCTCCATTGATATTTATAGTAGTAACATAGTAATTTGTGGAGAAACCATTGAATATAATGAGTGTCATTCCTAGAACTTAGAAATGAAATTACGGATCCCACGTGTTTCATGTGTGATTTAGCTCAACTTAAATGAGGTGGAATTTCGTTTAATGATGTTGTATTTCAAATTCAAATTAATATAATGAGAAGGAGTCACATTAGTAATAGGCCTGATTTAAGGGAGGCACGTGCAAATCTCTTGCGAATTGGCTCTAAATTTGTGATTTTGGGCTCTTTTGTTCTAAATTTGTTCATTTTTAAATAATGCCTCAATGTGAGAATGCGAAAAGATAACATCCTTGAATTTGAATGCAAAATTAGGGTCCTAAATTTACAAATCTCCATGCATTTTTAACAAATTCCTATTAAATGTTCGATTACTAATTGATAAAACTCAAATATTAGATATTAAATTACTAAAAGAAAACACAAATTCTGACCACAAGTATAATTCACACACATTTATGTTTTCAAGAAAAATTACATTAACATTATATATTTTGAACTCGGTATCTATGTAAAGTGATTAAAAGAAATAAAAATTGAACACAAATTTATTGCAAATTATAAAGATAAGTGAATCGTGTATAATTAAGGAAAAAATAAACGTACATTAACTTAAGAAAAATTAGATTATAAATAAAACACTATTGTAACTCAATTACATCTTAATATTAAGAGTAAATGACTTATTATATTACAAATTATTTTCGATTATTTGTCTCCAAAAATTAATTTTAAATTATTAAAGTTTATTAAAATCTATAATTATTTAAAATTTGACAGGGGCCCTCCGTCCCTGCAGAGCATAAGATTGTTAGCCTATGTGAAGAATACAACATGGTTGTGTAAAAATGAAGAAAAAGAAGATAATTGTGTGCCATGGTTGTGTAAAGTAGAATAAAAAGAGAGACAACGAATGGGTTGTGGAAAATACCAATATTAAGTTTTAAAGGTAAATATGAGATTTTATTTCAACTGGTTGTATGTAGAAAATAAAAATTATGTACCTTCGCAGTATGGATCTTTAGATCCTTGTCTAAAACGACTACTTTCACACGTCCTCGCGTACTGTCACATCTTAATTGGTCTATGCCCGCTTTCACTTAAATCTATATGTATTCATTAATAAAATATATTAATTGTATATTGAAAAAGTATTATTTACATATTCAAATTAAAATATAATTCTTGAATAATGAAATACATATTTAAATTTTACTTGTTTATTTGAAAGAATAAATTTATTTCATCGAAAGGTATTAATTGTGTTACTGAAATTTGATTACTTGTTATATATTGTAAAGACACTACTTTTTTTATTACTTATTTATATATTATTTAAAGGTATTGTTTTATTTTACTTAAATCTATTACTTGTTACTGAGAGGTATTACTTATTATATGTAAATATACTATTTATTTATCTCAAATGTATTACTTGTTTTATTGAAAGGTGTAACATCTCTGTTCTTTTGAAGGTAAACTTGACTAAGACGTCACTTACGTATAAAATTCGCTCTTTTAAGAATTAAAAAATATCAAATAAAATCAAGACTAATTATGAAATATATGTTTCTATAATTCATAAAATGAAACATTTTAAATAAAAATAAAATTTTCTACAATATTTGATTATTGGCTACCAGCAACCACAACTCGTACCACGCCTTAAACTCTTTAAACTGAAATTATTTTAACATAAAAGGGGTGAGTGATGGAAATATACTCAGTAGGGAAACCCAGGACCACATAAAATGATTTCCAAATAAATAAAACGTAGCGCATGTATATATAAAATCATTTGATATTATAAGAATTTGTCATGTCCCTATTTCAAAACGTTATAAACTTAAAAGATTTTATTCGGGCGTCCAACCACCCATCATAATACTATTTTAAAGATTTAATTGCACCTGCCAAATCATAATTTTATCATATGAAATTGGTTAACATAAAACATTTATCATTTAACAAAGACAACAGAAAATAGATCACTTTAATTACATGGCTTAAATCATTCAATAATGAAAGCAGCCATCTCAATCATTCATCTTTCACAATCAAGCATATTACTTTCATTACGGTTCTCATCCGCCATAAATTACGGTTCTTACCACCATAAACATATTTCAAAGTAAGTCACACATTTTCCTTTGCAATTAATAAGCATTCACATAAAACTATATCAATCAAGCAAAGCACTTAGTTGCGGATCTTAACCGCCATAAAAACATGAATCTTAACAACCCTGTAAATATATACGAATCTTAACCATCGTGAAAACATATACTGATCTTAACTGTGGTGAAAACATACGTGGATCTTAACTGCTGTGAAAGCATATGTGGATCTTAACCGCCGTAAAAACATTCATTATCATTCAAACACATATTCACATCATAACTCATGTCATTATCATGTAAATGCGCTTTTGCATGTCAATTGGATTGAAGAGAAAATCATTACATAAAATAAGACAATCCAATTTGGGGTAAAAATCAATTATTCAATCGAGCACATATAAGAGAACATATAATTTAAATACATAAAATTCAAAACGAACACTTGATTAAAGGACGTTACCCCACTTACCTTGCAATCACTAAACATCCAACCACATCATTCATCTCTGGCCTAAACCCGATATTTCTCTGGACTCAAACCCTATATTTTGTCAATCATAAGAATCTCAATCAAACAACCCAATCAATAAACAATCACATTAACATTTATTAATAATCATAAGAACTTGCGTATACTAAAAGCATAATCTTTTAAGAACGTAATTTAATAGGAGCTTCTACTCATAAATTGTCAAACATATGTAGATATTCTTCTTTCCTCGTTTTCGACAAAGGTTGTGATGGTTGATTAAACCGAACCCAAATCCATGATGACTTGAGGAGAACTTTAACTTGACGTAAGATTTGACCGGAGAAGCAGAAATGGTCGTGACGGTGTTCGTCGACAATACTACTAAGTGAGGGGAGAGAGAAAGAGTTAAGAGAGATTGCAGGAGGAAGATAGCGGCAATGAGAGTTGAGAAAATGAAGAGTGAGAAGAAAGGTAGGCATATATCCACACTCACCCCACCACCATTTCACGTAAATCTCCACCCATTTATTCATTTTTTATTATTATGTAAATTACTTAATTTGTTGCCAAATGCCCTCAGCGCTCATACTTTCATGGCTTTGCATGCCACGTCTCATCCCCCTATATATATTAACAACTTATTATGTATACATTTATATGTATACATATTGTATTCTTATGTATGTTTATATTTATAAATAAATTTTAGATTTTTAATATCTTCCATAATTTACACATAATTGATATTATCTTTAATCAAATAATTTATATCGTACGAGTATATCCTATTTATATATAATATATTATGTTAATTTTCTTCCATGATTTATATTCATTTTTTATTACTTTTGATTAAATAATTTATATCATCAATTGAGTCCAATATTAATTATGAAAAAATGTCATCTACTTCTTCTCCAATGTTTTTGCAAATAATTGATTATTACTACAATAATTGATATTTAATGTTTAAGATATTGTAGCAAAATCGTGATTTGAAATCAATCATCTAAATCCATAAAGATGAGAAAGAAAAAGAAAAGGGAAAAAAATAAAAGGAAAATATACAAACATGGAATCATGATTGCTTTTCTATCGCGCCCCGTCCCTTGGTATTGACAAAGAAGATTAAGAAGGTAGAGAAGAACATACAAAGAAAACTTAGAAAAAGAAGAAGAGTGCAAACACGGTTAAAAAGAGAAGCACCTTCGGACGTTGCTAAAGAGAAAAGTACGACAATGCTGGAATTATGAGAAGAAAAAATGAATTAAAAAAGAAATATATATATATATATATGTATATATGATAGATGGACAGTTTGGATCGAAATCGGGTCAACAGTCAAGGTACAACAGCCTTACTCAATATAAATTCACCCAAACGGATAAGGTCTAGTAAACAGTTAGCACTTGATAATACATAAACAATACTATTATTCTCTAGGACTGGGCAATGTATTAGAACATTTACATTGCAAGCACATGTTATAGGTTATATCTAATATAACCAAGAAGCTTGCAATGTACTTTCTAGATATAATTGAAACCCCTCAACCACCCAGCTGCATAACTCACTTTAAAATAATATGAAAAAAAGAGATGATGGGCTGTGAGTGGTGAAAGAGAAGGCATATGCATGTGGAGTCTTCGATTCCTTATGGTCTACTTTCTATTAATAATTTTGGGAATCCCATAAAAATTATAACCTAGATCAAATCGACTACATGGTCTACTTTCCTTTTATTTTCAATTTATTTACTAATTTAAATTTTACATATGTTGGATACAATAATGCACTGTATAAGGATAGAACTTATCGAACACAAAACAAACAAAAAAGAAATAAAATGTGACTTATATTGCAATATATTCTATTTCAAGGATGCATCAATAGTAAGTTGAGTCAAGGAAAGCCTGTCTCCTTAAAACGAGATACGTCCAGGGTAGTGCTCATTAGATCGTACTTATCATGTCCCAAAGATAAAACAACTTCGTCTTTTGAGATGTAGCACCACAATCTCAAAAGTTCCGGCGAATTTTGGTATTTAGAACTGAGCAAGATGTACAATGGAAAGTTTGATGTTTCATTTTTCATTGTGTTTCGTCGTTCGAAAAATGATTCATGACGACCCCTATATATAGGTCTCCACCACGGGAGTTACACCTGAGAATTGATGGGAAGTAACTGCCCACTAACGGGTCTTTAAATGCAAAGAAACGTCTTGTTCAAAAATTGAAATGACAACAAAAAATGTATGTTGCTACTTGGTGCTGCATCTTCGGTCGGGTGCTGTAATTTCCTTGCTGCATCCTCGATCGAGTGTTGTAACTTGCATGTTGCACCCACGGTCAGAGTTATAATGTAACAGACTGCATCATTGGTTAGGGTTGAAAAGCAGCACGTTGTATCCTTAATCGGATGTTGTGATACAGCAACCCGTCCATGGCGCTTCATCCTTGACCCCATCCATGATGGGGTCGGGTAAAACCATAGCCCAATCCACCCAAGTCTAGCCCAACGTTCAATTGCTAAGGACTATGACCGACTGCCAAGGTCAGGTCGGGTCCGGGCCGAGCCGTGCCATGTCGAGCCAAGCCCTGCGCACACATGTGTGTTGCACAAGTTTACCACTCCAAGAGTGTATTAATTACTAAGTTACTTCACGTGACTTCTTTAATAGTTGCATTTATAACGTCCATCTTTCTAAGTATGATAGTTAAGCTTCTTTCCCACACTCAAGACCATCATATTCTTATTTCAAGTGGCCAACTTAAATACTTAATTTCTCACTCACCAAAAATTGGTTTTGAGTGATTCAAAATGCCTAGATTATCTAATACAAGTGTAGATTAATTTATTGGCATCAAATCCTTAAAATGATTAACATTTAGTCACTTAACTATTAGTCAAATTTCAATGGTGGGACATTCTAAAAAATGTTACCTTTTTAAATTTTAAAAAAGGGTTACAAAATCCTTCTATAAATATACAACATATCTCATTTATATTTAATCAACTCAGAATCATTGTTTTATATCTTCTTTCACAATTTTTCTTTCTACTACTATAACGCCCCCAAATTTGTAAAAGATCATTTTTGGTTAAGCGTGACTCATGTATAAAAATTTACATTTTTCTTAGGAATAAAAAAGGCTAAAGAAATTTGAAAGAAAAAATGAAATATTATGTAAAAAGTTGCAACGGAAGCCTTCCCTTGAAATTCCTTGCTTCTCAAACTAAAATTTTGGTTATTCAAAGAATGAGGTGAAAGAAGATTACATGATTACACATTTCTAAATTCATAGGATAAATACTTTAAATATAATCTTTTATAACCTTCAGATCATAGGTTACCAGCATTCACTGCACGCATACCACGTCCAAGAATTCTATAATCTGAAACATTTAAAATCATGGAGGGCTGAGTGATTGAAATACACTCAGTGGGAATCCAAAATGACATGAAATAAAATCTAATAAATAGCAAACTAACACATAGAATCTTCGATTCGCTTAGATGTGAGATTTAACCCGACTTAACATTAGGTATGAAACCTTAACCTAACGTAGCATAATTTAAAGATCTTAATCGTCGTAATATAGTTTACAGATCTTAACCGTCGTAACATAGTCATCCAATTACGTACACACATAATCACATCACACTTAAATAAACATCCATATAAGGATCATACATCACATAACATTTGTAAAGTTATCTATACATCATCACATTTTATGATGTCAGTGAATATCCCTAAACTAAAGTGCAAGATTATTTCTTGCCATCACATTACATGAGAAAACTATTTAAAGAGAAAAATACTAGAACTTTGGAAAGAGCACTATGAATAAATGTAATGCATCTTCAATCATAGATGCTTCAACACTCAATAAGCGTTTGCACCCCAGCACTTTACAGTCCTCAATCATCACCACCACGACATCCCGTTGCCGCACTACAACCCCTCGTGTAAGAGTTTGCAGGGTTTGGGGGTGAGTTTTGCTTTGGAATACCATTTCTTTCCAATGCTCCGTAACCAATAGTTTTTCCTCCCTCTGCGGATGTTAAAAGAGACGTGCTAACCACAAGCATCACGATCAAACTCATCACCAGCATCTTTGCCATTGCCATGCTTGCTAATTCTAGATTACTGATCGATAAAAATTTAAGACTTTTTTATTTATTTATCTTAAAGTAAATTGTTAACTTTTTTCTTGGTTATTTTCATTTGTAGCTTCCTGAATTTATATAGCAAAATGTTTTAGTTGTGATGTAAATTTCTCCATTGATATTTATAGCAGTAAAATAGTAATTTGAGGAGTAACCATTGAATTTAATGACTTTTTCCTATAATTATCATGAACCATAAAACAAGTGTAGTGGCTTTCCAATATAATCGTCATTAAAGTAAAAAAAAAAGGGGTTTATGCCGTAAAATAGAACTCTTGATTTGTATATTTCCAGAAAATATAAATGAAATTAGATATAACAAATGTTTCACGTGTCATTTTAGTCGAATTTAAATGAGGCGGAATTTTATTTAATGAGGTGGAATTTTAAATCCAAATCAATATAATGATAAGGAGTTCACATAAGTAATAGGCCTGATTTAAGGGAGACATGTGCAGATCTCTTGCGAATTGGTTCGAAATTTGTGATTTTGGGCTTTTTTATTCCAAATTCGCTTATTTTAAAACATAGTGCTTCAATGTGAGAGTGCGAAAAGATAATGTCCTTGAATGTGAATGGCCAAAATTAGTGTCCTAAATTTGAAATTTTCCTATGCATTTTTAACAAATTCCTATTAAATGTTCGATTACTAAATGATAGAACTCGAATATTAGATATTAAAGGATAAATTTCACAACAAGACCTAATTTATAGATTAGTTCTCAATTTTAGACCTAAAATTTAAAGTTTCTCAATTAGGAGCTCAATTTAATACTTTATTCTCAATTGAATGCTTGAAAATTAGATTGAGTTCTCAATTCCAAGACAAAATTTAATCTTTTTTTTTCTTTTTATTTATATTTTAATTTGTATTTATATTTTAGATAAATTAAGATAAGTTAATGCAATTTTGGAACGATCTTAATCTAACTTCTATTAATTTATATAAATATATAATGTAATTTATGAAAGTTAAATATTCATTTATTTTCTTAATTTTATAAATAAAAATATAGAAAACTGATCTTAATATTAATCAGTTTAATATATAAAAAGTATATTTTAAGAATTTAATTAATTATATATTTCTTTCTTTCTTTCTTTATATAAATTAAGACAAGTCGGATGATGATTGTTCATAAAGTGCACTAACTTGTCTTAATTTATCCAGAATATGAATACATATTGAAATATAAATAAATTTATAAATACAAATAAAAAGAAAAAAGAAAGAAAGGAAATGGAATTGTTATGAATTAAGAACTCAATCTAATTTTCAAGTCTTAAATTGAGAAAAAATGTTAAATTAAGCCCCTTATTGAAAAATCTTAAAATTTGGGCCTAAAATTGAGAACTAATCCATAAATTAGGTCTTGTAATAAAATTTATCCGATATTAAATTATTAAAAAAAACACAAATTCTTGACCACAAGTATAATTCACACAAGCACATTTCTCTTTTCAAGAAAAATTACATTGACATTATATATTTTGAACTCGGTATCTTTATAAAATGATTAAAAGTAATAAAAACTGAATACAAATTTATTGAAAAATATAAAAATAAGTGAATCTTGTGTAATTAGGGGAAAAATAAACGCACATTAACTTAAGAAAAAATTAGATTATAAATAAAATATAATTGTAACTCAATTACGTCTTAACATCAAGAGTAAATAACTTATTATATTAAAAAAAAATTCATTATTTGTTTCCAAAAATAATTTTAAAATTATTAAAGTATATTAAATTCTATAATTATTTAAAATTTCACAGGGGCCCTCAAATTAAAATGTATGACTTAAATTATTAAAATGATCGTGTTTGTGTGCATCAAGTGTATGGGTCATCATCCATACAACCGGGTGCATGGATCGGGTCGGGTTGGGTTTTGTTTAACCCGGATCAGTGCCAAATTTTATTTTTTTCATTTATGTCATAACTTGTTCGTCCTAAGTGGTATAAGGTTAAGAGAGGGTGAATTAACCTTATCACTTTTTGCAAACTTTTGACACCAAGGAATGTAAGTCCCTCAAGTAGCAGGTAGCTAGGGAACTTATTGCAGAGAGATAACAGTGACCTTGGGACTTAAGAAGAGTTAATGCAGCGAAAATAATATAGAAAATATAATTTCTGAAAAGCTTTCTTGAATGCAGTATACTGATATGACAGATAAATATGCAGAAAGCTTGTAAAAATAGATAGCACGATATACAGAGGTTCAAGGGTGGAGTAATCCTTCTACATCCTCTCTACTCCTTCTTAAGGAGAAACTTTGTTAAGATGGTTTGATTTAATAAAAACTCAGCTAAGACAAATTTGATCCTAACAAGAACTATCAGCTCTAGCCAATACAGATATAGCTGTACAGTGACCAAAATTATAACCCAAACAGGATTCTTGCTCTTTCTACAGAGAGCGAACTACATTTAGTAGGAACAACCTCCGCTAAGTGACTCCCAAAATAATCTATTAAAAAGAAATTATGTCTTCAACTGTTGGGGGCAACAAGCTCTTTGAACTTTTAGAATTCAGTAGGTAGTTGGCTTGCTACTTGATAGATTGGGTGACTGAAATAGGTAGCTTGAGAGTGTTTGAATATTTGATGGCTTGAGAGTATGAGCTTATGATCAGTATGTTTCAGTAGTTGTTTCAGGTGCATTCAACTTCTATTTATAAGCATGAGAAATTTGCCCGTTGAAAAGGCAACTTTCTCGGTAGTGAGGTGTCTTGTTGTGATTGGCTCTTACATGATCTTCTGACAATTCTGGTACACCGTTGCCACTGCGCCTCTGTTCCTCTGTAGCACTTGTCATCTGTCCTTTTGATTCCTCCAGCTGGCGATCTCTGATTGGCTTACATTTGAATGTTTCTACCGATTACTTAGAGTGCACTAACTTTGAGGTAACTGTAAGTTGAAGTCAAGTTGGTGCTTTGTTGTCCGATGACGCTAGCTTCCTTCTGCTCTGGATGTTTTTGGCTAGCTCACTGTACACTACAAGAATTTTGTACAACAACAACACCATCATTATAACGGTTTTCAGCATTTTCTGTTGTGGAAGATATCTTTTACAACGCTTTCTCAAAACACCGTTGTCGTTGTGCGAAAAAAATGCACAACGACAACAGTTGGCACAACGGATAATTACTACCGTTGTCGTTGTACGTTTTTTTTCGCACAACCACAACGGTTGGGACAACGGTTTTTTTTGTACCGTTGTCGTTGTGCATTTTTTTCGCACAACGACAACAGTTGGGACAACGATTTTTTATATAGTTGTCGTTGTGCGGATTTTTTTGCACAACGACAACGGTTTTTTTTTGTACCGTTGTCGTTGTGTGGATTTTTTTCGCATAACCACAACGGTTTTTTTGTACCGTTGTCGTTGTGTGGAATTTTTCGCACAATGACAACGATTTTTTATACCGTTGTCGTGCGGATTTTTGTTTGCACAACGACAACTGTTTTTATGTAACCGTTGTAAAAATTCAGATTTTTAAAATTATTTAATTTAAGAAAAAAATTATTATCAAAAAAAACTTAAATTAACTAATTGAACATAAATTATTTTATAACAATATATATATATATATATATGTATATATATTTATATATATATATAATAATTCAAAAAATACAAAAATTGTATTACATAATAATACAAAAATTATATATTATTATTTTAGAAAATAAAGATAAAATGAGTTTGGTTTTAATTTGAACCATAAATTAGTTTACAAGAAAAAAAAACAATACATATATTAATTTGAAAAATATAAAAATTTGTATTACATAATAATATAAAAATTATATATTATTATTTTAGAAAATAAAGATAAATGAGTTTGTGTAAAGCCCAAGATAAAAAACGAAGCATAATTGATTAAGTAAATAAGTAAAATCTTAATTAAAATATCTTATGTGTATTAATTTTTAAGTGTTTAATTTAATTACGTGCGTTTCAGATGTTGTTTAACGATCAGTTTTAGAGGGATAACATTTATAAACGTGGAACATAAAATATTTTTATACCATTACATGCGTAACGGAAAAATGAGAAGATAGAAACGAACTAGAGGTCAATCGGACACCCGTAGCTCAAACGGCGAAAAAAGGGGCAAAATACGAAGTTTCGGAAAAACAAGAAACGAAATCTTATCATGAATAGTAACTTTCAAAATTTTCTATAAATAGGCCCTAATTCGATTTCATTTTCACCATTTCTTCGAACGAGCCAAAAAGCGTCGAATACACGTAAGTCTTTCTCTCCTCTCTCTTTCCTTTTAATTTTATATTCCGTCGTCGCCGCCACCGCCGCCGTCGCCGGAGCTGTTGCTGCCGAAGTTCGCCGGAAAAAGTCAAACTCATCCGTTTTGGCTGATTTTCGTACACAACGTAGCCCTCGACGATACGAGTGTAGGGCAACTTCCGAAATTCAATTTCGATTCTCCGTTCGTCGGAAAATGGCGAAAAACCGCCGCTGCCGTTGCCGGAAAAAGTCAAATCCGTCCGTTTCGGCTGATTTTCATATATAACGTAGCCCTCGATGATACGAGTCTAGGGCAATTTCCGGAATTCTATTCTGATTCTCCGTTCGCGGAAAACGGTGAACAACCATCTCCAAAACCCCAACCGTTGCTTCTGGCCACCTTTTCTCTCTCCCGTTTCTCTCTCTCTCGCTCTCTTTTCTCGCCGTTGCAGGCACCGGAAGGGCTGCCGGAGTTGTGGGCTAGCCACTGGAGGTATGGTGCCACCATGGGTGGCGGTGCCGGTGCCGGAAAATGGCCTAGAAGGGGGGGCTGTTGCAAGGAGTTTGTGAAATGTGTGCGACGAAGGGTTTTTGAGGCTGTTTTTCAGATACTATTCATGCCGGAATCAGGCAAGGGATGGCCGGATCTGTTAGCCGGCGGTGCGGGCTAGCCGGAGGACTAAGGGTCGATGGCATAGGGTGGCGCCGGGAATGTGGCTGCTCGAGCAGGCCGACGACGGGAGCAACTTGCCCCGCTGCCTAGAAAACTAGGCAGCCGACGGGAGACGCCGTCGGGAAATTTTCCCGTCGCCGGGAACGCATGCGATGCCGTATTTTCGATTCATTTTCGATTCAAATCTCGTTTTCTTTTTATCGTACCTTATCATCAAGTCATCGCCAATGAGATATCGATAACCGGGGATCGTGGGTCCCGGTCAAAGTCAACCCTTTGACCAAGTCAAAGTCAACCCTTTAAGATTGTTATTATATGCGGGGAAATTGTTATGTCGGTATTTATACCTCTTTCAAAATATTTAATTTACAAAGTATTTAAATTACGAACTATTATACTATATGAAATGTGTTGGGTATACGTGCTGAATGCATGAGATGTTATATGTGAAAATGAAAGTGATATGATGAATATGATTAATGAATGTTTCAAAGCACATGATGGATTGTGAATGGTTACTATGAATGTAAAAGTGAAGAATGATGTGAAGTTAATGTATGTATATGAGCAATAAGATATGATTCCGAATTGCAATTAAGTGTTATGTTAACATAATGTGCTTCCATGTGTATGTTGGATATGTGTATGTGTGATGTGAATATGTGTGCATGTGCATGTACGGCGGCTAAGAACCGTATCTATGGTGGCTAAGAACCACATCTATGGCGGCTAAGAACCGTATCTATGGTGGCTAAGAACCACATCTATGGTGGCTAAGAATTACATCTATGGCGGCTAGGAACCGTATCTATGGCAGCTAAGAACTGCATCTATGGTGGCTAAGAACCACATCTATGGCGGCTAAGAACCGTATCTATGGCGGCTAAGAACCACATCTATGGCGGCTAAGAACCGTAAAATGTTTTCATGGCGGCTAAGAACCGTAAAATGCTTTCATGGCGGCTAAACACCGTAAATTATGTGAAAAGTGATGTTTGAATGTGAAGGATGATTGATTTGAGATGAATGCTTACATTTTCAAAATGATTTTAAGCCAAATGTTTGAAGTGATCTATTTTCTACGGTTTTTAGTAAAAGATAAACATTTTACAAAAATCTGTTTATGTGATAAAATCATGTTTTGGCATGTGTGTAAAATCTTCCAAAATTATTGCATGTCATCCCGAGTTCCCCACCCCACTGAGTGTACTATTGTCACTCACCCCTTTTTCAAATGTTTTCAGTTTAAGGAGTTTTAGGGCGTGGCGCGCGAGCGGTGGATGCTGGTAGCCGATGATCAAAGGTTATAGAAGTTTTTATTTGTAAATGTGATATTTTATGAATTATGGAAACGTATATTTCATAATAAATCTTGAATTTTAAATTATTCTTGATTTTTATTTATCTTTATTCTTTTGAAAGAGTGAAAATTTTTATGAGTGAGTAACGTCTCGGTTAAAATTTATTTACACAAAAGAAACGGGACGTTACAGTTTGGTTTTAAAATTAATACTAAAAACATAAATTATTTGAAAAAATTATTTTATAAAATAAACAAAAGATATAAAAATGATTAATTAAAACAATAATATGAAAAAAAACTTAAATATATTAATTGAACCATAAACTATTTTTCAAAATAAAAAAACATATACATATATTAATTGGTCAATACAAAAAAATTTATATAATAATACAAAAATTATATACTATTTTAATTAAATTATAGTTGAAAAGTTTAATTATTTTATGATGTTATTTTATATTATTTGCATTAATATTATCTTATATATATGAACAAACTCATAATTTTAAAAATAGTATGTTTATAAAATATATTAAAAATATGCACTAGTATATTTTATAATTGTCTTAAAATAAAATTAGATTAAATATTATTAAACATATTAATCTTCCAATTATATAATAATTAGTCATTAATTATATATATATATATATATATATAATTAGTCAATAAAAGAAATGCATCTAGAATATAAACACATGAAGCACTAGTGGTCTAGTGGTCTAGTGGTTTAAGTTCCAACAAGACGCACGAGTTCGAATCCTAAACAACGGTTAATAATCGTTGTGGAAGATGGGGTCTACGACAACACCATCTTCCACAACGGTAAAAAAAAGGTCTACGACAACGGTTAATAACCTTTGTCGTTTAGCTTTTTTTTGTAGTGGTATCGTTTCATACTTAGACAATTTTCCTGTCAATTATACTGCAGTGACCTTTATAATATGCAGTGACTTGCGAATTCTCCTTCCAGCATGCAGTAGCCTCTTCATCTTCTTTCAGCGACCTTGTCCTATCTAAATATTTTATATATCAACACCTACATACAAGGTTGCTAAAACTTATCTATTACATGTTTTGTCTCATCAAAATCTATACAAAATAATCCTAACAATTTTCCCCTTTTTAATGATGACAAAACTCCTTTAAGAGGATCAAAGGTCAAGGATCTTTTATAAATGAACAGAATGCATAAAACATAAGAAATAACGAACATGCATAAAGTTCACGAGTAGTGAGCTTCCAGATACAGAAGAGAAAGTACTTTATTGGTGATAAATCAATAAACATATAGAACAGGATTATAAGGGATATATATAAAAAGAAATGAAAGACAATAAAAGATACAGGGAGCATATTCATGTCTTTAACCAACTAGCTTTCTTCTTCTTTTCATATTTTCTTCCTTTCTACCAGTTCATTGTTTTAGCTTGACTTTTACTGGAAGTCCTCCTTTTCTGGTGAGTTCAGCAAATCTTTTCAGACCTTCTTTGTTGGTCTGGTAGCCTTTGAACAAAGCAAAATCCTTATAGAGGATCATATAGTACTTCATGTACTGCATCATATTGCTTCTATTTAAGAGAAAGTGGGATTGGTGTCTGTTGGAAGAGGGGGCTCCGATATCCTTGGAATGAGGAATCTTGAACTTCTTACATTCGAACTTGCTTCCAAAAAGATGAAGACACCAGAGCTGTCTAGTTTGCACATGTTCTGCTCCAAGTATAAGAGATTAGGCTGCTTGTGGGGTGGATACAGACTAGCCAAAGCTTCTTGTGTCTTCTTTTCCAACACTGTATCCATCCTTTTGTATAATTCAGATTCATCCTTCTTTCTCTTCTTCTCGTTCTTCAGCTCCCTTTCTAAAGCTTGGATGAATGGTTCCTGAGACAGCTTCTGATTTTTTTTTAGGCTGTTGTCTGAGTGACCTCTCGATCCAGCTCCCTTGTTCCCATCATCTCTTCTATCATCTCTTTTTCTACTCACTACTATTTGCCTACATGTAGAAGAATCCTGTTTTCTTCTCTGATCCTCCAGCTTCTCTTCCCTTTTTTTGTCATCATCAGTTCACCCAACTGCAAAGCTTATCATTGAGTGCATATATGATAGGATATCAGTATGCTCTCTCAGAGTTTGTGAAGTTGAACTGTTCTTATCCATACGATCTACTGTGGAGACAAAGAGTTTTTTGATCAGCTTCCATGGATATCATCTTCTGCTCTTGTCTGTTCAGTTTGTCCATCACAACTTTCACAATTTCCACATTAGTGTCTTCTTTGAGGGTAGGTAGCTTGGCATCAATCGTCCTCTGAAATCTTGATAGTGTAATGTTGAGGGAGTCTAGAAATGTTTGTGTCTTGAAGGTACTAGTTCGAGTATCCTTGCAGAGTTTCTTGCTAGCCTTCACCAGTGACCTCTCCATTGACTTGATTGCTTTCAAAACTTCTTCATTGGATTGAGAACCTTCTTCAGCATCAGCAGGTACCTATTCAGATGAAGATAGAGGTATTAGAGGTTTGGATTTTTTGGCTCCAATATCATCCTGTTCACTGGATGATCCATCATCGCTGCTGGAAGTGCTGCTGGATCCTCTTTTTTCTGATCCAGCTTTTCCCTTCTTGTCAGCTTCCTCATTCTTCTTCTCCTTCTCCTCTTTGGCCGTCTCATTCTCCTCGGCATCCTTCTCTACATCCACCATATTCTCCTCAGTGACCTTCTCTCTAGGGTCTATTAAATCTTCAGGAACTACTCCCTCCACTTCCATCGGAGTAGCTTCCATCACCTCTTGAAACTCCACACGTATTGGTGCTTGTTCAGAAATTACTGGCACAGAGGTTTCATCAGTTGCTGCTGCCTTAGGCTCTTCAACTATCTTCATAAATATCTCGAATTCAGCAGCAGCAAGGGTGTCCAACTCTTTTGCCTTGGGAGTACTAATTGGAATTGGGGTAACCTCCTTCATCGGCAATTTAGTAGGTATCTCAAGCAGTACGATCAGATCCATAAGACCTAAAAATTCTTCTCCATTCTTATCAGTTGGTGAGGGGGACCTCCTGTTGATTGGTTTGATCATTAGAGGGATGTTGGAGGACCTTTCACCAGCCTGTGCTGCATTTGGCATTCTCCTGAGTCTCGTCTCCACCAGGCTCATATCCAACGCCTACTTCACCATCCTCTCTAGTACTTTCTCCTCTCCAAACTTCTCCACTTAAGCTGTTGCGAAGCCCACATCATCATCTGCTCTGACCTGATCAACAACATCATCCAGAATCACCTTCTTCCTGTAAAATTCTGGTTGCTTGATGGACTTCTTCCCCTTCAGGCTCCTATGGGAAGGTTGATGTAGCTCCAAAACAGGGACTTCATATCTCATCATCGTTTTGGCAGCAAGCTCTGTCTCGGCTTTAGGAGCCTCCAAAAACTCCAGCCACTTCTTCTTTCCGATCTGCTTCAAAAATTTCTTCTCCAGCAACTCCTCCAGATCATCCATCTACGCCCAGTTGATGGCCCACTCCTTCTCATCCTTTAGATCCGCCCACTGGACCAGATCTTCACAAGGAAGGTGCCTATATTGCCACCAACTTGTCAGTACTTCCAATACATAATTGCTGGGAGTACTGATTGGAATTGGGGTGTCCATCAACTTGTCAAAATCAGTCTTTACTTTGGCATAATTTATAACGAACTCCACCAACCCTTCATCATCAGCTTCCTCGTCTATAGCCTTCTCTTCCTTCTGTGCAATGACTTCATGCACGACCTCCTTAGCCTTAGAGGATGTGACGATTTCTGACTCAACAATTACTGTTTCGTCATCAGAGACCATCAACTTTCTTTTAACACTCTTCTTGTGCTTGATTTTCTTCAGCTTAGTATAGGTCCTGTTCTGCTGCTGGGGAAGGAAAACTTCCAACTGTTCCCCTTGGACGCGCGCCTCTCTTCTGATTTCTTGGTGCCTTCAAAAACCTCTCTGGTCACTAGGGATGGTCAAGCAGCAGTCTTCTTGGCAAAAACCCTCCCCGTACCAATGAACTTACCCTTTTGGATGGACTTTCCCTTGGAAAGGTTGAAGTCCATGTAACCTAGAATAGTGTTTAGCACTAACCCATAAGTCCGCTTCCCTATAGTCTTCTCTGCCTCCTCCATCAGCCTCGAGAATAGGTAACTGGCCCAGTCTACCTTCTTCTTTTCCATTATTGTCATCATCATCCTATACCTGAAGTTAGTACACTTGTCAAAAGAATCTGATATGTTCTCGATGATGTGACAACAGATGTCATGGAGCACCTCATACTCTAGGAGGAACACCTTCTTGCTACAGCTCCTCGACATCCCTGCAATGTCCTACTTCCCAGTAAACTTCTTCTAGTAGACCTCCAGCTCATCTTCTCCATAAGATGCGAGGTCACTGGCATTCATCCCCTTCATGGGAAGAAAGAAGACCTTCGACAAGTAGCTGACGGTGATGGAGATCTCTTCTCCTCCAAGTTTGGACAAGATCTCCAACCTATCTTCAAAGACCTTTACCCTAGAATAGAACTTGGCCACCAGCCCCTCATCATATGGGGTCTTGAAAAGGGTACAGAGACTCAGTAGGCCATATGAGTGAAGATATCTTAGGATGGCCTGCATTAGAGCCGATGAGTGACCTTCTTCCTCCATCATGTTCAAGAGGATCTTCTCGTCCACCAGACGTCCATCCACTATTTGATTTTGCTTGGGTGCCATTTCAGAGATATGAAAGAGAGAGAGAAATCAGTTTGATGCTTGAGAGAGTAGGATTTTTCAAAGAGATTGAGAGTTGGTGAGTGTGAGAGATGAAGAAATAATCTCTTATAATGGAATTTGAGATGTTGATCGAACGATCCAGATTTAATCTGAAGATGAAAAGTCTCTTAATCCTGCAGCTCATATTTTTGGTGTGGTGTACTTGATGTGACATTTGAAGAGTTCGAGGGTCTTTTTACAAAAACTATCTTTAGTACTGGGTAACTGTTCTGTACTATATATGCTCATATTTTTTTGAGGTTGATGTTTGCTTCAAAGAGCTTTCTGCAGTATGCTTTCAGTAATCTTGTTTCAGGGACTTCTGCTCAAAGACCTGTTCTAGTAATCTTTAGGTTGCTGATTTTAGAGTTTTAAGCTTTTAGCCTTCTGAGGTTCCCCTGAGCTGTATATAAACAATTGAAAAGATGTATTAAATACTTTTAGCTTAAATTAATTATACCCAATTCATTTCTTAGAAATAAAAATCTTGATTCACTGAGAGGTTTTGTGAATATATCAGCTAATTGAAAATCTGTATAGACTTTCTCCAATACGATGTATTTCTTCTCGACGTGATCTCTTATGAAGTGATGTCTAACTTAAATATGTTTTGTCCTTGAGTGAAATACAGGGTTATAGGTGATAGCTATGGCACTTGTATTATCACACAGAATTAGAATTTCTTTTTTCTCAATCCCATAATCTCTTAGTTGTTGTTTATCCAAAGAATTTGAGCACAGCAGCTTCCTGTAGCAACATGTTCAGTTTCAGCAGTTGAAGTTGCTATTGAAGTCTGCTTCCTGCAAAACCATGATACTAGTTTATTTCCAAGTAGCTGACAGGTACCACTAGTGCTCTTTCTGTCAATCTTGCAACCTGCAAATCAGAGTTAGTAAAACCAATTAGCTTAATTCCACCTTCTTTAGGGTACCACAAGCTAACTTCCTGTGTTTCTTTGAGATATCTGATTATTCACTTGGCTACTATCAAATGTGACTCCTTTGATACAGCTTGATATCTGGCACACATTCCAATTGATAATATTATATCAGGTCTACTTGCAGTTAAATATAGCAGTGACGCTATTAGCCTTCTGTGTTTGGTGATATCCACTGTTTTTCCATCTTCGTCCTTGTCCAAGCTTCTTGATGTTGGCATAGTAATGCTTACTACACTTCCATTTTCCATTCTAAATTTCTTTATCAGCTCTTTTGTATACTTCATTTGATTGATAAAAATTCCAGCATTCAGTTGTTTTACTTGTAGGCCAAGCAAGAAACTCAGTACTCTTATCATGCTCTTTTGGAACATAGATTCCATAAGATTTGAGAACTTTTTGCATAACTTATTAGTTGATCCAAAAATAACGTCATCAACATAAATTTGAACAAGCAGTATGTTTCTCTATCCTGGATTCTGAATAAGGTTTTATTTACATCTCCTTTCTTGAATCCATTGTCGAGTAAGTACCTGTATAGAGTGTCATACCAGGCTTTAGGTGCCTGTTTGAGTCCATATAGAGCATTCTTCAATCTGTAAACCATCTTTACTGGATTATCTTCAAATCCAAGAGGTTGTTCCACATATACTTCTTCAGCTAGCAATGTATTTAAAAATGCACTTTTCACATCCATCTGATATACTGTGAAATTCTTATATGCTGCATAAGCTAAGAGGATCCTTATAGCTTCCAATCTTGCTACTGGGGTGAAGGTTTTTTGAAAATCTATTCCTTCTTCTTAGCAATAACCTTTAGCCACCAATCTAACTTTATTCCTGACTATAAGTCCATCTTCATCAAGTTTGTTCTTAAACACCCATTTAGTTCCAATTACTCTCTTTGATGAGTTGGCCTGGGAACCAACTACCAAACTTGGTTCCTTTCAAGTCCATTTAATTTCTCTTGCATGGCTTGAATCCAATTGGTGTCTGCAAGAGCTCCTTCTATGCAGTTTGGTTCAACTTGTAATATGAAGTATGCAAACATAGCTTCATGAGGATTAGCTCTAATTGTTCTTACACCAGATGATGAATCTCCTATGATTTGATCTCTTGGACGATTTCTTAGTTTGCTCTCTATTCTGTTCTTCAATAGCTTGTTGTTCTTCATCAGTTTGCTGATTCTGGTCAGGTTGGATGTCTAGAAGTATTTCAAGTTGAATTTCTTTGGGATGATGTACTTCTTCTTGAAGGATAGTTGGTTGTTGCTCTCTCGGAGATTGCTGATTATCCATAGGTTGCTATCTGACCTCAGGTTGTTGTGCAGTTGTAGGTTGCTGATTTGGGTTTAAGCAATTTTCTTTTATATTTTAGAAATCTGGTAACTGTGCATCAATATATTCAACATGCTTGTTGCTGATGTGAGTTTTACCCAAACCTTCATTAAGTTTTCCAATATCAGCCTTAGTACAGTGAGGTTTATCAAAGACCACATATACTGATTCTTCTACAACAAATGTTTTCTTGTTGAAGATTCTAAAGGTTTTACTTACCGATGAGTAACATAAGAATATTCCTTCATCTGATTTAGCATCAAATGCTTTCAGGTATTCCCTCCCATTATTCAACACAAAGCACCTGCAACCAAAGATATGAAAGTAAGCAATATTTGGTGAACAATCATACCACAATTCATATGTTGTTTTATTTAAATCCTTATTGATTAGACATCTATTTTTTATAGCATGCTGTGTTGGTTGCTTCTACCTAAAATCTCTTGGGTAGCTGTGCTTCTGTCACCATGGTCCATACAACTTCCTTTGATGTCATGTTCCTTCTTTGAGCAACATCATTCTGTTGAGGTGTCCTAGCCACTGAATATTCATGTTTGATTTCATTCTCTAAACAGTAGGCTTCAATAAATTTGTTTGTAAATTCTATTTCTCTATCTGTTCTAATCTTCACAATGTTCAGGCCCTTTTCAATTTACAGCTTCTTCAGGGATTCAAGTAGCCTTAGTTGAGTGTCTGATTTCTTCAAAACTACCACCAGTGTGTATTTCTTTCCACTCATGCTTATTGGGTTAATAGGTCCAAATAGATCCATGTGAAATAGGTTCGGTATCCTGTCTGTTGATCGCTGGACTTTGCTTTTGAATGAACTCTTTATTTGTTTTCCCTTCTTGCATGCTTCACATAGACTTTCCTTCTTATAGACCATGTTAGGTATTCCCCTGACTAGACCTTTTCTTGATAGTTTATTGATTGTCTTGAAATTTAGATGGCTTATTTTTTTGTGCCATAACCAACTAGCTTTAGGTGTTCCTTTGGCAATAAAGTAGGTAGCTGTTGTAACAGAGTTCCAGTTAGCTATGTAAACATTTCCTTTTCTTGATAGCGTGACTTCATTTAATTTGTTTTCTTTGATTAGACATTTGTTGAGGTTGAATTCCACACAGTAGCCTTTGTCACGGAACTGACTTATGCTCAGTAGGTTATATTTGAGTCATTCAACATAGGATACTTCTTTTATGTAGGTACTTCTTCTAACCATATCTCTAATAACCTTGGTGTTTCCTTTTGAGTTGTATCCAAACACTACTTTGGGTCTTTTAGAGGCTTGAAGTTTATTAGGCTCTTCTTATTTCCTGTCATGTGCCTTGAGCAGCCATTGTCAATGTACTATATGTTCTTGCTGCTTCTTGGCACCGGTTCCTCATCATTTCCACTATCTTCACAATCTTTTGCCATTAAGCTGATTAGTGCCTATTCATCTGAAGTTAAGGTGTCACTATCACTTTCTGAAGTTTCTTGCTCTTTTAGAACTTCATTGGATACTGCTGTATCCTTGACTTTCTCCATTTCTCCGAGGAGTGCTTTAAGCTTGTGCCTGTCATTCCTTCTTATTTCCCTCATTTGATCTCTTTCTCCTTCAGGGTATCTGTCGACTTTGGGGTATGGATAATTTCTTACGTAGTGTCTAGGTTTCGTACAGTTATAACATAGATCAGAAGTATTTGTATTTGGTTGAGGAGAGGTTGATACATGTGGTGAAGATTGGTTTCTTCTGAAGTCACTCATTTTGTTGATTTTTATGAATCTTTTAAACTTTTTTAAGAGTAAAGCCATGTCTTCTTCAGCATCCTCAAAAGGTAGCTCTGATTACTTACTGCAGCTCGCAGTTACTGTATTTTTAGTGTTTCTTGCTGTCAGAGTAATGACCTTTGAGCTTGACTCTTTAGTCTTTTTCTTTCTTTGGTTGATATCATACTCGAAGGCTTTGAGGTTAGAAAATAGATCGAAGGTACTCATGGACTTCAGGTCCATGGAGACTCTCAAGGCAGTGGTCTTGCTATCCACTCTGCTGGTAGAGCTCTAAGAATTTTCATGTTCTTTTTCTTTTGAGTGTAATACTTTCCTAGAGCTTCAAGTTCGTTCACTATTGAAGTAAATCTCAAGTTCAGTTGTTCCAGCATTTCTTTAGTCTTCATCTCGAAGAGTTCGAATAGTTGGGTAGCATTGGAGATTTTGTTATCCTTTATTAGCTCAATAACCTCACAGATTTGTTTTAGTTTTTCCCATATTTCTTTGGACGTTTTGCACGTCTTGGCCTTGCTGAAGGTTCCTTTCTCCAGAGTGATAAACAAAGTATTTTTAGCCATATTGTCCAGATTAGCTCTCTTCATGTCTTCATTGTTCTATTCCTATCTTGGCTTGATCAGGAAGCTAGGTGGTGGAGGTGTTTCTTCCTCCATATCTCTTCCAAGGACTGGATTCACCTTTGTTGGAATGATTAGACCTTCGATGATCACCATCTACATTTCATCGTTCATTGCAAAAAGATGTATCTGCATTCTTATCTTCCAATCATCATATTCTTCTATGAAAAATATTGGAAGTTTGTGACTAGAAAAGTCTATGTTATGAAAAGCTTATTGTATGAGATTTTCAGAAAACAAGGGATTAGGGATTGACCAGGTAGATTGGGTTTTTAATCCAAGCTGGCTCTAATACCACTTGTTGGTCCCAAGTCGTATAAGGTTAAGAGGATAGGTGAATTAACCTTATCAAATTTTGCAAACTTTTGACTTCATGGAGAGTAAGTCCCTCTGGTAGCAGGTAACTAGAGAACTTATTGCAGAGAGATAGGGTTACTGCTTCTTAGCAGTGACCTTGGGACTTAAAAAGAGTTAATGCACAGCAAAAATAATACAGAAAATATATTTTCTGAAAAGCTTTCTTGAATGCAGTATGCTGATATGATAGATAAATATGTAGAAATTTTATAAAAATAAATAGCACGATATACAAAGGTTCAAAGGTGGAGTAATCCATCTACGTCCTCTCTACTCGTTCTCAAGGAGGAACTTTGTTAAGATAGTTTGATTTACAAAGACTCAGCTAAGACAAACTTGATCCTAACAAGAACTTCATCCTCTTCCAGCGACCTTGTCCTATCTAAACATTTTACATATCAAGTCCTATATATTACAGGTTTTGTTTTATCAAAATCTATACAAAATAATCCTAACATAACATTTATGTTGTAATGTTATAACCTTTATGTACAGATTTCATAATATTTTCAGTGAATAACTTATATTTTTTTCACTATAAAAATTCATGTAATAAAGTCGAAATCTTCATGTTGTAGTAATATAACCTTTATATTGTAATAGTATAACCTTTATGTACAAATTTCATAACATTTTTAATAAATAACTTATATTATTTTCACTATAAATATTGAAATGGTTTTCTAATGATGTGCTTAAAAGAACCAATCTTAAGGTAAACATACAATTTTGGTGACCCTATAACGAAAATGCATCTACTGAAACATTAGAAAACTTATTTAGGCTTAAGTTAAATCTTGAAAGAATTAAACTTAGTTTTAGATAAGTTAATTATAACATTATGGATTAAGTAGATCTTATGAGTTCTGAAAATAATTTTAAAAGGGTTAAATTATGTATTATATTAGCTCACATATTATCATATCACTATTTAGGTAGGATGCACATGTTTTATAAGTTTAATAATTAATTTAAATAAAAACTTACATGATAATACAAGTCATTTCTATGTTAAAAAAACACATTCCACCTTAATAATCTTCATAATTCTTATGAGTGTCCTAAAATCATGGAAATATTTCTATATGCACACATCATCTATAAGTATTGTACACTAAATATTGCTAAACTTTTGATAATATTTATGCATAATAAAACATGTTTTCTAAAACTACTATTGCAATTCAATTTTATCTCAAAAACAGCATTAAATGGAAAATTCACCAAATCTAATAGGATTGATGAAAATCCTTGAAATTTTTAGAGAGAATACATAACAAACTGAAGAATATCATATGAAAATATCAACTAGAAATCTGATTTACACAACTAGCTATGAATTTTTGGAAATTGGCACAAAATAGGGAATAAATTTTGCTGATATTGTACAATACTTCAAATATTACATGGTAAATTTTAACATTTTCTTAAGAGCTTGTACTACAACACAAATATATCATATTAATTAGAATCCTACAAATTAAGAAAAAGGTTTTGCTCTAACATAAAAACAGAGCATGTTTGTGCAAAAACAGTACTTTCTTAGAGAATTCATAGTAAATTGAATTTGATTCTAAATCTTTTGAAATTTTATACACATATTTTTGACTTCATATACTTTATCGTGGTAAAAGGGTTTAGACTAATTCAATTTTTACTGTAACATCCCGATTTTTCTTAATTAATTTTTTTTGATAGTTTTATTTTGTTTACAAAATTAATATACTTGAAGCGGAAAATTAAATATGTGAATTTTTTAAATAGAAGATTAAACAATGAAATCAAGACCATAAGAGTATTTTAAAATGACCAGAATTATTCCAACAACGTTGTCATCAGAAGATCTCCAAAAATATGAAATAAGTCTTACTAAAGCGGATTGAAGACAGAAACATTTAATCTTTCATGATCTAGATAGTTTAAAATAAAACAACTAATGTAACTCTAGCCACCGGAGTATAAATCAAAACTTAAATAATTAGAATTTCTTGAGTTTGCAGCGGAAAAATTATACACATTAAATAAAGAGAATCTTCATGAATTTGTATCGGAAGACTTAACGACGAGTTTGACTTATTAGTTAATCTTTATCAAAATGACTTAGCGTCAAAAGATAAAAAAATGACTTAGCGTCAAAAGATAAACTATAAATAATAAACATAGAAGACGTTTTCATAAAATCATGATGATTAAATTATATAAACTTCTTGTCACTAGCTACCGCACATCCACTCCGCTCCACATCAAGCATTTTATTCTGTAAAATTAGATTTGATATATGGGATGAGCAAACACTAGTTCAGTGGTGACATGCTTGTCAAAATTAAAGACATCGTGTAATAACAAGACAAATATCACAACAGTCAAGCAAATAAACATTTCCTCATCTTCGAATTGGCCAATCAATTCTGAGCACGGTGGGCATACCCGAGAATCTAACTTTTGATCCTTGAACCTCTGAGGTCCCTAGTTAATTCTCATGCATAGATCAAAGATCATAGCAAGCATTTTCATAAAAAATTTCTCATGACACATTGCATCAATTCATCAATTACTTTCACACAAAGCATTTAATAAAGACAAACACATGAAAAGAATCCCCACCTTAAAATTTAAAAGTCTTGAGCTGAAAGAAACTTAATGCAATCCTATCCCTCGCGAGCTACAGCTTCTTCAATATCTATTCATCCATAATGAAAACATACACTATCTTAATACCTAATGGCCTAAAGAAAAACTTCAATAATTATTTTAATTAAATTAAATCTCTAAAATAGTCTTAGGACATCTTGAAGGATAAATGAGAACTTCTTAAAAATTTTGAAGAAATAAGACATGAATCCTAAGTTGAAAGATTTTAGGAAAACTCTAGTTAAACATTGAAATATTTATTTCCTAAAATATATAAGATCAAATGATCCTAAGTTTTAAACATGGAATCTAGGTTTTTAAATAAATAATATTTATTTGAAACTTAAATTTCACAAACGGTAAATTCAGCAGAGCTGTAAAATAAATTTAATATCAATTATAAACTCTTTTATTTTGAAACTTTTCTAGAAGATAAAAGACATGTTAACATACAATATATCCAAAATTCAAAGGATTTGAAGATGTTTAACTATGAGTATTAATCTCGTAAAACAGAAAAGTGTATATCGTGAATCTTTCAAAGCGGAAAAAGATAATTAATTTTTAAATGAAATTCCTATCAGATTAAATTGAAATTTTTACTGTAGATTAAAACCCTAATAATACATAATCTGATCAAATATTATAAAATTCGAAATTATATAAATAATAGTTTTTAATTTTTAAATCTATGATACTAAAGCTGATGAGAAATATAAAATTCATATAAAACACAAATTTTTTATAGAAGATCAAAGTTACAGTAAACCATAACACATTAAAATTTCATAAAATTATAAGGTCTGTAAATATTTATTTTAAAACATTTAAATCAGAAACGTGAACATATCGATTCTTGCACTGAAGGAATAGAAAATTCATTTTAAATCGGTTACAACTCCGATTAACCTGAAATTTTTACTGAGTATTCTATATATATCAAAGATAAACATATTAAATTTTTATGAAATTTGGAGGTGTCTAACTACAAATTTAAATAATTGACTAACCATTCTAGAATTTGGAATTAAAGAAGAAGATGTATTTTCTCAAATATATTTTATTAACATGATCTCAAAAATCTAACCTTAGCTTTCCTAAATTAATTGTATTCTAACTCAAGATCTCACTTAAATTTATCATATAAACAAGAATTAAAGAATTTCCTCTAGGATTGACATGAAAAGAAAATTATGAGAATAGGGAAACATACGTACCTTCTAAGAGGTTTGAAAATCCTAACCCTAGCGTATCATTTTTTTTCTCTTATTTATATGATGAGCTTTAGGGATTCCAAATTTAATAGTAATGTAATGGGCCTCCTAACCTCTTGGGCTCGTACTAAAGAAATCTTTTTGGGCTCATACTAAAACAAATCTAATAAGATTTGACTTATAATTTCAATTAGATCCATCATTTAAATAAAATCCTACATTATATAGGATTGATACAATTCTTTTTTTAAATATAACAACCTTTAAATTATTAATTTATTATTATTTCTATTATAATTTTACGGTTGTTACATTTACAATTCTACGAAATCAACAAAATAGTGGTGCTTACACAAGCTTCCATCGTATGTCTTGTTATCAAGTTGAAACAAACACAACAAGTAGCAAAACTTAATCTAACACCAACCTAACACTTCTCACAATACACCCACACACTTACAACCTCACATCCTCGCAAAATAAGAGAGAAAGGAAGAGTAAAAGAGAGGGGTTATACTTTCGTCGGTCATATACGACGGAGGTGGCGATGGATGGCAAATCTGAGCCTGGATCTAGAATGGGCTCAGCAAGACCTTCGAAATGACATATAAAATGAGTCGTCTGGAGGGTTGTGGTAGCGGACAACGGTGGCAATCAATGGTGGCAGCGCCGACAGAGAGAAAGGGAGATGGAGAGAGATAGAAAGGGAGAGCGTTTTCCCCCACCCACTTTGCCTCCAAAAAAATCTAAATAGATCCCTATTTATATGCGTCATATTAGGGCACACAGTGTAACTCTTAACTCCATTGGACATCAAATTTCTACTAATATCACTTAGTATTCTTAGACCAAAAATTTGATTTGACAAGCACTCAATATTATTTTCTTCAATTATCAAACAATGACATATTTAATTATGATAAATAAACAAATAAATACTTCTACTCAACTTAAAAATTAAACTAAAGGGATGAAAGCTAACTTTGGTCCTTAATCCAAATAAAGAATTGGTCCAAAATTAAAAATTTAAAATTACATTATGACATGAGCCTCATATCAATTATTAAATATTCTTGTTAACTATTACATAGTTAATTTTTAATTTGAGGGGTTATTACTACATTTTAGAATAGTGGGAATAGAATTAAGAGAGACTAGATTCTCAAGCAATGTACATGCTCTTACAAGCCAACAATAGTTGAAAAAGAATTAAGAGCGACTAGATTCCCAAGCAATATGTGACGTCAGTTGTCTGACGTGACTCTTTAGCTAATAATATAATTCAAATTGTCGGAGAACATATTAATTATAACTCAAATTACAAAACTAATAAGTCACAGTTATGATATTTTGTTAAGTTATGATATTTTGTTAAGCTTTAAAAATCAGGATCGTAAATTTTGAAATTTTTCTTTTTTTTAAATTAGGCCACTAATTAAATCACTTATTTAAGCACCAATTTTTTTATGTATTTGACCATGCATAATAGCTAGCAATGAGTTGTTAGTAATACGAGAGTGAAAATGGTTAAAATAGAACTAATAATTAGAAACAAAACAAAATTGAGGTTGATATTCACGATTTTTTTAAAACAAATTTGTCCCCTCATTTGATGTTAGAGACATACACGAACATCCATTTCTCAGGATACAACGGTTTAAAGGTGGCGAGTCGAGCACACAACCCTACCGACGATAAACTGGATGAACGTCTTATGAGTATCAATAGAAGGCCAAAGAAACGAAAAAAAAAAGGATATACGAATGGAGAGTTGAATTCTGTGTTTTTCAGGAGTGGGAAAAAGGCTCATAATATAACCATTCAGTTTCAAATAGTTGAAAGGTCGACTGTTATGGGAAGACGAAAAGTCTCTTGGAGTTGAAAGATTGTGAACAAAATTAAGTGGCAAAAGGACGGGGCTTCCGGACCGACATTCATGTATGCAGGTCGTGCATACATCCGAGTCAAAGGTTCAAAGTTGAAATCAAATTTGGTTTGCACCCGTGCGCGCACAAGAGAGCATTTTGTTGCCAACCATTCTTATCTCCAACAAAAGGGAAAATCAATATAAACTAATGAAATTAGTTTCATTTTTCAGACGTGTGACAAACACACTTTCAAAGCTCCCAAGCATTCCAAAATGAATCAAAAGTCATCACTTCATCCACAATTTCTCATTCACCCATTAAATAAGTTTGGCAAGCTATATACCGTCTCGAACCTCTCTCGAAAGAGAACACGTTCCAACGATGTGTTTTCTAATTTTAGGTACAGCACCCACATGCAAAAGTACCCTAAAAAGAATAGAAAATGCAGATTTTCTCCAACGGTCCCCCACATAAATGAAAATTGAAATATAGAGGAAATATGATACTGATCAATAATTGAATCTTGTATAGGACAGGTAGGTGAAACCCTTTTAACCTTCCCTCTTGAGAACACATTTGCTTTACTAGCTAATCAATGGACACGATGCCCTTGAATTCATTTTTTGTTAGCCTAAACGATGATGTGCTTCACACATGATGCTTCCTAACATTATCCAGTTCTCATGGTTAAGTTCGGTTTGGCCATAAACATCATCCTTGTTCTGCGAGAATTTCTAAGAATTGAGCCTTTAATAATTCCCTTTGAAGCGGCCCCACTTCTTTCTCACATAGGTGATTCTTTACTAAGAGTAACCTGCATTACTCTGCTCGACAACAAGACTTAAGAACCATTAAAAGCTTTATGCATAGCCTAAATCCTTGTGGGCATCATTATTATGTCCTATGAATGAGTTTAGGAATCTCTCTCACAATGATCTTTGAATTTTGATAGTTAGGTTGTCACTTTGAACCTAGATCTTAGGAGCTCCATTCAACTAGGTTAGGTTTCCTTTGTCTCAATTCCATCGCCAAAAGGCTTTATACCCATTCCTGTCGAAAACTTTACAACATAATCTCTATTTAACCTTTTGGCTAACGGATCCACTAGATTATCTTTCTATTTTATGTATTCAATTGAGATGACCCCAGAAGAAAGTAGTTGGCTAATGGTGTTATGTCTACGACGTATATTTCTAGACTTGTCATTATACATGTGGTTTTTGTGCTCTTTCTATAGCCGATTGGCTATCGCAATGAATACAGATTGTGGGCACTGGTTTAGGCCACATTGGAATATATTCTAAGAATTATCAAAGCCATTCAGCTTCTTCTCCAAATTTTTCTGGAGCAATAAACTCAGACTCCATAGTGGATCTTGCAATCACCGTTTGTTTATAAGACTTCCATGAAACGGCTACACCACCTAAAGTGATGTAGCACCTAAGAATTTTTTTATATATATATATAACTATATAATATATTACCTTAATGTATATATATAATTATATAGTATGAACTTGAAATATATGTTATATATGATATAGATTATATAATATTAAGATATAAAATTCATAAATTATAATTGTAGCCTAAGTATTATTTAAGTTGTTAAATTTATAACCTAAGCTAAAACAAATTTATGTACTTAATATATATGAAAATGCATGACATACTTATAATATAAATTACTAACTTAGTTTATGCATCAAGTAGGCTACGTAAAGTGCTTATGTATATACTATAAGTTGCATAATTTAAGTATTTTGGCTTGAGATTACATGTGCAACATAGGCTTGTAGGTAGGGATATAGGTCAATACTCTTCTAGAAGCATTAAATGATGTTAAGAGAGGCCATGCTCTTCCTTTTCTTCCCTGTACGAAATCTGCAAGCTTAAGCAAACAAAGCTTCTCTCCTTTCATTTTCTTCCTTTTTGCTTTCTCCTTCCACGACCACTTGTTGAACGTTGCTTACTCCATCACCGAGCTTCATCGTTCCGGCAAGGTAATAAGTCAAGAGGGGTAGCTCTTGGCTTGCTAGTTGTAAGATAGTTTTGAGGTATAAAAACATGGCCGTTCCTCTTTCAGCTGTGCTGCACCTTAGTCACTGCCCTGCTGGTTCTTGCTGCCACCGTACGCCGTTGGTTGAGTCGGAATTAGTGCTAGGCATGCGTCGGAGTGTCGGGTTGAGTCCGCCGCTGGAAGCGGCGGTTGTGTGGCTGAACGGACTGAGCTGGCTGCAGCTGTGCTCTGTTCCTGCTGGTGCTTGTGTCGGTCTTGTGTGGGTGTTGTCGAAGTGTCGTGGGTGGTGGTGGAGGTGGGTTCGGATGCGTCGGCCGGAGCTGACCGTGCCGGTGGCTGTTAAGCTGCTGTCATGGCTGCTGCAACAGAGGCTGAGTCGGGTAGGTTAGGGGGTTGGTTAGGGTGTGTTGCATGGTGAGAAGTCGCCGGCGATTTCCAGTCGCCGGCTGCAGCGGATTGGCAGGCGGCGGGGAGCGGCTGAGCAGTGACCGGAGGTGAAGAAATGGCTGCTGCAACTGGGAAGGAAAAACGTAGGGGGGAAAGGTTACATTTTGCAAATTTAGTGAATATGAAGGGCAAAACCGTCATTTTTGCTGCTGAATTTTATTTTAATGCTTAATTAGTTTGTAAATTGCATATAACACCTAAATTAATTAAGTATATGTATGAAGACCACCTGAAAATACGAATGAGAATAATCGAACCCTTAAAATTATATAAGTTACATAGTTTTATTATTATTGATGTTGTTATGTAATTGTTTTCTTAGATTGCTAAATGCTATATTAATGATACATATTTTCATCTAATATTGTAAAATATTAGGAAGTATAAAAGTTATAATATGCTTACTAGAAATTTAATATATGAATTTCAAACATGGAATTCGAATAAAAATATTACGTAATCTTCTTTAAAATATAACGATATCATAAAATTGTACTTAAAAATTGTGAGAATTACAATAAATCACACTTTAATTTTTATTATTTATTAATGTATATGAAATTTTAAATGTTATTTTATAATTAATAAAATTTAATGAATGAGACGAGTTAATTAATAAAGAGAATTATGTAAATTAATTTATATCACTTGAATCTAATTATATGATTAAATAAAGTATAAAGTTATAAATTATATTAAATTAATTTGGGAACTATAAGGTAAGCTTAAGTTAGGAATTAATTATTATTGTGTTATTATTATAAATTTTAATCAAGGATTTTAATTGGAATTATAATTTATGTCTATATTTTGCAAGATTGCTTTTGAGACTAAAAATTTATAAATATTATGCTAATTGAATTAAGTTTCAATTTAATTATTAATTTCTAAATTAAGGATAAATAACCCTAATTTTTTTTTTAGGGGAAAGTGTCCACAATACCCCAATTCATATAGTTAATAAATTTTAATATAGTTAATAAATTTTAATACCCTAATGCATATAATTTGTATGTTTTCTACCCCTTTTGTACAATTGGTCAATTGGACCCACATTGATTGACATTACAAGTACAATGTCATAAAATGTCTCATGCATGACACACTTTAGCTTCATGTGATAAAGTTTTTTGGCATTTTGTGAGTTATTTTCAACCACCCAATTTTAGCCGTGTAGCCTCTTGTTCAAAAATTTGCCCTTCTTCCTCAAAGCTCCAAACGGCCATTTCTTCCTCAACAACACAAACGGCCATTTTCTTCAAGCTTGGAGAGGTTTCCCCTTGCAAAAATCGTCCAAATTTGGTGAAGATTAGCACACATTGTACGGGTTAGTAAACGGCAATTATTTGTATCTTATTTTTTCGATCAAAGTTGTGCAATTTATTCATTCAATTAGGCTGCAATGGTGAGATTTTTTTCTGCAATTTTTGGCTTGAATTAGTGGTGCAAGTTTATGAATTGTTCTGCAATTTATAGTTTAGGGTTTTGTGATGAATTAGGGCTGCAATTTCAGCAATTTTTCTGTGCAATTTTTTTGATGAATTAGGGCTGCAATTGTGTTATATTTGTGTGCAATTATGGTGATGAATTAGGGCTGCAATTGTGTTATATTGTTGTGCATTTGTTGTGATGAATTAGGGTTTTGTTTATAGTTTAGGGTTAATTGCAATGTAGTTTATAATTAGGGTTTAGGACTGAAAAAATCGTAATTAGTCCTAAAATGTGGAATTACATGGTTGAAAATGAGAAATTAGGGCTAAACGGCCATTTAGCCAAAAAAAATAGGGCTAAACGGCTATTAGGGTTAATAGCCGTTTAGCCCTATTTTTTTTGCTAAATGGCCGTTTAACCCTAAAACAGGGTTTTTTGGCGATAAAACCCTGTTTTAGGGTTAAACGGCTATTTAGCAAAAAAAATAGGGCTAAACGGCTATTAGCGATAAAACCCTGTTTTAGGGTTAAACGGCTATTTAGCAAAAAAAATAGGGCTAAACGGCTATTAACCCTAATAGCCGTTTAGCCCTATTTTTTTTGGCTAAATGGCCGTTTAACCCTAAAACAGGGTTTTATCGCCGATAAAACCCTGTTTTAGGGTTAAACGGCCAAAAAAAGGGATCCATTTTTATTTGGTTTTATAACACCATTTGTGATTAATAAGTAATGTTGTATTTGTGTACATTTGTTGTAGATGGCTTTTGAGTGGGTTCGCCGACGTTGTCAGGGCACGCTAGCCTACATTAACGGGTATACTCGTTTGAGTATACTAGCTGATATCAGACATGCTTTGGGAGAGCACGGGGGAGAGTGTGTTGCGGATTTCGGACGGACATGTTTTGGCCATTTTCTACGGTGGGAGACCTCGGCTGAGACATGCAAGTCATTTCTTCATGTTCTCATGTCGAGGGAAATAAGTGGTCCGACCACCCCCGATGATGAGAGATGGTTTGCAATTGGAGAGGAGTATCACCTTTGTAAGTTTTCGAGGAGAGAGTTTGCTCTAGTCACCGGTTTGAGGTTTGGCGACTCCGATTTCAGCCCGGCTGGGGATCATCGTCCGCCAAGAGATGGCGTGTACTACAGAGTGCATGCCGAGACCGCACACGTGACGCTGCAACAACTCCTATATAGATTTCAGGGAGGGGAGTTCCGTGGGAGCATGGATGATACGATGAAGATCTCGAAGATCCTACTCGTTTACTACATCTTACTTGGAGTCGACTGCAGAAAATGCTCGGTGGATATGTGGGTGTGGGCTTTGGTCGAGCAGGAAGAGCGTTGGGAGTCATTTCCATGGGGCAAGCTTTCTTTCCAGGCGTTGCTTAAGTATATGGACCTAGTGCCAAAGGATATTCTGGTCCCGGCCAACATCAATAGAACCCCCGCGTATCACTTCTATGGATTCTCGGTTGCTCTACTGGTAAGTATAATTAATTTGAACATTCAATTACTCTTTTCGGTCGTTTTAAATTTATGTTATTACAGTGCTTTGCTCACACATATCGTAAATTTGTTCACTGTGAAGATATGGGCGTACGAGGCCATCCCTGTATCGTCCACTGTGGCTGGCCGGCGATTGGATACTGGACTGCACATTCCGAGGTGCTTGAAGTGGTCCACGGCGAAGTCTGTAGTGGATGTCACTGATGTTTTATTCGGCGAGGTAATTCTATTATTTTTTTCAGTCTTGCTGCCGAAACTGCATATGGTTAATTTTTGTACCGAAACTGATGTTTCAGACTTTTTATGTAGGTTGACGGCGTCGAGTCCCTCATTCCTACAGCCGAGGAGATTTGTCAGCCGTATTGGCAGAATATTGATCGCTCATTGAATGAGGGCGTGCAAGCTGCACCACGAAGGCGTGGTCGTCCTCCGACGACGGTTGTAGCTCCTGCACCTAAGCAGGATGCACCCGGTCCATCCACGAGTCAGCGTCGAGCTGCTCGGCGATCGAGGACCATACGGTCCAGACGACCACCGATGCCTCCGAGCGAGCCTCCTGAGGAGCACCCGGTTCGAGACTTCGGTCATAGTTTCGAGCAACAGGAGGCCGAGCAGCATGGGCATGAGCATCCTGGGCATGAGCAGCCTGAGGAGCACCCCACCGGCCAGCCCGACCCGGTTTTCGAGGAGCCGTACGCCGAGCAGCATGGATATGAGCCGTATCGGGATGCCTCGCCGATCAGCTACATTCCTCCTTCCAACTTTGTACCGCCAGAGCCTTCGTACCCACATCAGAGCTCCGATCAGGATGGCTTGTTTCAGCCTCACTGGTTTTTTTGGTACTCAGATCGACCAGTTGCGGTCTTACGTTGATCGTCGTATCACAGATTTGTCAGGCCATGTAGATGAGCAGTATGCCGACCTGCGAGGCCACGTCGATGAGCAGTTCACAGACTTGCGAGGCCATTATGATCGGCAGTATACAGATGTACAGGGCCAGGTTCAGGACTTGGTGCAGACCACAGTGAGGGAGGAGACGCAGAGGCTGGAGTTGCGCATACCGGAGATCGTTGGTGATGAGCTCAGAGCATTCTTCAGCCACCGGCCATCATATCATGCCTCCTACAATCCCCATGCTGGTGGTTCTCATTATTCACAGACTCCGTACGCTCAGCCGCCCGGCAGTCATCGAGGTTGGGATCCTACTCCAGTGCCATTTGATATGGGCACTTGGGCGGCCCCGGTTCAGGCAGGACCCAGCACCGGTTTTGACGTAGAGTCACCAGATTCTACTAGTGATTATGCTGGATCCTCCATTGCTGGGATTCCCGAGACGACTGCCGGCATTCGTCTTGTACGACAGAGAGCTCCGTCTCGACATGTTCGAAGTCCATTCGTCCATGGATCTGCACGTAGACCGAGTCTGAAGCAAGCTGACCTGGAGAAATATATTGAGGCAGGACTCCTGGCGGCAGAGAAGAAGCAAGCCTATGAGATGTAAGTCGTACTTCATTAATCGTATGATATTCTAATTTACGTTAGCTGGGTGATTATGTCCAGTGATTGACATGGCATATGTTTTTGCAGGCGTAATGTCGGAGTTGGATATGGTGTTGGGCATGATTTCTTCAGCTCGTTTTTGGATCCGCGGTCGGACATGACCCATGAGGTATTTTTTCATCACTTGAATGTATTTTTTTGCTTGCTTATTACTATATTTTTACATTTGACCGTTTGTTTTATGTCAGCATCTCGACTCGTACTTGGGGATTATGCAGAGCAATGCACTGTTTGCAGGGATTCGGGTCCACGAGGAAAATGCTCACAAGTACCAGGTGTTGGATGTCCACTTTTTTGTAAGTATAAACATCACCCTTTATTGCATTTTCGATATATATATATCCATATACCTGCCTAGTGATTAATATTTGAACTTTGTAATGCAGAGTGCTTGTCAGGAGGTGTGGAACGTCAGTCATCGAGGAGAGTCGGATTACAAGAAGTATAAAGGTCCGACCAACGAGACTTTTGCACCGGAGCTCCTGGATCAACTTGCCCCGTACGTGTTGGGACAAAAGCCCAAATGGCGACATGTGAAGCCCTGGTGGAAGAAGCCAAAAAATGTAAGTCCCTATTACTGGTCAAATAATAATTTTCGTATACTTTTGATTTGTTGGAACAACCATTTTGAAATGCTAAATGTTCGATCGGCATTATTTTACAGCTCGTCACCGTCATGAATCTGGATGGGCACTGGGTGGCTTGCTCCATTTTTCTGCGTGCTCGTAAATTAGTACTCTTCGACAGCCTGCATTGGACATGGGACAAGAACAAGGAGCAGAGGCGTTATCGGCAGACGATACCCATTAGACGTGTTATACCTACCTTGCTGAAGCACACAGGCTTCTACGACATGATGGCCAATGAGGGTACTCCGATGCAGCCTTTGGATGACGAGTTGGAGCTTTCGTTCTGCTCTGATGCATTATGTTACGAGCAGCACGAGGACCACACATACGGTGTCTTTGCCCTCATGGCCGTCGAGAGTGCACTGACACTTGAGTGGCCTAGCCATTTGTTTCGGTTGGGTCTCACGAGAGCACGGCAGCAGATGGCGTTGACAGTTTTCAGATACTCCTCTGATGAGAGCACCATCACGGCTGAAGATATGGCCGATTAGCCTGTTTCGATTTTTCATTTCACTGTTTTATATATTTTCGGATGATGTATTGTCTTTATTCATTTTATGACATGTAGATGTCAGAATTTTATTCAGATGGCATTCTATGAGCACTGTTTCAATATTGGCCTTCATATTTGATCGTCCTCATGTTCGATCGTCCTCACAACAAAGTAGGTTCACAAAATATTCCATAATCTACTACAAAGTAAAAGAACTGCCGTACAAGTGGCACTTTCTTCTCGTATGACTGTCTGATCCACACAATGAGCATTGTTTCTTTTTTCTTTGCTTCGTACGTCCGTCTGTTGGAATCTCATCTGTATCACCAGCTAGATCATCAATCTCGCTTGGCTGAACGGGCGGCATGGGATTTGTGCACGTAGCTCTGTTGTGTCCAGTGCCGCCACACCGACCACATGTTCCTGGTGCTCGTTGACTTCCAAAACTAGATATCCGACTTCTTCTCGGCCGGCCGGCTTATCTTGGTCGATCAGGTGCAAGACAAAAAATGCTTCGAACGTCATCAGATATGACCCAATCTTGTGGATCGGGTACAGGGCAAACCTCACCAGCCCACATTCCTCTGAGTGACTCAGTGGTGTAGTACGAGCCAACGTAAGACGTCACTGCTTCTTTCGAAAAACTGTATGATGAGGAAAAATTAATTAACAGAGTTAAATTAATACAGAAATATTTAATCTGCCAATCATAATAATTACCTGATTGTTGCACATGCGTGAGCGCACGGTATCAAGTCATTTTGGAACACTGAACATGTACAGCTCTGATGGTTGAGCTCGACAACCCAATTTTTTCTACCTTCCACCACCTTGAACTTGTATTTACCCAGCTTATCTACATGCATTTCTCGTCCCCGCCGCACGGCGTCAACTAATCTATCATGTGCGGCCTTTGTCAGCTCATTTTCCCTTTCCTCAGCGACCGTCCTTCTCTCGACAAACCACTTTTCTTGAATTCGTCTTGCACACTCCAAGAAGGAACACACTGGTAGCTTCCGAGCCCAAAGGAGACGAGCATTCCATGTCTCAGCGGCATTAGAGGTCATGAAGTTAAATCTTCGGACGGGACATTTCACCCGAGACCATCTCTCAGCTTTTGCATTGCTCAATGTATCCAGTGCTCCTTGGATATTTGCTTCTACAAGCAACGTCATGTACCTGAGATGTTCGATATGTTAGATAACAAAAAAGGTGTAGAAAATAAATAAGTACATTCTTTTATAAAACATACTTCTCGAACAGGGTTTCGTCGTAACAGTATGCCGCTTTTTTGAAAATCCCCACAAGATGTGAACCATGCTTCGCGAGATTTTGTTGGAGGTGGAAACAACATAAACCATGAGACGCATCTGAATAGACTCTACTGATGGCACTTGCGATGCTTTTATGTTGATCGGATACGATAAGCAGCTCATTTGGGCATCCGAAGGCATTTCGCACATGACCCAAAAACCATGTCCACGACTCATCATTCTCTATATCTCCAATCCCGACTGCCAACGGGAAAATCTGATCATTTCCATCCTTCGTCACTGCCACAAATCCAATTCCCTTATACTGACCTTTTAAATGACACCCATCAACTACTACAACAGGTCGTGAATATCGACGAAATCCATTAATGGAGGCGGCCAGAGCAAAACACACATACTTAAATTTTCCATTACTGTAAGTTTCCAAAGCAGTGTAAGATCCTGGATTGGTTTCTTTCAAGACCTCTAAATAGGATGGAAGCATAGAAAATGAGCTCTTCGGGTCACCATACGCGAGCTGCATGGCACGACGTTTTGCTGTTAATGCAAACCTGTAAGTGAGCTGCAAACCATGCCGATGGTTCATTTCTTCGATGATGCCCCGAGGATTCAGCACCGAATTATCATTTCGTAGCCTATCGCGTAGTACTCTGCGATCAACACAGATGGAAGTCGCCTTGGAGCAGATGTTTCCAGATCATAGCTACAACTGTGAGGCAACTTTATTGTGGAGATCTTCCAAATACCATATTTCTGGTGTGCATGGAGCTTGAATGGACAATCTTTTTGTTTGCATCGAACATACCATTTCTTAGTGTCCGACTTTTCCACTCTATATCCAACTCGATTCTCCAAGTGGTAAAACCCGACTTTGTTCTGCAGTTCAGCCTTGGTGGAAAAAGTGGCACCTTTTTGAAGACCGCTCGGCTCTGGGTTGTTATTGTCCAAATCTGAAGAAGCGGGCGGCTCGAATGGTGGAATATCGGGGATGCTCCATTCAGATCTCAATATGTACGTTAGAAAATCCTGATATGCCTCTCGCTGCTCCTGATCCAAAATGGCCTCATCTTCTTCATCCATCTCGAAGTCACTGATTATCTCGTCCGGTTCTACCGTCTCGACATGATCGTCTCCGGTATTCGAACCTACAAGAAGGTATAATTAAACAATTATTCAATTATTTCATACGTATAATAAATTCATATGTGACAACTATTTAAAAGTACCTGCCCAGTGGTGCCGATCCTCACGCCATTCTTGTCTTCGTTCGTAATCATACGTGTATGGATCTTCTTCGGGAGGACATTCTACGTTTCCAGTATAGGATGTCGGAGGCACGTTTAAGTCTAGAAAGTTGAATCCTCCATAGTTTACCCGACCGCTTTCGGATGGCCAAGGTGACCACGTTTCAGCTGCAATTTTTCCTTTTGACAGGCCTCCCATCCAATTCTCATCACCTGTTGATCTACCGTAGGTCTCATCGTTCTGATTAGGTATACCCCATCTTGCATAAAAAGCTTCGTCATTTTTCAACCCAAAGGGAACATTTGAATTCTCCAAGTTGAAGGTCGTATGAGGGTCCGATTTCTGCACATTTAACCCGAGACCTGTGTCCCAACAAACACTTTGACGGGCCGGATCAAATACTTCATCAACGGTATTATTTTGCCCTGAATAAGAGGATCCTACGTTACGGGGCTCGGTCGAAAAACCACCAGCGCTGTAATTATCACTTGTACTTGACACAACAGGATCGAATACTCCAACATCCATCCTTCGAAGGGAGACATAAACAACAAGATCGTCTCCAGATATGCATAACATTCTTTCCAAATCAGAGTCATTCTTTATTTTGATCTTTCTAACTCTTTCCTTCATCTCCACTAACGAGTGGATCACATATCCCCAACAATTCATGTCTGCATGTACAACTCCATGAACACCGTCTAGTAAATCAGAAAATGTGATTCTTTGAAGATAAGTCACCTCTCGATAACCATTTACGTACTCTAAGCCTTGCCAATGACCTCCAAACCAAATATTAACAACTCTCAAACTCATTTTCTTCTTCACAATTCGAGTCTAACCAAATAAATTCGTCAGTATGCAGTGCAAAATTAATTTCAAACAACGAAATGCAGTCGAAGATATAAAGTGCTTAATTATATTCTAGAACAACATATTCAGTGAAAGTGTGGTTCATTCAGTGAAAGTGTGGTTGTTTCACTGAAACTGTGGTTGTTTCACTGTTGTCTATTGCTTCATTATTCTAAACACTGACACTTCTATTGTTTAAATCTACATTTTCGTAAAAAATTATCGTTTTTAGCCTTTCACAATAATTAGGGTATTACACGGCAATTTTTTCAAAAAAAAATTAGGGTTAAACGGCAATTTACCCTAATTGCCGTTTAACCCTCAAAAAATTCATTAATTGCCGTTTAACCCATAAAACATAATTAATTGCCGTTTAACCCCCAAGATTAGGGTTAAACGGCTATTTTCCAAAAAATAAAGGGGTAAATGGCCATTATTGTAAATTGCCGTTTACCCCTTAAAAATTTTTGAAAATTGCCTTTAATCCTTTAATTTCCATTTACAACCTATTTTGCACCTATATATGGATAAACGGCAATTTTAATAAAATTTTAGGGGTCAACGGCAATTAGTATCAAATTGCCGTTTACACCTTAAACATTTTTCAAAATTGCCTTTACAACCAAAATTAGGGTTTTCAAACATATTTATCAAAATTTCAGGAAAAAAATTAGGGCAAAAAAATTACCTGATATCTCTTCACGGCAATTAATTTTTACAAATGCAAAAAATTGTTCACTTGTAGTATGTTGAGATGAAATGAAGGATCCGCAAGTAAAACTGCAATATAAAGTAAAAATGCAATATAAACAACAAAAACATACACTATTCACAAGTCACATGCATCAATGATTAGTACATTCAAGTGATCAATCATGTCTTGTGTAAAAGTCAAAAAAAGGGGTAAAAAACAACCAAACTATATCAATTAGGGTAGAAAAGATACACACTATATCAATTAGGGTACAAAATAATCACCCCTATATAAATTAGGGTATTTTGGGCCCCTATCCCTTTTTTTTTATCTATTTTAATCCGAGCTATTAATTTCAATTTGATCTATATGGATTATGAATTTTACATTTAATTACAAAATAAGTTATATTAATTTTCAAAATTAGGGTTTAGTTTAAAAGTATTAAATTTATTTTAAATCAATCATAACTTGAGTAAAGGCTAAGTTGAAACATTATATTGTAGGCAATACGTCGGGTTTTACGCCGTAGATAGTTTGGAAGTTTAAAGCTTTTGTTCAGCTGCTCTTCAGGTGGGGAAAATGTGCTAAGTGTTATGTTATATTTCCATTTCAAGTATTTAAATTTACGAATTATATTCAATATGAAACGTGTTGGGCTTATATGCTGAATATATGAAATGTGATGATATGACGAGGTGGATATGATATTTCGTATGTGCAATCAAGATGTGCTTTTACGTGAATTTTTATTATGTGAATGTAATGAAATTATGTGTGCATGTGCATGCGTATGCAAGGCGGCTAGGGCCGTATATAACGGCTGATCACCGTATTATGACGGGTATTACCCGTAAAGAATATGTTATGATGGCGGCTGAGAACCGCAATATGTTTTTATGGCGGTTAATAACCGTAATATGTTATGATGGCGGCTGAGAACCGCATATGTTACAAGACGGTTAAAAACCGTAAAGATGAAAATGAATGTGATATGCTTACAGGTGATTGAGATGAATGATATTGATTAAATGAAGCTTGATTGCGATGAATGGCTATACTTGAATGAATTATATGTCATGAAATGGAATGTGTTTATTTTGGTATATTTTATGAAATGATACCTTATACAGCGTGATCCCACTGAGTGTATTATATACGCTCACCCCCTTTTTCATGTTTTCTTTTATAGATTCGGACGTTGGGAGCCGAATGTGAAGAAAGATGCGAGTACATAATTTTGTAATAATTAAACAAGTTATTGAAGAATTGTAAAAGTATGATGGCCTGTATTTATATTTTGCTGCGATTTCTGATCATTTTAAAACTTTTATGTAAATTATGTAGTTTGTTTTAAATTGCTGGACGCCCGAAATGTTAAATTTTTATATTTTATTCTATTTCGAAAATGGGGCGTGACAGTTTTGGTATCAGAGCCTAGCTCTAATTATAGGGCTTTGCTCAATTTTAAAAGTTTATAAAATTTGATATTTTTAAAAATCGGGCTTGATATTTAAATTTTGAATTAAATACGCATCTTTCTCCACTTCTTCTCCAATAGGCGTGAAAATGAGTTGATTTTATGTGTTTAAATTACATAATGTGAAAAAGGGAGGTCGTATATACCTTTTCTTGTAAGTATTGCTTTAATAGTTTATGATCATATGAATGTGTGATGTCACTGTTATCGACACACTGCTGCTGGACGCCGCCACTGAGCCACTGACGGCCGCAGCATGAGCTCGTGTGCGTAAATGGCCGCGGCAGGAGTTGGTGCAGTATTATATGATTAGTTTTCATAATGTGAATACAAATCTGTGTTATTATGAAATGTTATGTTTGATTCATTATTGAATTGTAAATACGTGTTTGGGGGTTTTTACGGGGGGTTGTTGTATAAATTTCTCTTAAGTTAAGCTCATATAGAATTATGCGTATAGATGGCTCGAAAGAGGTATACTACTAGGAAGTCGATTCCTAAAGAGAGACTTAGGGATGTCTTCTTCGATAGTCGAGTAGCTGCAGATTTTTTTTCAGTAGGTGAGCATACCGCTCGGATGTTACATATCTGGAGACGGGCCGGTGGGGCTGGAGGCTTAATAGGAAATGCGGAGGGATCCCGTCAGCTGATTAGGACCCTCTGTATGGGCGGCTCACACCCATAGTATTTATCGTAGGGGGTAGTATATTCGGGACCAGAGCGATCTCCTGTTGTAGATTTTGGGAGGGTTGCAGGTCAGCTTCTGGAGACATGGGGGAGGAACGAGTATCCCGCTCCCCTTGAGCCAGGGCCCTACGATCCACCTAGTGATGACTCCGATGAGGAGAAGCCTGAGGAAGATCCGGAGGAAGAACCGGAGGATGATCCGGAAGAGGATCCTGACGATTACTTTGATGAGGGTGATCCAAGCGCTTCGACCTCTGGTGTAGTTAGGCCCCCATCGCCCCCAGCTGCGGTAGCATAGATGACCGGACTAGGTGTTATATGTTGGGATATAAAAATGACGAGAAAAATGCTGAAACCTTAGAGGTTAGTATACCATCTGGGAGGACAGTAAAAACCTAAAACGTATGTCGAAATATGAAGATTTCTTTTGCTGATAAAATTATCCCAGCCACCCTGCATGTTTTAGACATGAAGGATTTTGACGTAATTTTGGGCATGGATTGGCTCAAGGCTAACAATGCAATAATCAAGTGTCAAGAAAAAGAGATCTTAATTCGATCTCTAGGCAAAGAAGAGTTCATTTTTTTCATGGAACTCGATTGGGTATAAGTCCACGCATTATATCGGCCATGCAAGCAAGCAAGATGATCAAAAAGGAAGGTTGCGAGGCGTTTTTAGTGAGTATGGTGGATCTTGCGCATAAGGGAACTCCTATTGAAGGGGTGCCGATAGTGAGAGAATATGTAGATGTCTTTCCAGAAGATTTACCTAGTCTGCCGCCTGATAGACAAGTTGAGTTCAGCATAGACTTAGTACCAGGAACGGCACCAGTATCGAAGGCTCCATACCAAATGGCACCGAAATAGTTGGAAGAGCTAAAGGTACAATTGCAAGAACTCCTGGAAAAGGGTTTCATACGTCCTAGCGTATCACCTTGGGGAGCTCCAGTGCTGTTTGTAAAGAAAAATGATGGAACCTTTCGGATGTGCATAGACTATCGAGAGCTCAACAAAAGAACGATCAAGAATAAATATCCATTACCTCTGATTGAAGACTTGTTCGATCAGTTAAGAGGTGCAAGCGTATTTTCGAAAATTGATCTGAGATCCGGATATCATCAAGTAAAGATTAAGAAAGAAGATATATCTAAAACGGCTTTCAGAACAAGATACGGCCATTACGAATTTGTGGTAATGCCTTTTGGACTCAGCAATGCACCAGCCGTTTTCATGGATATGATGAATCGAATTTTTCATACATATCTTGATCAATTTGTGATAGTTTTTATTGATGATATTTTAGTGTATTCACAAGATAAGAGACATAAAGAAGAGCATCTGAGGATTACTCTGGAAACTTTAAGAAAAGAGAAATTGTATGCCAAGTTTAAAAAGTATGAGTTCTGGTTAAATAAAATCTCTTTTCTTGGACATATTGTCTCTTCAAAAGGAATAGAAGTGGATCCGGCTAAGGTGGAAGCGGTCAGTAATTGGAAAGCACCGACCAATGTCAATGAAGTGCGGAGTTTTCTGGGTTTAGCTGGATATTACAGAAGGTTTATTGAAGGATTTTCAAAGATCTCTATTCCCTTAACACGTCTGACTCGTAAGGATGTGAAGTTTCAGTGGACGAAGCAATGCGAAGACAGTTTCCAAGAATTGAAGAGAAGATTAACGTCTGCACCAATTCTAATAGTTCCAGACTGAACGAAGGAGTTTGTTGTTTATAGTGACGCCTCCAAACAAGGGTTGGGATGTGTACTGATGCAAAGAGGAAAGGTGGTAGCTTACGCTTCGAGACAATTAAAGGCGCATGAGCAAAACTATCCCACTCATGATTTGGAATTAGTTGCTGTAGTGTACGCTCTCAAGATTTGGCGGCACTATTTGTATGGAGGAAAGTGTGAGATCTATACAGATCATAAGAGCTTGAAGTACTTTTTCGAACAAAAAGAGCTCAACATGAGACAAAGAAGATGGTTGGAGTTGGTGAAAGACTATGATTGTTCAATCTTATACCATCCTGGAAAAGCAAATGTGGTGGCGGATGCGCTGAGTAGGAAGGAAAAGGCTCAAACGGCATGCATGATCACTACTCAGAAGGAATTGATTGAAGAATTTGGAAAGCTAAGCATGGAAGTGGTGATAACTCCAAGCAGCATAGAAGCAAGAATAAGTGCTTTAATAATCAAACCCACGCTTCAGGAAAGAATACTGCAGGCTCAACAGGTGGATAGATTCACCCAAATCATGAAAGAGCAAGTGGAGAAGGGTTTAGCAAAGAACTTCGAAGTAAGCAAAGATGGGGTACTTAAGTTCAAGAACAGGCTATGTGTGCCACATAAGGAAGATTTGCTAACTGAAATCATGGAAGAAGCACATGTTACTCCTTACACAGCCTATCCAGGAAGTACAAAGATGTATCAAGATTTGAAAAAGAGTTTTTTTTGTGGAGAAATATGAAGAACAATATTGGACTTTTTGTGAAAAGATACATTATTTGCCAGCAAGTGAAGGCGAAGCATCAAAGACCTGCGGGAATGCTCACACCTCTAAAAATACCGGAATGGAAGTGGGAACATATCACCATGGATTTTGTGGTAGGGCTACCCCGAACTAATCATGGAAATCATACAATATGGGTCATTGTGGATAGACTAACTAAGTCTGCCCACTTTTTGCCGATCAAGATGACGTTTAGTTTGGAAAGATTAGCTCAGATCTACATAAAAGAGATTGTCAGATTGCATGGAGTACCCTTTTCTATTGTGTCAGATAGAGATCCTCGTTTCACATCCAAATTTTGGTAGAGTTTACAAAAAAGAATTATGCACCAAACTGGCTTTCAGCACTGCTTTTCATCCTCAAACTGATGAACAGAGCGAACGGACAATACAAATTCTTGAAGATATGTTGAGAGCAAATGTTTTGGATATGCTTGGAAGTTGGGAAGACCATCTATATTTGGTGGAATTTGCCTACAATAATAGCTATCAGGCAACTATAGGGATGGCGCTGACGAGGCTCTATATGGAAGGAAATGTCGTTCGCCTCTGTATTGGGATGAAGTAGGTGAAAAACAAATTTTGGGACCCGAGCTGGTTGAACAAGCAGTGGAGAAGATACGAAAGGTCAGAGAAAGAATCAAGACTGCACAAGATCGACAAAAATCCTATGCGGATAAAAGACGCCGAGAACTACAGTTTACCGTGGGGTACAAAGTCTTTTTCAAAGTATCGCCTTCAAAAGGAGTATATCGTTTTGGAAAGCGAGGAAAATTGAAGCCAAGATATATAGGTCCGTTCGAGATTCTGGATCGAGTCGGGAAAGTGGTATACCGACTAGCTTTACCGCCTGATTACGCCGGCATACACAACGTTTTTCATGTTTCTATGCTAAGAAAATATGTTTTCGATCCAAGTCACATTATTGATTGACAACAGATAAGATTGGAGGAAAATGCGACTTATGAAGAGGTGCCAGTGGCAATTTTGGACAGAAAAATTCATAAACTAAGAAATCGAGATATTGTCTTAGTCAAGGTCCAATGGAATCATCATGATATCAATGAAGCCACTTGGGAAGAAGAAGAGGAAATATTAGTAAAGTATCCGAATTTGCCGATTCTAGGTACGTTTCTAAATTTCGAGGACGAAATTTATTAAAAGGAGGGAAGGATGTAGCACCTAAGAATTTTTTTTTTATATATATATAACTATATAATATATTACCTTAATGTATATATATAATTATATAGTATGAACTTGAAATATATGTTATATATGATATAGATTATATTAAGATATAAAATTCATAAATTATAATTGTAGCCTAAGTATTATTTAAGTTGTTAAATTTATAACCTAAGCTAAAACAAATTTATGTACTTAATATATATGAAAATGCATGACATACTTATAATATAAATTACTAACTTAGTTTATGCATCAAGTAGGCTACGTAAAGTGCTTATGTATATACTATAAGTTGCATAATTTAAGTATTTTGGCTTGAGATTACATGTGCAACATAGGCTTGTAGGTAGGGATATAGGTCAATACTCTTCTAGAAGCATTAAATGATGTTAAGAGAGGCCATGCTCTTCCTTTTCTTCCCTGTACGAAATCTGCAAGCTTAAGCAAACAAAGCTTCTCTCCTTTCATTTTCTTCCTTTTTGCTTTCTCCTTCCACGACCACTTGTTGAACGTTGCTTACTCCATCACCGAGCTTCATCGTTCCGGCAAGGTAATAAGTCAAGAGGGGTAGCTCTTGGCTTGCTAGTTGTAAGATAGTTTTGAGGTATAAAAACATGGCCGTTCCTCTTTCAGCTGTGCTGCACCTTAGTCACTGCCCTGCTGGTTCTTGCTGCCACCGTACGCCGTTGGTTGAGTCGGAATTAGTGCTAGGCATGCGTCGGAGTGTCGGGTTGAGTCCGCCGCTGGAAGCGGCGGTTGTGTGGCTGAACGGACTGAGCTGGCTGCAGCTGTGCTCTGTTCCTGCTGGTGCTTGTGTCGGTCTTGTGTGGGTGTTGTCGAAGTGTCGTGGGTGGTGGTGGAGGTGGGTTCGGATGCGTCGGCCGGAGCTGACCGTGCCGGTGGCTGTTAAGCTGCTGTCATGGCTGCTGCAACAGAGGCTGAGTCGGGTAGGTTAGGGGGTTGGTTAGGGTGTGTTGCATGGTGAGAAGTCGCCGGCGATTTCCAGTCGCCGGCTGCAGCGGATTGGCAGGCGGCGGGGAGCGGCTGAGCAGTGACCGGAGGTGAAGAAATGGCTGCTGCAACTGGGAAGGAAAAACGTAGGGGGGAAAGGTTACATTTTGCAAATTTAGTGAATATGAAGGGCAAAACCGTCATTTTTGCTGCTGAATTTTATTTTAATGCTTAATTAGTTTGTAAATTGCATATAACACCTAAATTAATTAAGTATATGTATGAAGACCACCTGAAAATACGAATGAGAATAATCGAACCCTTAAAATTATATAAGTTACATAGTTTTATTATTATTGATGTTGTTATGTAATTGTTTTCTTAGATTGCTAAATGCTATATTAATGATACATATTTTCATCTAATATTGTAAAATATTAGGAAGTATAAAAGTTATAATATGCTTACTAGAAATTTAATATATGAATTTCAAACATGGAATTCGAATAAAAATATTACGTAATCTTCTTTAAAATATAACGATATCATAAAATTGTACTTAAAAATTGTGAGAATTACAATAAATCACACTTTAATTTTTATTATTTATTAATGTATATGAAATTTTAAATGTTATTTTATAATTAATAAAATTTAATGAATGAGACGAGTTAATTAATAAAGAGAATTATGTAAATTAATTTATATCACTTGAATCTAATTATATGATTAAATAAAGTATAAAGTTATAAATTATATTAAATTAATTTGGGAACTATAAGGTAAGCTTAAGTTAGGAATTAATTATTATTGTGCTATTATTATAAATTTTAATCAAGGATTTTAATTGGAATTATAATTTATGTCTATATTTTGCAAGATTGCTTTTGAGACTAAAAATTTATAAATATTATGCTAATTGAATTAAGTTTCAATTTAATTATTAATTTCTAAATTAAGGATAAATAACCCTAATTTCTTTTTATCTATTTTAATCCGAGCTATTAATTTCAATTTGATCTATATGGATTATGAATTTTACATTTAATTACAAAATAAGTTATATTAATTTTCAAAATTAGGGTTTAGTTTAAAAGTATTAAATTTATTTTAAATCAATCATAATTTGAGTAAAGGCTAAGTTGAAACATTATATTGTAGGCAATACGTCGGGTTTTACGCCGTAGATAGTTTGGAAGTTTAAAGCTTTTGTTCAGCTGCTCTTCAGGTGGGGAAAATGTGCTAAGTGTTATGTTATATTTCCATTTCAAGTATTTAAATTTACGAATTATATTCAATATGAAACGTGTTGGGCTTATATGCTGAATATATGAAATGTGATGATATGACGAGGTGGATATGATATTTCGTATGTGCAATCAAGATGTGCTTTTACGTGAATTTTTATTATGTGAATGTGATGAAATTATGTGTGCATGTGCATGCGTATGCAAGGCGGCTAGGGCCGTATATGACGGCTGATCACCGTATTATGACGGGTATTACCCGTAAAGAATATGTTATGATGGCGGCTGAGAACCGCAATATGTTTTTATGGCGGTTAATAACCGTAATATGTTATGATGGCGGCTGAGAACCGCATATGTTACAAGATGGTTAAAAACCGTAAAGATGAAAATGAATGTGATATGCTTACAGGTGATTGAGATGAATGATATTGATTAAATGAAGCTTGATTGCGATGAATGGCTATACTTGAATGAATTATATGTCATGAAATGGAATGTGTTTATTTTGGTATATTTTATGAAATGATACCTTATACAGCGTGATCCCACTGAGTGTATTATATACGCTCACCCCCTTTTTCATGTTTTCTTTTATAGATTCGGACGTTGGGAGCCGAATGTGAAGAAAGATGCGAGTACATAATTTTGTAATAATTAAACAAGTTATTGAAGAATTGTAAAAGTATGATGGCCTGTATTTATATTTTGCTGCGATTTCTGATCATTTTAAAACTTTTATGTAAATTATGTAGTTTGTTTTAAATTGCTGGACGCCCGAAATGTTAAATTTTTATATTTTATTCTATTTCGAAAATGGGGCGTGACAAGTGAATACAAATCCACTTGTGGACTTAGAGTCCTTCATGTCCGATATCCAGTTTGCATCACCGTAACCTTTGACTACAGCGGGATATTTAGAGTAATGCAAACGATAGTTATGAGTATATCTCAAATATCTAAATACCCTTATGATTTATTTTCAGTGATCAGTATCTGGATTACTCGTGTATCTGCTGAGTCTACTAACAACGTAAACAATGTTTGGTCTTGTACAACTCATAAAGTACAACAAACTTCCAATTACTCTTGAATATTCAATCTGAGACACATGATCCCCTCTATTCTTTGATAAATATTGACTAGGGTCTATCGGAGTTCTGGCAAAAGCAAAATCATCCTTGCCAAATTTCTCAAGGATTTTGTCAAACATAGTGTGATTGACTTAACACAAGTCCTTCAGGTAATCTGTGGATTTTAACTCTAAGAATCACGTTTGTCAAACCCATAGCCTTCATGTCAAACTTTGCATTTAACATATCTTTAGTGGATTTGATCATTTTATCACTGCTCCCGGATATGAGCATGTTATCTACATAGAGACATAGAATGATGTACTATTTTTAATGTTTTTTACATAAACACATTTGTCACACTCATTGATCTTGAACTCATTGTTCATCATAGCATTATCAATTTTTTCATGCCATTATTTTGGTGCTTGTTTCAAGCCATATAGCGACTTCACCAACTTTCACACCTTGTTCTCTTGTCCTGGAGCATGGAAACCTTCAGGTTGCTCCATGTAAATTTCTTCTTCTAATCTCCATTTAAAAACGCAGTCTTGACATTCATTTGTGCACTTCAAGATTTCTTAAAGCTAGAATAGTCAAAACCATTCTAATTGAGGTTATTCTCATAATAGGAGAATAAGTTACAAAATAATCAAGGCCTTGTTTCTGACTGTAACCCTTAATCACAAGTCTAGTTTTGTATTTATCAATTATTCCATCTATTTTCATTTTCCTTTTGAAGATCCATTTGTATCTTAGTAGTTTACTTACGCGAGGAAGATCTACTAGTTCCAACATATGATTTTGCAGAATGGAATCAATTTGACTTTGAATTGCTTCTTTCAAAAGAGGACCTTCAGAGGAATTCACAGCTTCCAAGAAGCTTTGAAATTCACTTTCGAGCATGTAGGTAAGGAAATCAGTTCTAAAGGATTTTTCAATCCTTGCCCTTTTACTACGCCTTAGCTCAACTTCCATTTCTTCATGTTGAACCTCTTCCATAGTTTTCATGACCCTACTATTGGAACGACTTCCACTTAGGATTTATATAGAAATATGTGTTCGTGTTCTTGTGAATATCAATAATCTAAGATTCATGATAAGAAACTGATATGTACTACTATTATGTGCATACCCGATGAAAATGCAATCTACAGTTTTTAGGCCGATCTTTACTTTTTTGGGAAGAGGAATAGCCACATTTGCAAGACACCCTCACACTCGCAAGTATTTATAGGATGGCATCCTACCATGCCAAAGTTCATATAAACTTTTGTCTACCTTCTTTCGGGAAACTGTTGGAATCGTTGGATCATTAACCCTATGCAATTATCCAATTTGGGAACCATACAATATATGATTAATACACAGTAGAAAACACATCATACATTTCACCGTAATAGGTGAAGATGAACCAGTTCTAAGGTCAGAACTGCCGAACTATCGATAGAGCTTGGACCTTTCGATCTTCTACCATATTTCTCATCTTTTCTGAAATGTTGTGTGGGCAACGATCCTTCGAGAATACCAGTTGTCTTCTATTAAAATTATTTTATGAGATTTTCATGTATTTAAAAACGACTAACTTAAGGTTTATTTATAGGCTACAATAGGGACCTAGAGGAGGATTATGATAGGTCTCCTGATGGGATTAGGAGTCCTAGTTCGGCCTAAACACACTTCTTAATCCCATCAATAATAACTCGATCCACTAAAGAGTTATTATTGAACGACCGTCCCAAATCAATATTAAATATGGGCTCATTTTTATTATGTGCATGTTTATCTCCTCGTATTTAAGATATCGAATGTCCGTTAATTAAATGAATTACTGACAATTCAATTAATTAACATCTAATTCTTACCACTCAACTTTATTATCATTCGGAATAAATCCACCTGCAGGGTTTACATGATAATCCTTATGAGCTTCTCAAAGAGATATCATCATTCTAAATAATTAGGACACGGTTTCATTATATATTCAACAACACACCATATAAACAACATTGTATCCCAATTTACCAAGCTTATTGATTTAATGAATAAACATCACTCATTGGTAAATTAAAGAAACATATATCGAATATGCGTGCCCGTTATTATATAATGATTAAGAGTACGCATATCTATAATAACAGAGGTCTTGTTCTATTATATAGTCAGTATAAATCAAACAACTTCAAGTGGTTCTGCTCAATATATACAAAATGTACTAGTGTAATTTTATAATCAAGATAGACTAATACCAAATTACACTACAACAATTCCAATAATTTGTCCAAAATCATCTTGGTTGTGAGCTACCATTTATAATCTATAAGGAACTGATAACATGATCTTTTGTGTGGCACCACACACCATGTTATCTACAATATAAATTAATTGGACAATTGCAATAACATATATAACAAATATAAAATGTAAGTATTTGACCATAAAAGATTCTCATATTAAAATAGATGTGCATACAAAAGCTAAGCTTATAGTATACATCCTAATAAGAACCTTATTTAAAAGGTAGTTAGCTGATAGCACAGCTTCCCCCACATGTTCAGAGGTAAACCCGAACTCAAAAGCATAACATTTATCATTTCCTTTAAAGTGTGATTTTTACGTTCTGTAATGTCATTTTGTTTAAGTGAATAAGGTGTTGTTTCATGTCTAATCTCATGTAGAGCACAAAGATCAGTGAAAGGTGATTCATATTCATCTCTTCTATCACTTCTTAGCACCTTAATTTTTCGATTTAATAGATTTTCCTCAGTTTTATAGAGAACGAACTTGTCTATTGCTTCATCTTTGCTCTTGAGAAGATAGACTGAGCAATATTTTGTGCAATCATCTATAAAAGTGATGAAGTATTTGTTTCCACCATGAGTTTGCACCATTTTTAGGTCACATACATCAGTGTGGATTAGGCTTAGTGGTTCATTATTTCTTTCAATAGTTTGGAAAGATGATCTCGTTAGTTTTACTTCAACACACGTTTTGTATTTATGTTTAGAGTCAATATGGAATGTAGGTTTGTTTTTTAAATTCTTCAACCTGCACAGGCTATCAAAATTGACATATCCTAGTCTTCCATGCTACATAATGGAAGACTTAAGCATATAAACAGAAGGGGCAGCAGTTTTATTCATCATTTTGGTTTAATAACCATTACATTGAGCTTAAACAGTCTATCAACAACATAACCCTTTCCTACAAACATTCCATTTTTAGTTAAAATGACTTTATCAAACTCAATAACAATACGAAAACCATGTTTGATCAACAGCGAGCCAGACATCAAATTCTTGTGAATCTGCGGCACAAACATCACGTTGAGAGTCAATTCCTTCTCAGAAGTCATCTTCAGAACTATTTTTTCTTTGTCTTTTACATCCGAAGTGGCAGAATTGCCCATACAGAGCTTCTCCTCAGTCCCAATCTCTTCAAGGACACTAAACAACTCCTTGCTTGAACTCACATGATATGTAGAACCAATATTGATCTATCATTCAAGCGGGTTAGAATTCACCATATTCACCTTAGAGATTACAGTAGCAAAATACATATCATCAACATCTTTAGCAATGTTATCAATCATGTTAGCCTCTTGTATTTTCTTAGGTTTTCTATATTCAGCCGCCTAATGACCAGGCTTATCACAATTAAAGCAGTTTCCACTAAATATCCTTTTAAAGTTCTCTTTCTTCAGCCCTAAGCACTTTTGCCAACGGGAATGGATTTCTTGGTATTGTTACTCTTCCTTGAACCTTGATCGTGCTCAACAACATTAACATTAACTTTGGTCATAATAGGACTGGATGGCTTCTTTTCAGAGCCACGATTGTCCTCTTCAATTCGGAGATGAACAATTAGTTCTTCAACATTAATCTTCTTATGTTTATGCTTCAAGTAGATCTTGAAGTCTTTCCACCCCGGTAGCAGTTTCTCTATTATGATAGTGACTTGAAAGGTTTCACTTAACTGCATTCTTTCATAGTGGATATCATGCAAAATTACTTGTAATTATTGAACTTGACTGGTGACAGTCTTAGTGTCAACCATCTTAAAGTCGAGGAATCTACCAACAATGAACTTCTTGGCAATTCTTATCCAAGGATTCCCATAGTTCCTTTGCAGTTTTCATGGAACAGTATACATTGTACAGAGAATCGGCAAAGCCGTTCATGACATAGTTCCGACAAAAGAAGTTAGAATGATTTCATACATCAAGTGCATTAATAGTCTGAGCATCAGGATTTTAACTTTTGGTCCCAAGTGATGTCCGAGGTTCAAAGGGGGGGTAAATGAACCTTGGTCGATTTTGTAAATCTTTCGAAAAACGTACTATTCTGCAAGTTACTTGAACTTGCAGCGCCAGGCAGTTACTGCTTACCACACTAGGATGTAGTGCTGCACGCTGTAACTAGAGTTTATATGCAGCGGAAAAATAGTTTTATAACACAAGGCTGGTTTTCTCAAATATGATCCTTTTCAAGGTGTTTTATGCTTTGACAGAGATTGATAAATAAAATAAAGCACAGGTAAGAAAGCTATAAAACACTTATGGCATATAGTGGTTCGAAGGTGGTGTAATCCTTTTACGTCCACTCTACTGCTACTTTGAGCAGGAACTTTGTTAAGCAAGATTGGTTTACAGGACTCTCCTAACAATCTATCAACTTTACAAAGCTAACACCTACTAGAGTCCAGCATACACACAGAAACTGCAAACTCTAAAAACTAACCCACACAGGATTCTAAACTCCCACAAAAGGAAGCTGCCTAACTCTAGACAACTATACAAATAGCAATGACCTCTCATATCAACTGTTCGACACCTAAAATAACCTAAGTACACAACAACAAGGTTAAAAAGTATATGGTTTGTTCTTCAACTGGTGCGGTGAAGTGAGCGTCTGAATCCTTCAAAGGATCTTTCAGCTTTGAGCTTGCTTCACTTCACAGAGGTTGAGTGACTGAAACTGAGAGTAGACTTGAAAGAGTGTAACTTGAATGCTTGAGAGTTTTTCGCAAATGTTTCAGTAACCAGCTTCAGGGTTGTTCATCCTCTATTTATACTTGTATGAGAAGATATCCGTTGAAGGAGATATCTCTCTTTTGAATTTTTAGTACTTGATCAAAGGCATGGCTCACATTGACTTTCTCTTTCTGAGCATTTAATGCGGCAGTTGCGGCTAGCAGCTTTCTGCAGCGTGTTAGTCCACGTGGCATTTTTTTATCGACTCCGTGTCTACAACTTTGATCTTCTCTGGAACGGCTCTATTTATTCTTGTTTGGATCTTTGTTCCTCTTACTGCTTTATCCTTCATTAGATTGCAGGATACTTCTTTGTTTGTTATTGGCACTGTTTGATTGTTTGAGCAGTGAACTTGGCGCTGTATCATCGGTCTATTTGCAGCTGATATTCCTTTGCAGCGTTGTTGTAACTTAGACCTACTTGCAGTATCTTCGTACAATACTGATGTATCATTTGCTTGCAGTACTCATGTATCATTTTCTTGCAGCGATGTTGCACATCGTTCTTTCTTACTTAGCTGCAGTATTGTAACTGCTCTCTTACAGTGATGTTGTATCTGCATTCTTGCAGCAGCTTCTTTCTGAATTTTTCGATGCGGCTTCGTAACTTATGAAAACCTCCATCTTTCAACACCTATATCTAGATTCAAATCTAGTCTATGCTTTCACTTAAACATCGTGAAAAATGGGGTACACAAAACTTCCTATTACATATATGTTTTGTCTCATCAAAATCTAAACACTGAAATCCCAATAATTTCCCCTTTTTTGATGATGACAAAACATTTACATTATTTCGTTCATGAAGAGAGTTTTCATTTTTACATAATATCAAATTTCATCTGGATTACATACTTGATATGCTTTGATAAAATAAAGTCTAATCCTGGATTCATCAGAGATGTACCATACTATTCCTCCATCACATATCTTCAGAAATTCGCAAAAGCATGCAAGAGTTCATAATTGATGAACTTGATCAAAGGTAAAAAACTAAAAATTTCTTCATTAACTGAAAGAAATTTTACAAGAGATAGATATACAATTAGAGAGTACAAAAGAGCATGCATATAAAGCTACTAAAACAAGGACCTTCGTGATGACTGTTCTTCAGGTCTTCTTTCATTATCCATTCTTTCCTGCTCAGCTCTTTCCCTTGATCCCTTCCACCAATCTCGAATGGACTCTTGATAGGATTCTTCAAGTATCTGCTACATCTTCGGTATCTAAATCCATCTCAGCCAGAAGTCCTCACAGAAAGGCACTATCCTGTCTTGCTTCACTAGATCGATGTAGTAATTTTTAATTTCAAGCTCTCATCGCCTAGTAAGCTCTTCATATCTCCTCAGTGCAGATTGGCATGTCTGGAATTTGCTGAGTTTGTCATTTCTGCACAGAAATCTGATGTTTCTGAGATACTCAAATCTCTTGTACAGTGTAATCATTTCAAATGATGGATTGCGATCAATAGGCAGTTTGATGGCCTTGAAGATGTTCAAACTCCATACAATGTTTTCTCCATCCGACCTCTGATCCATCAGCACTGACACTTCGGTAGATATGTTGTCTGTGTCGAGTCGTGGGATTTCTTAAGGAGGGTACTGGTAGAGGTCTCTATCATAGAACCTCATTTCTCCAATCAGCTCAAGCCTCTGCATCCAGGCATTTTTTTCAGCTTCAGCTCTGGCTCGCTCCGCTATCTGAGCAGCCATCTTCTCATTGTAATGTCTTTCTGCTTCGGCTTTGCTTATCCTTTTCCTCGAGCCCTGCTGCTGGCTCTCTCTCCCTCTCTTAGATTGATGAGAAGAATGAGGTGCTACATCTTTACTTGTAGCACTACTGTATGCAGCGCTCGCTGCTGATCTGCTTCAAGTAGCTGCACCAGCTCCTACAGCTCCACCTTCATCATCTCTTCTCCAGCGCTTTGGAGAGGGAATGTCAGCAGCAGCAGATGATCCAGACCTCTTCCTTCTCTTGTTGAGAGGTTGTTGGTCATCATCTTCTTCTTCTTCATCAGCTTCCCCTGAGCTCCTGTATCTATCAGTAAATCATTCCTCATTTTTGGCATCATCAAAAGCCAGGAGCGGAGCAGGGACAGCTGGGACCACCTTGGAGCGTGGTCTCCTTGTTGGTGCAAGAGCTTCCTTGGATCCTTGGGCATACTGAGGGAATGCATTCACTATAATGTCCCTCAGCTCTCCAACTATCATCTTCAAATTCCCTAGACGGTCGTCGATACTTCTAGTTCTTCTGGATTGTTCGGCAACTTGGTCCAGAAGTGTCTCCAGCACAATGGAGTGAGAGTTTAGCATGTCAGACGATTCAACAACTGATCTCCTACAGAGTCGGATCTTAGTGCGACTGGCTTCAGTATCTCTCTTCAGTTCTCCCTCCATTCTCACTCGATCTCAAAGTAGTCTATAAGTTGACTCATTCAAGTCACGTCTGATCATTTTAGACAGCATTTCGAGATCTTTCTTGAAACCAGTCATGGTTTCAGCATGGAATTAGGCATCGACACTTATGCTGCTCTGCATGTTAGACTCATTCTCTTGGGGAGCATGCAGCAGATGTCTAACAGCAGCTATAACCCTGTCGATCGATTCGTCAGGAGGTCGGGCCCAAATTTCTTCTTGTTGAGGCAGCAGCCGATGTAGCGTAGGGAATAACAGCTTGAAGTCTTGGTGCTGCATCCTACCTTGGTGTCTTTGTTTCAACCTCATCCTCATGCTGGCTAGAGTGGGAACTGGTAGAGCTTGAGGATAGGTGTTCTTCATCCGCTGTCTCTTCTTCATCAGATGATATGGGTACTGGTACTGTTCCGCTACATTTCGGTCTGTATGCAGCTCTATTACGTTCTTCCATTATCTTGATGAATTCGGCGGTGGCAGCAGCTTCAGCGTCCTTAGTAACCTCTATTGCTGTAACCTGGGAAGATTCCTTTGAGCATGCAGCAGTTGCAGCATCAACCTCTTCCTGAGGTGTCTCTAGCTGCACAGAGGTTACTTCTGCTTCTCCTTCAGCATCCTCTGAGGGTACTGTCTCAACAGCTTTCCCTGCAGAGGTCTTCTCTCCCTCAAGGAGTGTTGTTTGAACAACGACCTCACCTGAGGTCTTCGGCAAGGACCCCGACTCCTCGGTCGGTCCTGTAACTTCGACAACTTCTGCTGCAAGAATGGGTTCTTGCAGCTCAAGTTGGTTTCTTGCAGCTTCCACTGTATGCAGCACTGAAAACTCCACAGCTGCAAGAATCTCAGCATCCACCCTGCTTGTTTCCTCTACAGCTTCTGTAAGGGTGGCTGATTGCTGTGCTTCTGTCTCTACCAGTACAGGAAGTACAGCCTCTACAACTTCTTCCATGGTTGCCTCATCGGCAATCTCAGCAATGTCAGAGATCACATCTCTGATGATGGCGGTTGGTCCCCGTTGAGAATCTGCAGCAGCTGCATCCATATGTACCGGGGAATCACTGTAGTCCACCAGTTGAGGTTCCTCCTACTCCAATGGGTCAAGCGTGACAATGTTGGAGAGGCCTTCAACCACTTGCTCGTATGCTGGGGAGTTTGAATTATGATAGTTCGAGCTTCCTTCTCCCTGCATCCTCCTAAGAGTGTGCTGCATCCTGGTTTCTTTCACGCTTACTTGCAGCGCCTGTTGCAGCATGACTTCCTTAGCCTGCTCCACTCCCAGGGTGTCGATTTGCTCCTGAGCAAATGCGACGTCGTCGTCCCTTCTGACAGCCTCCCCAGCCGAGGTTAGGAAAATTTGGACATCTTCCAATGCTGCTCTCATCGACAACTCTGTAGAGTGGGATTCTACAAGAGCTTTTCCCTTCCCTTTGTCATTTGCTCCCTAAGCAGCAGTGCTTACAGATCTATCTTGCACCATTGTTGCATACTCATGTTGTAGGAGCGCCAGAATATCCTCTGAGTTGACCTACTCCAAGACTGCTTGTTCCACTGTCAGGAAATCCTTCCACTTCAACAAGATTTCTCCCTTAGACAGTCTCATCTCCCTCCATAGATTGTACTGCAGCTCCATATTTCTAGCCGCTGGGAGGGTAGGATCAAGCACTGATAAAGTGGCTCCATGATCACGTGAGGAGGCTAACTCAATAGCCCCTTGTAGACGAGCTTCTTCATCGGGTTGTATCCTTTGGAGCTCATCTACTGCAACTAAGCTTGCAGTAGAGAGTTGGGAATCAACAGCTGAGGCAGCCTTCTTCTTACTGCGTGGGGCCCTCTTGGCCAAGGGTGTGTCGCCATCTGAGAAAGAGGACTCAGGTTCAGTTTCAGCCCTCTTTGGTGCCCTCTTGATGATAGGAATAGGACTTCTATCATTATCATCATCATCTTCACCCCCGCTACCTACAGCTTCATCTGGCAGAGCTAGGTTTGCATTCTTTTTGTCTTTGGATTTCTTCCTTGCAGCCCCAGCTCTTGCTGCCTTCAGTTGGGTCTTACCCTTCTTCTTCTCTCCGAGATACTTCCCAATGGGAATAGGGATGGGAGTTGTAAGCTGGAGACCAAGCTTGCAGAGCAGGAAGCAGATGGTGATGTTATAGCTCCTTCTCACCGTGATCTTCTCTGCTTCCTCTTATATTCTCATCAAGATGAACCTAGTCCAATTCACCTTTGCTCCGGCCATGATGGCAAACATTATCCGGAATTGGAGATCCATGCATTTGTCGTAACTCTCCATCCTGTCCTCGATGGAGTACGGATCAATATCATGGACTAGCTCGAACTCCTGTTTGAAGAGCTTCTTCGGGGTGCTTCTCTTTATGTCAGCCCCTACATCTCAGGTGCGGAAGAGATCCCACATCTCTTACACGCTATCTTTCCCGTAGGTCACCAATTGACTAGGGGTCAAGCCCTCAGAAGAAATGCTGAAGGTAGAGGTAACGTCTCTTGAGGTTAGAGATCGTTCATCCTCATCTGCATCCATCCTGAATAGGATGCAGTCCCGTCTCGCCTCCTCTGTCCTAACAAAGACATAGAACCTTTGGATAGACTCCACGGAGTAACCAACGTAAACAGTGGTTATCAGTCCTAGAACCTGGGTTTGTTCTAGAGAGTCGAAGATCCTCCTAAGAAGGCCGTTGTCGTAGAGACCGAAGTTGTAGACGTTTTTCTGGTTCACTAGACGTCCATTTAAAACTATGGTTTGTCTGGCCACCATTAATGATCTGTGATAGAGATTGAACGTTTTGGAGGTTTTGGACTTAAAAAAAATTTCACGAGAAAGGAAACTTCTCTTTTGGGATGATGGCAAAAATAAATTCGAATAATGAGCGGTTATGGGGTTATGGAGGATCTCAAGGGATGTGTAGTAAGATCAATGGTTGAGATTAAACGATGGAAATTGATCTTACGGTCCTTAGAAAAAGGTGGAGGGATCAAATCGTCAACAATCATTACTAGGTGCGTGGACTTCTAACAGCGCCCCTTCGGTTTTTGACACACGCAGACATGCATTAAATGTTGAAAGACATGTGATTTTCCGCCTAATTGAATGTCTTTTTAAGGTTGTAGCAACCTGGGTACGAGGTTACAGAGTAATAAATACTCTTTGAAATAAATGCTGTAACTAGGTGCCGCTTACTCTTCCCTTTACTGTTGTACTGTAAGAATAAAAGATGCAGTGCTGTTTGAACCCAGCGCTATATGAAGACGCAGCTTACAGCACTTATACTTACTGCTTCTCGCAAGTATGCAGAGATTCCCCCTGGGCTTCTGCATCATCTTTTTCAACTCATAATTTTAGAATTCCCAGCTCGTTTCTAAGCATAGAAAACCTCGATTCACTCAATGATTTAGTGAATATATCTGCAAGCTGAGATCCGTGTGAACTTTCTCAAGCACAACATCTTTTTTCTCTACATGATCTTTTATAAAGTGATGTCGTATGTTGATGTGTTTTGTTCTTGAGTGAAATACAGGATTATGGGTAATTACAATTGCACTTGTATTGTCACAAAGAATCAAAGTCTCTTTTTCTTCAATCCCATAATCTCTTAGTTGCTGCTGTATCCAGAGAATTTGAGCACAGCAACTTCCTACTGCAACATATTCTGCTTCAGCTGTAGATATTGCAATCGATGTTTGTTTCCTGCAGAACCATAAAACAAGTCTATTTCCCAGAAATTGACAAGTCCCACTGATGCTTTTTCTATCAATCTTTCAGTCTGCATAATCTGAGTCATAGTAGCCTTTGAGCTTCAATCCTCCTTCCATAGGATACCATAGGCCTACTTCCTGAGTTCCTTTCACATACTTGATAATCCTTTTAACGGCTGAAAGATGTGACTCTTTTGGTGCTGCTTGGAATCTTACACAGACTCCTACTGCAAACATGATGTCTGATCTGCTTGCTGTAAGATACAGCAAAGATCCAATTAGTCATTTGTATTTTGTGATATCTATATCTTTATCATCTTCATCTTTGTCAAGGTTTATTGATGTAGACATAGGAACGGATGTTGCTACTCCATTCTTCATGCCAAATTTCTTGATAAGCTCCTTTGTATATTTGACTTAGCTGATGAAGGTTCTTGCAACCAGCTGCTTTACTTGCAACCCGAGAAAAAAACTTAATTCTCCCATCATACTCATCTCGAATTTCGACTGCATCAGGTTGGAGAACTTCTCACACAACTCTTTGTTGGTGGATCCGAAGATGATATCATCCACATATATTTGTACAAGCAGTACACTGTCTCCATCATATATCCTGAACAGAGTCTTGTCGACTGTTCCTTTCTTGAAGCCATTTTCCAACAGATAGAGAGATAAGGTATCATACCAAGCTCTTGGTGCTTGCTTAAGTCCATGCAGGGCCTTATGTAACCTAAACACTTTCTCTTCTGCTTGATCTTCAAAACCTGGAGGTTGTTCAACATATACTTCCTCTATAAGAAGACCATTCAGGAATGCACTCTTCACATTCATTTGATAGACATTAAAATTCATGTAAGTTGCATATGCCAGAAAAATCCTTATTGCTTCCAGCCTTGCTACTGAAGCAAAAGTCTCATCAAAATCAATTCCTTCTTCCTGGCAATATCCCTTAGCAACTAATCTTGCTTTGTTCCTTACAACAAGTCCAGATTCATCTAGCTTGTTATTGAAGACACATTTTGTTCCAATAACTCCTTGATGAGTTGGTCTTGCAACTGTTTGCCATACTTGATTTCTTTCAAATCCATTTAGCTCTTCTTGCATGGCCTGTACCCAATTGCTATCTTGCAGGGCTTCTTCAATATTCTTGGGCTCTGTTTGAGATATAAAGCATGCAAACATTGCTTCATGAGGAATGAATCTTCTTGTTCTTACTCCTATAGATGGATCTCCAATAATAAGATCCCTAGGATGATTCCTTAGCCATATCCTGTCAAGTTCAAAGACATGTGCAGGTCTAGGTTGCTCCTCATATTGCTGTATGATTGGAGGTTCTGCTGCTGTAAGATTATCTGCTGCATCCAGAGGTACAGCTTCTTCTTCTTTGTTTTCTCCTGTATGCAGAACTCCTTCAACATATGGAACATCATTTTCTTTCCTTAGAGTTGTATCTTCAACAGGCTCTTCTAGCTTATTGGTGTCACAGTATGGTTCATCAAACACCACATGAATTGATTCTTCAACCACCAAGGTTCTCTTGTTGAATACTATGAAAGCTCTACTTACAGTAGAGTATCCTAAGAATACTCCTTCATCTGACTTTGCATTAAAGGTTTTTAGATGCTCATTTCCATTGTTGAGGACATAACACCTACATCCAAAGATATACAGATATGAAACATTTGGTATATATCCATTCCAAACTTAATATGGAGTTTTGTCTAGATCATTGTTGATCAAACATCTGTTCTGAGTATAGCATGCAGTATTGGTTGCTTCAGCCCAAAATCTCTTGGGTATCTCTGCCTCTGCTATCATTGTCTGTGCTGCTTCCTTGAGGGTTCTATTTCTTCTTTCAGTTATACCATTCTGTTGAGGTGTTCTTGCAGCAGAGTACTCATGACAAATACCATTAGCAGAACAGAATTTCTCAATGAATTTGTTTGTGAATTCAGTTCATCTGTCTGATCTGATCTTCACTATGTTTAAGCTCTTTTCATTCTGAATCTTCTTTATAAGGTCAGGTAGCCTGCTTTGTGTTTCTGATTTCTTGGCAAAGAAGATTATCCATGTGTATCTGGAATAGTCATCTACTACCACAAGTGAGTACTTCTTCCCACTTATGCTTACTGGTTCTACTGGTCCAAAGAGGTCCATATGTAGAAGATCTAGAATCCTGTGAGATGACTTTTGCAACTTGTCTTTGAATGAGCTCTTCACTTGCTTTCCTTTCTGACAAGCTCCACATACATTCTTCTTCTTGTATGCCACATCTGGCAATCCTCTTACAAGACCTTTCCTTGCTAGCTTGTTGATAGTCTTGAAGTTCAGATGGCTTAATCTCTTGTGTTATAACCAGCTAAACTCTGGTGGACTTTTTACAATGAAGCATGTTTGTTGAATAGAAGAGTTCAAGTCAGCAAGATAGATGTTTCCTCTTCTTGTTCTTGTAAGCTTGACTTCATTTGATGTACTATCCTTGATTAAGCACTTGTTAAGGTTGAATTCAACTGTGTATCCTTTGTCATAGAATTGACTGATGCTCAGAAGGTTGTATCTGAGTCCTTTCACATAAGATACATCCTTGATCTTTATGTTCCCTTTGACTAGACATCCACTTCCTTTTGTGCTTCCTTTGGAATCATCTCCAAAGATAACCTTTGGTCCTTTGCATTCTTGGAAGTCTTTTAGAGCTTCTTTACTGTCTGTCATATGCCTTGAGCAACCACTGTCAATGTACCATACATCACTGCTGCAACCTGGTACTGAAACCTGCAACAAATTTAAGCAGATTTAGATACCCACTTCTGTAAGGGTCCTTTGGGGTTAGTTACTTTGGGAACCCAAACTTTCTTAACAGTCACTGTTTTGCTGTAAGATTTGTTGGTTCTCTGTCTGTATGCAGTTTTGTTTTTAAACTGCTTGTTAAAAGTGTGTGCAGAAACTATATATGTGTCACCAACACCCTTGTAGTGTGGTCTTCCACCATACTTCCCTTGAGTATATCCTCTTTGAGGTTTAGACATGTAAGTCTTAGTATAGGTGGGAAAGTTTATTCTTTGCTGCAACTTTGTGGGTTGCTGCATCCTTCTGCTGCTTACAGCAGATGGCTTCTGCTGCAATCAGTTCTTAGATGCAGGCTTACTTCCTGCAGCTGAGCATTGGGGTTTCTTCCTCTTATCCAACATTGTTGTCTTGTTCAAGATCTTCTTAGAGTAACTCTTTCTCCATTGGGGTTTCAGCTTGAACAAACTTAATAGCTTTGGATGTACTTGCTATATCCTGAGAGGTGTAAGTGTTGTAACCTAAGCCCGATTTTTCAAAAGGACTTCTGTTTTGATTTATGCACTCTCTTGCATCTTTAGATGATTTGCTAAACGTGCTAATTGTGGACTGCAAGCTCTCCTTCTCAGTTTCTAGCTTAATGACTAGCAGACTCAGCCTAGAGACCTCCTTCTTTAACTTACTGCACCTTGAATTATAAGACTCACATGCAACCAACATTTTAGCAATATCAATGTTTTTGCTTCTGAGGATCTCATTGTCGATTCTTAGGTTTTCATTCTCAACCTTCAGCTCCTCATGGGTTGAATTGATCTGCTCAAAGTCACTCATGATCTTTTTTAACGAGTGGATCATGTTCAGCTCCTCGTTTCCAAGTATAGACAATGGTTGATAGATTACCTCATCTCCTTCGCTGTACTCACAGTCTTTTGCCATCAGGCATATCAGCACTTCTTCATCAGAGAATGAGGTTTCAGTGTCGTTGTCAGAGGATTCTGCAGCTTTCAGCATCTCCTTTGAGATTGTTGTATCCTTGGTCTTTTCCATCTCTCCTATGAGAGCTTGAAGCTTATGTCTGTCATCTCTCCTCTTTTCTCTTATCTTCTCTCTCTCTCCTTCTGTGTGCTTGTGCACTGTTGGATATAGACAGTTTCTTGCGTAGTGTCCCGATTTTCTGCAATTATAGCACAAGTCAACATTACTTGTATTTGACTGTGGAGAAGAGGATACCTGAGGAGGTGGATGACTTCTTCTGAAGTCATTCCTCTTGTTGAGGTTGGTATTGTTGCTGTTGTTGTTGCTCTTCATGAATCTTCTAAATTTCTTTAGAAGCAGAGCCATGTCCTCTTCAGCATCTTCTGTTGTAACCTCCGTCTGCTTACTGCAACTAGTGGTTGTTATATCCGTAGGTCCTCTAGCAGTTAGCGCTGTAACTTTGGAGCTTGATTCTTCAGACTCATTTCTCCGTCTGTTGATGTCATACTCGAATGCCTTGAGATTAGAGAATAGGTCGAATGTACTCATGGATTTCAAATCCATGGACACTCTTATGGCAGTGGTCTTGATGTCCCACTCTGTGGGTAAGGCTCTAAACACTTTCATATTCTTCTCTTTTTGAGTGTAGTGCTTGCCCAGAGCTTCTAGTTCATTCACGATAGATGTGAATCTCAAATCTAGTTGCTTAAGAGTCTCTTCATTCTTCATCTCGAAGAGCTCGAATAGTTGGGTAGCGTTGGAGATCTTGTTGTCTTTAGTGAGCTCTGTCCCCTCACATATTTGCTCCAACTTTTCCCATATTTCCTTGGATGTTCTGCAAGTTTTGACTTTGCTGAATATGTCTTTATCTAAGGTGATAAATAGAGCATTCTTGGCCACGTTGTCTAGGTTGGCTCTCTTCATGTCTTCATTGTTCCACTCTTGTCTAGGCTTGACCAGGAAGTTTGGTGGTGGTGGTGCTCCTTCATCTATGTCTCTACAGAGCACTGGATTTAACTTTGTGGGAATGATTGGTCCTTCGGTGATGACCGTCCACATCTCATCATTCATGGCTGATAGATGTTCCTACATTCTTATCTTCCAATCATCATATTTCTCTATGAAAAATATAGATAACTTGTGATTAGAAGAATCCATGATATGCTATAAGAATGAGATTTTAGGATGCAGAGAAAACAGCGAGTCTAAGGTGGATCTGGGTAGGTGACCAGATAAGTTGGCTTTTAACCCAACTCGTTCTGATACCACTTGTTGGTCCCAAGTGGTGTCCGAGGTTCAGAGGGTGGGTGAATGAACCTTGTCGATTTTGTAAATCTTTCGAAAAACTTACTGTTCTGCAAGTTACTTGAACTTGCAGCGCCAAGTAGTTACTGCTTACAACACTAGGATGTAGTGTTGCATGCTGTAATTAGAGTTTATACGCAGCGGAAAAATATGTTTTATAACACAAGGCTGGTTTTCTCAAATATGATCTTTTTCAAGGTGTTTTATGCTTATGATAGAGATAGATAAATGAAATAAAGCACAGATAAGAAAGTTATAAAACATTTATGGCTTATAGTGGTTCAAAGGTGGTGTAATCCTTCTATATCCACTCTACTGCTACTTTAAGTAGGAACTTTGTTAAGCAAGATTGGTTTACAAGACTTTCCTAACAATCTATCAACTTTACAAAGCTAACACCTACTAGAGTCCAGCGTACACACAGCAACTGCAAACTCTAAAAGCTAACCCACACAGGATTCCAAACTCCCACACAGGGAAGCTGCCTAATTCTAGACAATTATACAATCAGCAAGGATCTCTCCTATCAGCTGTTCGACACCTAAAACAACCTAACCTAAGCACACGGAAACAAGGTTAAAAAGTATATGGTTTGTTCTTCAATTGGTACGGTGAAATGAGCTTCTGAATCCTTCGAAGGATCTTTCAGCTTTGAGCTTGCTTCACTTCACAGAGGCTGAGTGACTGAAATTGAGAGTAGACTTGAAAGAGTGTAACTTGAATGGTTGAGAGTTTTTTTCGCAAATGTTTCAGTAACCAGTTTCAGGGTTGCTCATCTTCTATTTATACCTGTATGAGAAGATATCCGTTGAAGGAGATATCTCTCTTTTGAATTTTTAGTACTTGATCAAAGACATGGCTCGCATTGACTTTCTCTTTCGGAGCATTTAATGCGGCAGTTGCGGCTAGCAGCTTTCTGTAGCGTGTCAGCCCACGTGGCATTTTTGTTTCTGACTCCGTATCTGCAACTTTGATCTTCTCTGTAACGGCTCTATTTATTCTTGCTTGGATATTTGTTCCTCTTACTGCATTTATCCTTCCTTGAATTGCAAGATACTTCTTTGTTTGTTATTGGCGCTATTTGATTGTTTGAGCAGTGAACTTGGCGTTGTATCCTAGGTCTGTTTGCAGCTGATACTCCTTTGCAGCGCTGTTGTAACTTAGACCTGCTTGCAGTATCTTCGTACAGTACTGCTGTATCATTTGCTTGCAGTACTCATGTATCATTTTCTTGCAGCGATATTGCACACCATTCTTTCTTATTTAGCTGCAGTATTGTAACTGCTTTCTTACAGCGATGCTGTATCTGCATTCTTGCACCAGCTTCTTTCTGAATTTCTCGATGCAGCTTCGTAACTTATGAAAACCTCCATCTTTCAACACCTATATCTAGACTCAAACCTAGTCTATGCTTTCACTTAAACATAGTGAAAAATGGGGTACACAAAACTTCCTATTACATATATGTTTTGTCTTATCAAAATCTAAACACTGAAATCCCAACATTCACCCAGCTTCGGTGCATCTTCAGTGAGAAACCTAGAAAGGTTCAAAGTAGTCAGATAAAAAAGTATTTTTTTGTTGCCACCATTTAAAATTCAATCCATTAAATTTTTCAGGTTTGTCGACAAGATTAATCGGTATAGTGACAGGGTTGGTTTTCTCAACCATTTTACAAATTTATTTTAAGATTGTTAGTAATACGAGAGTGAAAATGGCAAAAATAGAACCAATAATTATAAACCAAACAAAACAAAATCGAGGATTGTGTTTACAATTTGCTTAAAACAGATTCATCCCCTCCACTCAGTACTAGAGGCATACACGGACGTTCGTTTTTTAGGATACAACGGTTTAAAGGTGGCGAGTCGAGCACACGATCCCACTGACAGCGAACTGGATGAACGCTTGATTAGTATGAACAGAAAGCCAAAGAAAAGAAGAAAAAGATCATGAACATAACTAAGTATCAACAGAAGGCCAAAGAAACAAAGAAAAAGGTCGTGAACGAAATTAATTGGGAAAATAAACGGAGTTAGGGCGACATTATGCAGGTCGCACACACACCCAAGTTGAAGGTCCGAAGTTGAAACCAAATTTGATTTGCACCCCCGCACGCTAGAGAGAGTCTCCTTGTCAACCATTCATATGTTCAACAAAAGGGAAAATCAATATAAACCAATGAAATTAGTTTCATTTTCTCGATGTGGGATAAGCACACTTTCAAAGCTCCCAAGCATTCCAAAGAGGATCCAAAGTCATCACTTCATCCACAATTTCGCATTAACCCATTAAATAAGTTTGGGCAAGCTATATACTGTCTTGAACCTCTTTCAGAGGAGAACACCTTCCAATGACGTGTTTCTTAATTTTGGGTACAAAACCCACATGCAAAATTGTCCCAAAAAAGACAGAAAATGCAGATTTTTCTAACATAAGTTATAGGAAAAACATTAAATCGTATAAATATAAAAAAAATAAACAGAAAAAAAATTCCCAAATTTCTCTGGAATATATCAGGTTTAAGCTATTATCTCATCAGCCATGCATTCCCTAAACCTGATATTTGCCTCAGTATTGTCCACTCGAATGATATCACAGCACTCACATCTATCCATCTGAGAGAAATTACAAGAAAAGAAATCATGTTATATATGTTGTCTATTTTTTATCTTCACATGGATAAAAAAAAAAAATTATTAGTGGAAATCCTTGCTGTATATACTCTTACTCGATGTGGAAATCCTTGCTGTATATACTCTTACTCGATGTTGTAGTTTGAAAGATTATAAATACAAGTTATTAATTCCGAAGAATATTAAGTAAGAATATATTAGGTAACAAACATATAATACACTTTCAAAAAAAAGAGAAAATATATCATTTTGTGACAAACAAAAGGGGAACGGTAACCTATCATTTTTTGGGATAGAGATTATATTAAATTGTATGGAAATTTTTCAGGATTGAATTAACAAATTAAATACAGTGAAAGTAAATTAAAATAAACTATTATTTTACATTATATTTAATTTTTCCCCAAATAAAGTACCAGCGTGCGTATTAGAGTTTAAACACAAATTAATACGGGAAAACCAGCCAAGTAGCCTGATCATGCTTTGTGTTGTATTAATATATATCAACTAAATTTTTTGTTACGTGCTATATATACTCCCTTCATTAATAATAATAATAATGATAATAATCATTTCTATTTCTTCAAAATGCAAGCTTGGTCGTTTTAACATTTACATCTCCCAATTAGATTAGAGTTTTTCTTCAGATGAAGTACAACCCAAATTCTTAAATTGGGGTTTGAAGCTCACTATTTATGGAACCGGATAAAACTGACCGGTTCAACCGATAACTGATCATTGATCCAATTCATCTAACCCATAAAACCACTTTTTCGGTTGCGGTCAAATCAGTCAAGAACCGATCGAACCTGTCAAAACGTGCTAAGAAAATCAAAAAACAACATTGACCTTTATTTTATTATGATTTTTAAATTTTTGTTTTACCTCAATGATAGTAATTAAGGTATTGTGGGAATTGGGATAAATTCATTGTTAGCCATTAGCATCATTTATAATGATAGCTTCAATGTGATTGTAGTAGCTAACTAATGTGAGAAAATTTTATTTCAACTGGCATTATTTATAGTGCATGACGTTAATCTAATTTTAGTAACTAACTAATGTGGGACAAATTCACCACACTACATTATTTATAAGAGTAGTGTTTGTGTGCACCTGTTGCATGGGTCATGATCCATGCAATTGGGCACGCGGGTCGGGTCGGTCCTGTTTAACCCGGATCCGCACCTTTTTTTTTTTTTTTATAATTTATGTCATAATCTTTATGTTGTAATAATATAACCTTTATGTTGTAATAGTGTAACCTTTATGTACAAATTTCATAACCTTTTCATTGAATGACTTATACTTTTTTCACTATAAAAATTCATGCAATATAACCCAAACATTTATATTGTAATAATATAACTTTTATGTTGTAATAGTATAACCTTTATGTACAGATTTCATAACCTTTTCAATAAATAACTTATAGTTTTTTCACTATAAAAATTCAATATAGCCGAAACCTTTATGTTGTAATGATATAACCTTTATACTGTAATACTATAACCTTTATGTACAAATTTCATAACTTTTTCAGTGAATAACTTATACTTTTTTCACTACTCAACACTGCAAAAGGTTATGTGCATATAACTAAAAGATTGAGTTCGCTAAACTAAAAGGTTAAGTTCGCTAAACTAAACGGTTATGCCAATATACAGCAGAACTAGAATTTGAGTTAGGGTTTGGGCTAGGGTTTGGGCGCGTGGGGGCGCGTGAAAGGCATTTTTGGGCCGGTTGACCCGGTTGCACGGATCTAGATCCGTGCACCTGGTGTATAGAAACAATTGTGTATTTATAATGCATAACTTCATTTCCATTTTAGTTTGTTAACCAATGTGGGAAAAAATCATATATACACAATCCTCTATATTTTGTTTGAGCTTTTTTTTCAATATGAGACAACTTCTAATATAATAGAATGTATAGATTATAAGGAATTAATAATATTTTAATATATTATAAGAAGAAATTCATATTCGTAAGGGAAAATTTCATATACTTAAATTTAATTAAAACAAATTAATTGAGAAAGATATAGTGTTGATATCCTCTTATATTTGTACATGTAGTTTGAGTGAGGCTTGTGTGTAACTGTTGTATGGATTTCAGATCCATACAACGCGGGTCGGGTCGGGCTGAATCCGACCTGGATTCGTGCATTTCCTTTTTATTTTTATCCTGACCTTTATGTTGTGTTAGTCATACATTTATATATGTTATGCATACCTTTATATTATGTTAAGCATATCTTTATGTAATAGTTTAGCTATTAAAAAAACCCTAATTTTGGCAAAAAAAACCCTAATTTTGACGAAAAAATTCTAATTTCAGTACAAAAAAATTCTAATTTGTACATATATACCTTTATATAAATATTACGCATACCTTTAATTAATATTAGTCATACTTTTATATAATACATAGAAGTACAACTAATATAATTAAAAGATATGACTAATATAATATAAAGGTATGTTTAACATAATATAAAGGTATGTTTAACATAACATTATAACCCTAAAAGTATGTTTAACATAACATAAAACCATAAAGGTATGCGTAACATAACATAAAGGTATGCTTAATGTTGCATAAAAATATGTTTAACGTTGCATAAAGGTATGTTTAATATAATATAAAAGGCCCTAAATGTATGACTAACATAACATAAAGGTATGCTTAACATGACATAAAGGTCTAGCACCTGTAGCGAATTTTGGGTGGGTTTGAGCGCACCCACCCAGGTGCGTGGGGGCACGTGCGCACGCTTGAAGGGTGCATGGAGGTCGGGTCGAATCAAGTGTATGGATTCTAGATCCGTACACCAATTGTATAAAAGTTTTTGTGATGTAGTTTTATATACTATGTTATGAATTATGGTTATTTTAAACTATATTAAAAATGACTTTGGATTTATTATTATTTCTATTATTATATTATTATCATCATTATCAACACATCATCATCTACAAATTTACTAAATATAATATAATATAATAAAATTTAAGAAAATATCATTAAATTTCTTTTAATCAATCAGACCTCTCAAGTGAACCCGATTCAATCGATTAAATCTTGAATAGATGGTCAAGCATGTTTGAACACCTGTTGGATTCCACAAAACATTTTAAAGAAAATTTTCTACCACGAGTGGCTAGAAATCAAAGTGTCCTTTTAAGGGATGATTTCATTTATAACCACTTTGTAAAACAAAAGTTTTTTCTTACCATAACTTACAATTAATTCTTTTTTAGCCAAAATTTTTACTTTAGAGTAAAAATGTCAAATTTTTACCATCATACCATATACACTAGTTTGTACCATCAAATTTTAGGTTGTACCACTCTATCTTGTATCAATAGAATTTAGTCATATTATTTACATCAGTTCATATCATCCAAACCATAGGTCGTACCAAGCCATCTTATACCGACAGAATTAAGTCATTTCTTTTTCAATTGACCATATCATTTAAACTTTAGATGTATCATTCTATCTCGTACCATAGCGAGATGGCCAAGAGATCATAATCATAATAAAGGATGAGTGAGATGTTATATTATGACTAAAATTTTGATAATTTAATTAAAAGAAGAAAAAAAATCTCATGAGTTTGTTAATTAAGAATATAGGGTTAAACTAATTAAAATAAAGTTTGTAATGAGTGCATCACAGAAATTCTATACTAATAACTAATTTTGACTTTATAAAAACAGAAATTCAGTGATTAAAATAATAGTTGAGTGGACAAACCTGATCATAGCGATTTATAGGTGGTGAAAAGACTTGAATTCTTTGGATAAAATCTGCAGAAGTATTAGGCGTTGATGAACAAGGCAATAGCTTACGAGGCCATGATCGAGAGTATCTCGTAACAATCTCATCATCAGAAGTTTTGTCCACAGATTCGAAGAAGAAAGCATGAGGAGCTTCGCAGGGATCGTTGGAAGGGCGGCGCGTGTTGAACATGTAAGCTAGAGCCTTGGAAGTTTTCATCCATGGCTTAAATGTTTCGATGGGGATCTGCAGATAGCTTCGTGGCATTATTCTTTCGTATATTTGTGCAGAATAGCCCCACGATATGGAGAAGGACCACTTCTTTTGGCGGTGATAGCAGATGGTTTGCTGCAACAGCCTCGACTGATCGGCTTTTGCCGCCACCATAAGGTGGCGCGTGGAGTTCAAACGGTCCTTGGCCGGAAATATGGACTCCACCTTGTCGAGGTGGTGAAGGGATATTAATGGAGAGAGTGGGTGAGCTGATAGTAAACCCGATATGTCACCATGTAAATCAATCTGCATCGTTATTGAATTCATTTGTTAATGTGCATGGTTAATAACAAAATTAAAAATTTATTATTAAAATAAGATGTTAGAAGTTTATTATTAGTTTTTTTAATTGTAAATATGGAGACCCCTTTTTTTATATATCTCATTAAGAAACAAACATCATTAATTAACACCTAGGAGCTCTATAATCATATTTATTCAAATACTTAAAAACATATTTTTAAAATAAGATAAAATATCTTATAAGTTGTAAAAATATTTTATAAAATTAGTTTAGTGGACACTGTTACGGTGAGATTAGATTTTCACTAATTTTTTCCCAAAATAAAAAATAAATAATAAAAAGTTTATAACATGTCACTACTATCTCCATCTAATTAAACATTTGCTAATTGCCATCTCAAATTTATTACAACAGTATAGAGGAATTTTTTTTGTTATAAATTAATTGATTGTGTTTGGATAGATATAAATTTAAGATCTATTATTTTTATTTTAAATTAATATTTTTTTTAGCAATATGGGTGGATTTTAAATTTATTCCAACTTAAATGGACTTGAAATTTATTTATTCAAATTATTCTATTCAAATGGAGTCTTGGTGAATAAGATGATAAAAAAAACTATATAATTCAAATGATAAAATGCAACTATCAAATATTATATATATATATATATATATCATTTTTCAAAAGAATAGTGTTCTTGTGAACCAGTTGCATGTGTAATTGGGCATGCGTGGGTCCAGTCCGATCCAAATCCGCTTCCAATTTTTTTTTTAATTTATGTGGTATAATATTTATGTTATATTAGTATAACTTTTTTGAACAAATATCACAACCTGTAAATGAATAACTTTGACTTTTTTCAATATAAAAATTCATATAGTATATTATTATAACATTTATGTACAAATATCATTACCTTTATGATATTAAAATTAGAGTGTGTCTCTTGTACACCAAGTGTACATGCAATTCGGGTCGACCCGGATCCACAAGTTTTTTTTTTTTTTTTGATTTTTTTGTTTCAGGCCAAAACCTTTATGTACAAAGTTGGTGACCTTTATATACAAATTCTGTGACATTTATGTATAAATTCTGTAACCTTTATGTTAAATAACTTTAAAAAAATGAAAAATTTCAGCAAAATTTGTACATAGATACTTTTATGTTATATTCATATGACCCTTATATATGTTTATGTGACCTTTATGTATAAATATTTATACCTTTATATACCTTTATATATTACATAAATGTATGAATATTTGTACATATGAATATATATAAGGATCATATGAATATTACATAAAGGTATCTATGTACAAATTTTGCTGAAATTCTTCCTATTTTTTCTAAGTTACAATGCATAAAGGTCACAAAATTTATACATAAAGATCACAACATTTGTATATAAAGGTCACCAAATTTGTATATAAAGATCAAGGCATAAAATTTATAAAAATAAAAATAAAATAAAAAAGAAATTCGCGGATCCGGATTGGGTCGACCCAGATAATTTGTCTTAAAATTAACATAAAGGGTTATATTATTATAATATAAAGATTAAATTATTATAACATAAAAATGTATTATTATAACATAAATGTTTAACAGGTATTATAAATTTGTAGTACATTTTAAAGGTTACACTAGTATAAACATAAAGGTTATATGAGTATAACTAAAAGTTAGATGAATATAACTAAAAAGTTAGGCGCGTGGGACTAGGGTTTAAGTGCGGATCTAGAATTTAAGCGCGGACTTGGAAGCGTGCAGGGGAGCGTGAAAAGTACCTTTTAAGTCATATGACCCGAATTGTAGTTATCATAACCCGTGCACTTGGTGCATATGAATATTTATGTATTCAAAATGAGAAATTAAAAGGACGAATCAATAATTACCTGGTGATTTCCTTTCTGGGGAGATAAATTAGCTCCAATATCAGCAATACAAGCCCTGGTTGTATTATCAGCAGAATTCAACACCAAATATCTCTTGAGACAATTTTCCATATCTCTACCCAATGCTTTTGCAAGAGGATAACTGAGCATGATACCACCTCCACCAAACGCCTGATTGAATGAGAATTGATAATTGGACACTATATTCTCAGAATGCCCACCTAGGTAATAATACCTGGTATGATCATATTTCGAAACCACATTTACTATATTATCCACAAAAAACACAGAATCATCGTCCCCCATTACCAACCACCTAAACTCTTGATGATCATCCTCACCCTCCACCTCCCTCACCACCTCCATGATTCCATGCACCATTCTCTGGGCCCGGATATCGGATTTGTTGAGAATACGGGTCAGGTCATCGGATACCCTATACGGAGGAGAAGTTTCCGGCCATGGGAGGAGCTTTTCGGAGGGGCCTTCGTCTAGGAAAAGTAACCCGCGTGTAAGGTTAGCGCGCCACCATGACTCGATGTATGCCTTTCTGTGATGCCATGCTTTCTCTGAACCGATGAGTCCGAATACGATGTGGCTGAGATTAGTGGGAGAATTTGTTGGTGTTGTGTCTGGAAACTGAAAGGTAACATATGATTGTCGGAAAATAAGGTGTTTATTTGTGTAGGAAATGTTGAGAAAAAAGAGGGTTAGTGCTAGAAGTATCAGCAGTGTGCTGCATTGGCCATACAATCTTGATTTCATTTTCTGAACCAACTATAGATTAATTTTTTAAGAAAGAAAAAAAGAGTATGATATATTGATATATGATACGGCTTTGGAGAAGATATATGCAAGATTGCAGATCAACTGATAGAGATATCTATATATATAGAATATATTCAAAAAAGAGTGAATATATTCAAAAAAGAGTGACAATTCATCAAGTTAGCTACTACTATATAGTATCTTGAAGCATACTCAAGAAATTCAACAGTGAATATTTATCCACGGAGAATTATTTTCACCTTGAGATGATTATTATTTACTTGTTCTTTTTGTTTTGAAGTATAACTTACTAATTATAATATCTTTTAAACTGAAGCCGGAAAATATCATTGATGTTAGAATTTATTGTAGAATCCTTTAATAATAGGCCTTTTCCTTTCTTCTCTTTTTTTTTCCTTTCAAAATTTTGTAAACTGTTTTATATGGGAAAAATATTTATTTTGGTAAGGGTTTTATTTATAACCAATAATTTGTAAATAGAAAATAGAAAGATGCATGGACCCAAATCCAAATTTGTATACCAGTTATTAGACGGATTTGTCACCGCTAACCACTTTCCTTTTTATTGAAATAAACAACCACTTTTCTTGAAGAGTTGAAAATTGAAAGAGGAAATAAATGCAGCATTGTTCTGTGGTGGAAATGAAATGGCTTTGCCTAGTGTTGAAGTAGCATCAACGAAACCAAAATATATTATTGAATTAAAAGAGTCCTCAATTTTTGTGTCAAGACTTTAGGTTAATTGAAAGTCATGTAGTACCACTTTTTGACTTGCAATTGCTAAATATTAGGTATAATTTTAATTTTGGTTATGTATGTAAAATTATTTTTATTTTTTGACAATAAATTTTTTTTTTTTAATTTTAGTTTTATATGTTTTAATTTTTTCAACTTCAATCAAATTTTGATCGAAATATTCAAAATCATCGATGTCAATTGAGATTTTTCAGACGGTCATCTAACCAAAATTAAATTGAAATTGAAAAAAAAAAATTAAAACATATAAAACCAAAATTAAAAAATATATACTTAATTGTCCAAAAATAGAAATGATCTTACATACAAGACCAAAATTGAAATTAACCTAAAATATTAACCAAACCTTATCATTATACCAACACTTACACATCAAATCTTTGCTTTATGCTGCTTCATTTTGCACGTCAACTTTAACCCTTTTCCTTTTTCTAATTACAAGTCAATGAATAATTGCGTACTCTATACAGCCAAAACCTAGGATTCGAAATCACCATTTTCTTCATTTTTTCTCATTAACCTAAGGGGGAAAAAAGATGGATCTCAGAAAGTGATCACAGTTAATCATTGCTTCAATCAATAGTAAAAATAAATATAAGATGATGAGGAAGTACTCTCTTGCTCGAGGATCACACGGATCACGTTCTATCAGATAGGTTTTATGAGCCGCAACCCAAAAACCCCATCTATTAACTGAAGCTGATGATTTATTTCTCCGGCCTCTTCTTTTTCTCCTTTCTTTCGCTTGTGCGTTGCTATTCGAAAATGATTGAGTAATAGAATAAGGATATAATCCAGGTAAGAGTAAGACTATTTGTTTCTAAGATGAATTCACCTCGTATATATGTGTAACGTCCCAAGATAAACCGACTTGCAAACTTCAAAATCGTAGCACAACAGATCCAAAAGTTATTGGCGAACAGCTCTATTTTTTTTAACATGTAACTGACCCGCCTCGTGTGGATCTGCACCACTGCAACATCATCATCGAACCATCAAGATTTTAAGGCTCCTCATCGACTATGTATGGGCGAAGCAGTGTGCCTGTAAATAGCTCAATGCAACGAGTCCAACGTGCACATGCTCGCTTGGTCGTAGCCACTTGAGTTAGCCTAAAGGCCAACACTAAATACCACTAGGTTGCATCAAATGAGGAGATCTAGAACACGAAATTATTCCATCCTAAAGTAAATATATTAATAAGATATTAAATCTAATCTTACTTTTCTTATGTGGAATAGAAACTTTCCATATACCCACCTAGAGCTATCAAGCCCATGACCCACCGTAACCCACCATTTGGTGCGTTCATTATGGCCTATATACGTATGAGGATTACTGATGTGTTTCTTCATTTTGTAGCCTTGAAAAGAATTGAATTTGGTGAAATAACAAACATAATGAGGTGAAAAGAAATGAAAATCAACATATATAAGCCAAAACATGACCCATTTGAAAAAATGGATTCCTTATTCAATCCATTAGAAATCTCACTTCTCCACACAAATGAAGAATTATGTGAAATAATGAGATAAAATGAAACTGTATATGGTATGTATTTTCCATTTTAACTCTTTCCATTATTCAATTCACAAAGATACCACATTTCAATTGCATGTATAACATGTGCCATTAATCAACAAACATACTATATCCATTCTTTTTTTAGTGTACTTCACTACTGGTAAAGAAGCAGATAATTCCAATATAAGGATCATTTCTTCATCTAATTCTAAGGGGGTTTGTAATAAAACTAAGGATCAGGAGGGGAATCAAAGGACTGAGTCTTCCTCAAATTCCAGTGGAGACCTTCATGAATGCTACGTAGAAAATCATTAGTCGAATCAACTTGACAAGCGGTGGGAACAGGCCAAGGGGCCATGCTGCACACCAATGCATCTCCTGGGGCCAACTGTTTCCTATCCTTGCCATCAAACGAAACCCACGCATGGCTTCTGCTATTGAACGGCACCACTACTCTAAGTGTGACATGCTCCGGCAATATCAGAGGCCGGAATGATAGAGAGTGGGGGCAGATTGGTGTAAAAAGAATCCCCGGGACCTGTAAAATACATCGAGTTTCAGTTTTGTATACATAACAGGTAACGTAATGGAGGCAAATATAGAGATATAATTATTTTTTTTAACAATCTGATGTTATTGTGCCCACATGAATTTTAATAAGTAAATGATAAATTCAACTACACATAACACATATATAATTGTTATAAAGATCAACTGATACCAAGATGTCATCTGCAGATGGCAGATTTCTTGTCCACCAAAGGGATTTCATTGCCAGTCTAGATTCTTAATTCATTTGGAACTAATGATTTCTACCTAAGATTGCATATGAATTTGAAATTCATAATAACAAAAATAATTTATGGTTGTTTTAGTTTGATTTGAATAAATTTGAAGTAATGCAACTTGATAAATAATCCAAATGCAACTTGAACAAATTTTTGATATGCCTTGCCCATCACTATTTACTGGAACTAATGTGTAGTCAACCAACTATATTACTGTTTGGCCTACCTGTAACCTCATTTAGCACACATGTAATATGAGCATCAATATTTTATATTAAATAAATCATTTTGAGGAATGAATGTCAAGTAATGGGTCCATAGCTCAGTGGTAGAGCATTTGACTGCAGATCAAGAGGTCACCGGTTCGAACCCGGTTGGGCCCTTATATATTTTATTTTTTATCTTTCAACATTCAATAAATTAAGTTTTTCTCCTCCAAATATTTAATTTTTTTTAAGATCTTCCAACATTCAATAAATTTAGTTTTTCTCCTCCAAATATTCATCCCTATGCAGATCATCCAAAATTCAATATGCAAATGTTGTTTGTTGTACATAATAATGGATTAAATAAGAAATAGTGGGACAAAATACCTGTGGATGTACCATAGATCCTCCAGCCGCGAGGGAATATGCTGTGCTCCCAGATGTTGTTGACAAAATCAGACCATCCCCTTGTACGCAGGTCACAAACGAGTTATCGCAATAGCATTCCAAATTTGTGAGGAACGATGAAATCCCACGATCAATTGTTACCTCATTGAGGACTAGCATGGGGCCTTCATGCTCAAATTCACTTTTAGCCTCATCTCTGATTATATGGCACTGCAATCGATGCCTTAATGTGATACTTATCGGACCACGGAGGATTGAAGTTAGATAATCGCGATATTGTTCACTATCTGAATCATGTTAGAGATGACTTGATAGCAAAGACGAGAGTTTTTCCATTAGATAGTTGATAACATAACATGCAAGTAAATAGAGCTGAGAAAGTGAATGTGCATCATAAGGAACACTTTTAGAGAAGGATACGAAATGGGGTCATGAAACCAAGAGAACCTAAAGAAAATGGCACAATTGGCGGAACTGGCCCTTTGAACATAGAGGCAGCCTGCAACAATGAAGAAACTTTCATTGTTTAAATGACCAAAACTGCAATGTGTCCAATAATAAATTAATATCATAATTCAAGCTTTAAGTTTCTAGGTTGAAAATGAAAGAGAACAAATGTGTTATCTGAAAAGGTTATTTTGACATCTCATCGGACAAGAAAAAACAGTTTTGCATTAAATGCTGCATGACGTAAAAACCAATCAATGAACAGGGACTCACCATCTGGGTTTCATTTCTAGGTTTCATTTCTATCTATACATTCATGTCTATTAAGGAGGTCTGACAAAATTCCAACCAAAACTGCTATTTATTAATTTATTTGAAAAAACTTATCAGAAACATCATCATTCCAATATAACATTGGCATTCAGTCAGAATTTTCGTAACACTAGTCTGTAGATGGTTAGACCAATGGTGTGTTGGTGATTAGAGTGTTCTTCATCTCTTTGGAATGACTTTATTAACTCCAGCATAGGCCTTTGATCAATATTTCTGCTCCTTCCCCGGAGCATTATTAGCCACTATTTTTGTATATATCAAGAATCAGCAGAATAGCAAAGGAATAAATTATACATTTCTTGTATCTTTTCACAAAAAAATAAATAAATAAATAAATAATTATGAATTGTTAGGTCTTTTTTTTTTTTTTTTTTAAGGCGAGAACTCTTTCTGACATGCAATTAAACTGGTAACAGAACATGACCGCATCATTTTTAAAGAAAACAATAAATAGAAAGCATTGAAAGTTGATTAAAAGGACACATACCCAAAGGACAGTTCCATCTCCACCGAGAGTTACAATGAGGTCAACCTTCGTATGCAGGGACAGCACATCGTTATCTGTGGAAGCAATGAATGGGACAATTGACAAACTATTTCTAAATAGAAAAGTGACAAACAAAGGACAGAAATAAAAACCTCCGATATTTTTAGAATTTTCAATAACAAAAAAAAAAAAAAAAAAAAAGAAAGAATGGAGGACAGTTAAAAATGATTCATAATAAGCAAAAACAGCCAACTTATCTAAACTGGCTTCTATTTTTGATCATCAATCTTCACGAACTTAGCAAGGAGGGTTTCTCATCAAATTTGAAGGATTTCTAAACCATGATTTCATTGATCACAAAGATTTAGTACATGAATTATTCAATGAATTCAACATAAATGGGCTAAAAAGTGCTGACTCACATCTTAATGTATCCAATTATTTTTACTGACCAATTGTCCAACTCCAGTCCTTTCTATATATGGACTTATATTTTCTAGTTTAAAGACAAACTTCTCCATGAAATAGAAATCACCAGATTTCCAATAATATAAATGAAAGTCATCCAATTCATCTGTTCACCCTACTTTACAGTGGTAAGAAACATTGCAGATATTTAGCAGACAAGAAATGCCTAGAATCTCATTACAGTTTCCAAAAGCAATGCTGGATGCTAATAAGTAATAATAGGTCAAATATTAAATCATAAAAAGGAAGCAGGTAATATGACCGAAACTGTATGATGCAATAAGGCTACTGTTAGACTGCATATTGAGAGTCAATGGCATTAAGAGAAAAAGGGAATTAAAAAGAGCATCAATCTTCTATGAACTTTTAATGGAAAAGTTAGCTGACCGTTCAGCCAGGTCTGTACGAAGGTATAGTATGACGATTCTGTCAAAAGCTCAGACTTCACTCGTGGCTCCACAAATATATTTAAGTTTTTGTGCTCTTTCAACCATCTGCAGAGGAGATAAATGAGTTCCTCAGGTTGAATACTTTCACGACTTATCAAGTAATAACTCAGTCCAAAGTCATGATAAAGCAGCAGATTTTATGTTCAAACTTCTTAGTACTACATCATACAGTAACTTAGTCTCTCACAATAATGTCCAACATAGTCTCTTAACATAGAGTTCCGAAATGTAAAATAATGAACAACCCATTATATGACACCAAAGAATTATCTTAATATAGATTACTTCCAGGTGATAATTAACTTTCTTTACAGAAAGCTAGAGAAGTTGAGCAAATTAGATTAGAGGCAATTACATCATGAATGTTATATAAAACTTAACATATAACATTTTGATTACTAAAAACAGGCGAAGGCTCATTTCACCTTTCAATCCAGACAGACTTCAAATAATGCATCAAAAGAAGCAAATTTCTTCAGGATATTTCATTATTTACATTTGCATACATCAATCACTTGTTCCTGCGCTAAACAACTAGTCCTATAAGTACACATTATAACATTCAAGCTTTTCTCTGCTCCGTGCCAAGTTTGAAAAACTCAATTCTGTTTTCATTTTCTAAACAACATTTTATAAAATTAAGAATGTGTCATTTAGTAACAGGAACAAAAAATATATATCGACTCCTACCTGACCATTTCCAGACATAAAATTTTGACAGAATTAGAATTTGGCTTGGTCAAGATAAGCACAGTCTGAGGAGGCGATTCCCACTTCAAGGAAATCTGACACAAAAAATATGAAAAAAAAAAAAAGTTTGCTTATAATACTTGATTGTCAGAAAAAACTTACATTTTTAATAGTGAACTTTGAGTAATGGAATGCAGAACAATGGAATGATAGATCAAAATAGCAATACCTGTTTACTGCTGCGCTCTGCAGTTGTTATATTACCTTTCTCAAAAGACACAATGTCATGTTTGTGGCGATCAGATTTTTCACCCTTGCAGTACCATGACAGCTTAAATGATGCCTATCTCCACAAGCCAACACATCAGTTTTCATACCTCTAAGCCATCTATATACTAAATTTTGAGAATTATTTTGATCTGGAGAAAATAGTTAAACAAAACGGGCCAGAAAAGACAAGCTAATATTATCTTTAGGATCTTAATCATAAGAGAAAAGGATGTTGCATTTATATTCGAAACTGAGCATAGACACATGGAATTTGAGTCTATTAAACAGTTATAGGATTACAATATTATATTAAATATCAGTTTATATTATCAATTTATATTTCAGCGTTTAGATAAATTTAATTCATAAAATAACTAAAAGCATATTTGACCATTTAAATATATATGTTCATTACCAATCATTTTTTTTCAAATTGTCCAAATCTCCATATCTTGGCAACCAAAACAATCTTGCAAATATGAAAATTATGACCAACATTTTTGTTTTTGGTTACTAAATCAAACCAAATTACATCTTTTGAGTAACACAAGATTTTCCATCTAATCACAAATGATCAATTAAATTGTGCCACTTCGTCAAGTAATATAGGCAAGAGTTTTCATCCTAAAAATATAAATAGCGGTCTCTCCTCTGAATCAAGTACAAAGCCTAGCATTATTGGAGGTCAAATTGACATAAAGAATGAAGAAAGAGGTGAATCTACTAAGAAGTTGTCAAATTCAAGAACTTAGTTTTTCAAGTTCTTAAAATATTTCAATGGTTAATATGATATCAAGGTGATGAACCTATAAATTAACATCATTGAGGAATGAAATAAGTAGCGAAGCGATCAATTTGAAGACTTTGCTTGAAAATACCAAATTCAAAGAGAAATCGAGGATAATAAGTGGAGATCATAACCTAAATCCAATTTGTACAGTTATTTGTGTTTTCACAGAATTTGTTATAACCCCATCAAACGATCTCTCTCTACCTCTCATCTTTTCTCTTCAAACTAAGTTCAAAATCTCTGAGATAAAATGACTTCTCCAACTACACGATTGCCGGATTATGATGTCAAGAGGGGACAACAAATATGGTATTCCTCAGAGCCGAATCCACCACTCGAAAACAAAAGAATGAGGGGGCAAGAAAAGATGGTGTTATGTCAAGCCATTATCCACCACTCCAAAACAAAAGCTTGAGGGGCAACCGAAGATAATGTTAGCCAAAATATGGAGCTACAAAACATCCAAAGCACAAATATACGTTGACAAATAAAGACAGTGCTCCATGTCTCTTCAATCAAATTCGACTTAAGGGGTCCAAGCATGTCAAAATCAAACAGCCAACAAAAGGATATAAAGAACGGTAGGGCCATACACACCCCAATCATCACTAAATACACCCACTTAGAAATGAATTAATACTACCAAATTAATAAGCACACCCCACAACATTACCATTCTACCCTTTCAATTACATAGCATAAAATTAAATAAAATAATAAATAGTTGGGGCATTTATATCTTTTAATATTATTTCTTTTAAATGGAGTGTGTTTGGTATGGGTGGGGTGTGTATAGCCCCACCCCATAAAGAATTACACAGATAACAACTTCAGAATTGCTTCTGGTTACAAGCTTAAACTATCAAAATTTGTCAAACTAAATTCTCAAATATTCCTTAATATAAGACCAGATTGTCTATAACACACTTGTCACGAGCATAAACTATCTAAATTTACCAAGTTGAAGTATCCTCAAAAGCTCATTAATACAAGCATATAAACTCTCAATAATAATCCTTCACACGAGTATAAACGGTCCACAAATCAAATCAGCTAAAGAATTCCCTGATGTGAATATAAAAGTTATAGAAATTAAGTGAAGCTATGAGGATAAAAATTTGAGATTGTAACGGACAAATTTTCTATATCATTCAAACAAATTCATTTTGTGCGATGTTTTGTGCTTTTCAAGGAATAAGATGTTACACCGAGTCCTCTAGCAAGAAAATCAGGATGTTTAGAGCCAAACAAGACAGTATCTCGAGAATGTTCATGACAGGTGTAATTCATTGTGTTGAGTGGTTTTGTAGTTGCAGCATTAATGACATTCTACATAAATATCAAGTTAGCATGCTTCCCTATCTCATTTTATTATACTTCTTTTTTTTCTTTTTTTTCTGATTTTGAAGACTTTCAGTGCCATGTTGACTAACAGGGTGTTTGCCTGAACTTATAAGCCAAAGGGAATACGCCGCGCCTAAAATCATCCCAAGCGCTGCTCTATTATTGGCTCCTAGTCAGCTCTATTATTGCGTCCTATTCTTGAGGGGGTGATCAGGGTTTAAGAGCTTAGGATTCAAACAACTTTTCCACAATAAAATAACACAACTACATCTATTTTTTTAACTATTCCACTATGACATCTAACCTAAAATCCTACTCCACAAAATCTGAAAACATAAGATATTCAATATTCAAATTTTGCAAAATCCTATAATTTGAAAAATCCAGACTTACAAAGTTCACTTATGCTCTTGTCCAGGCATATATACCCATAGATATTTAAAATAAACTTACTCAAACACCCTCTAACTATGCTCAACCTATGTAACTGATAATACAACAAATGCACATTTATTTACCAAAAATCTATTGGCAAACAGGAATTTAAGGATGTTATGACACACCTTCTTCATCATCTTATTCGAAGTAGAAGACGAATCAGAATCAACTTCACCGTCTCGAAGAACCTCATGAGAGCAAATATCATTTTTCCCACTGCATAACTCACATTGATCACTATTTTCATCTGACATTTGGTCTTCCAAGTCTTCAGCTCTTCTAATATTTGACTTATTGCAATGATCTCCTATTAACAGCACTGCCAAGAAATAAGCATACAATGTGGAAATCAGTAAATGAAGCTGAGATTTAGAATTTATATTACAAAAAATCAATGGCATACTAGGGGAATGTTCAAAAAATTTCTTTCAACATCAGATCTGAAAACTAAACAAGATTAAGTATAATTCATCTTAATCTTTCAGTGTCCGGGATGCTCGCACCATAAGTTAAATCTGAAAATCATCAGAGACCATATATTTGACATATCTGAGGATATCAAGACAAGAATCTGAAACTAAGCACCCGGTTTGATTTGATTCCAATATCATGAACTAAATGGTACCACTTGATTTAACCTGCTCCTATGAATTTTTGCATGATTTGCAACCTCTAAAACCCCACTGAGGATCAGCTTTAATCAATGTAAGATCGACAAGCTTGTTAAGGAATTTGAAGATTAAATGCTCTTTCTTTTTTTTTTTTTTTTTTTTATAACTTCACATGGAAGCACACCACTGCAAAGTGTTAAATTCTATGAGATGAGCAGATACATGCGAGTGATAACTGTTACATACTAAACTAATGAAGTTCAAAGCTAAACAAAGTACAGAAAGGAGAAAGGCAAATGGAATTAGAAATTAGGGCAACATACTACACAAACAATAGATCCACGTAGAGGAAACCTATACATGAGCAAAACAGAGTAAAAGAAGTTTCATTGAATCACAATGCACTGATTAAATGAACATTTACATTTTACAAATAAAAACAATCATGTTATAAAACTGACATTGACAAATCAACTTCAGCAGCATTCTTAGTAAATTCAGAAGGATTGATGTCATATATGATTAGGTACAAATTCTTTCAGCAAAAATTCAACTGTTATGGGAGATGATGAAATGAAAAGAAATCATTTTTTCAAATGTCAAAATTTTATGATGTGGAATCCTACACTAATATTAAAGAATCTCTAGCTTCTGGTTAATTGCCAAGGTGTCATCTCTACGATGCAAGGAGGTGTTGCATGAGACAATCGACCGTCACAAAGTGCTTTTATCATGGGTACAGATTTTGGATTCTTCATTGATCCCAGATGAGGTGGTTGAAGAGTACAGGTCTTGGGGAAAGAAAGGGTTGGCCTTCAAAATTGACTTCGCTAAGGCATATAACCATGTTGACTGAGGTTTTGTAGATTTTGTACTTCAGAAAAAGGGGTTTGGCAATCAATGGAGGATATGGATCCACGGATGCTTGTCTCGGCTAATCTCTCTATCATCATTAAGGAAAGGCCATCTGGGGGTCACAGAGGTTTGAGACAAGGGGACCCACTTTACCCCTTTTGCTTCGATTTGGTGGTTGATGATGAGCAGTTTGGTTAATAGAGCAAAGGATTAATTACATGTGGAAGGATTGGAGGAGGTTCGCAGGTACAAAGTTGTAGTTTCCCATTTGCAAGTCATGGATGAAATACACTTTTCCTCAAGCCAGAAGAGAAATATCTTAGATGACTTCTTAAGAACCTGGATAGTTTTCCAACGCAAGGATTAAGGACCAACTTGGATAAGAGCACAATGCTGGCATCAATGAGGAGGAAAAAAAAGTATCGAGATTAGCAGCATCCGTTGGCTGTGTTGCTGGCATTTGACCTATTAAATATGTGGAAGTGCCTTGGGGGGAGGAAAAACTCTCAAAATGTCATTTTGGGAGCCTGTTTTGAGTAAGATGTCAAAGAAGCTGGGCGGTTAGAAGAAAGCTTTTCTATCAAAAGGTGGCAGGTTAACTTTGATAAGGTTAGAACTGAGCACTCTACCTACTAGTCTTTATTTATAATACTGAAAGAAACTGCAAAATTAATGCAGAACGTTGATGCAAATGCACAAGTACTTAATAGGCCAAACCAGCAACGCAGTAGGAATATTGATGAAGTTAGGCGTTGGGTGTTGGAATCATCTGGGATGTTCTCTTGCAAATCTTTCTTCCTTCCTTCCCTTCTTTCTAAGAGAGCAATTTCCTCTTCATCGTGTGTGAAGGTTCCTGTACCTAAGAAGGTGCATATATTTTCATGGTTGATGGTTATGCAGAAATTTTTCACCACTGATTGATTAAAAATGAGATTTCCATAAGGTCCTTTTATCCCCTAATTGGTGTGTTCTGAGCAGATGCAACTCCCGAGGACTTAAAATATCTTATTCTTCAATGTCCTTTTTCCCTCTGTTTATGGCACAGGGTTCTTAACTACCTGGGCTTACTCGACAATTCATTGTTGATTTGTTTCTTTCAAATGTTAGTGGCTTCATTAACAAGAAAGGAAAGGCATTGTGGGGACTGGGGAGTGATAGTGCCAGCTTTTGTTGGTCAATTTGGTTGGAAAGCAAAAATCGAATCTTTGAGAATACTGAAGAGATGGTGGTGGAAAATTGGGATAGAATGAAATTAGGATAGCTTTGTGGGTTACAAGTCATTGAGAATTCAAAGGTTTCTTTTTTGTCGAATTAAGTTAGAGATTGGAGTTATATCTTATAGTCTGTTCCTTATAGCTCCTGACCTTTTTGGGGCTCCTGGACACTTATCCCTCAACCCTTGCATTTTTGTAATAAAAGGTATTGTTTCGTATCAAAAAAATATATATCTTAGCTTTCATCAATCACATGATCAAGGCAGCAACAATCAACCATGTCTAATTGTATGGTGAGTGCTACAGTGCAACAACAAACAAATTAAACCTTAACCCATATGTGGGATTGGCTATATGGTTCATATCTCGCAATCATGCTAGATTGAGACATGTGTTCTCATTTATATGTAACATTCATTTTCTAATAGTTTCTTTCCTAGTATTTCTAGATCTTCCTCTTCCGCTTTTTATCGTCATTTATAGGATTTCTACTTTCTATACAGCAAACTGGGCATCTAAATGCATCCTATGTACACGTTTAAACTATTTTACACATGTTTTTCGAATTCTCTCACATATTTCAGCCAACAATACTTCATTGCTAATGCATTCATTTGTTAGTTTACCTAATCTAGCAAGTCTACGCATCAATCCTTACATTCTCATTTCTACTACCCTCATTTTGGCATTGCTGGTCTTTATTGATGCTGAATACTGCATTATAAAAAATTCAAACCAAATGGATAATACAAGTAACCTAACAAATAAGCATATAAGCGGAATGACACACAATTTTCAAGAAATTTGAAGAGTAAATTCACTCAATCGAGCAGTAATTAAAGAGACTCTAACAAATCTTAGTCATTTTGTCAGCTATGACCAATTTAATAAAGTGAAATACTTCAATAATGATCCAATTACGACATGCCTAAATAGAATGAGACTCAAAGAGAAAGGGATGGGCAGCAGAAAACATTTCAATGTAATATAGAACTTGATTGATAGTTACATATATTGAAACAACACAGATATTCAAATTAATACAGATTAACTCCTATTCACCCGCCTAATTTATGTGCACAAAAGGACATATATTCGTTGAGACTAAAGCAAACTGACCTCTAAAATCCCAACTAATTGTTTCTATCTTTGGCTTGTCATTTTGATCATTCTACATGATATTGGTCAACTCAGAATGAAACTTGAACTAATTTCAACCTAAACTAGTATTGAAATAACGTAATTAGGTTACCAACACATATCAGACTCTCATCTCATATTAGATGGCACCATAAATTAGAAAGTGAGATACAGATACTAAATAGCAAAACTGAACCTTTTTGCTCCAACTGTAGATTATGTGCCTTTGTCAATTCATATTTACGCTTCCATTCGGCTGCTTCAGCTTGAGCAGAAGCCTTACCTTCGGTAACCCTTCTTAGGGCCTTCGCAACAGCTAAATTGCAGTTAATTAACATTTAATAACATTATTTAGGAAGAGAAAAATATTTCTAAAGATGAAGAATGTAAATACTCACTTCTCAAAGCCTCGGAAAACTCAACCAGATTATCATCAATTCCCTGGAGAAGAGGCTGTTGAACGAGTTCCTCAACGGATTTTTCAGAACTCAACACAGAGAAACGATCAATAAAGCCATTTTCTGCTGCTGAATCACTAGCATTGCCCTATTCAAAAATAGCATATTAGGATTCAACAGCAGATTTCTTGTTTTTTTTCTTTTAAAACAAAGTACGAACTTTAGATTTGATTCAAAGGTGAAGAAAATCAAGATAATACATACAGCATGATTATACAGTTATAATGTTAAAGTATCAGATTTTTGGATTTGATTTATCTCAGAAGTTCTTAATGCACCTTTGAAATAATTCATTTAACTCCACAACATCCTAGCAAACAGCAGTTTATTATCTAAAAATCAAATAATTCAAGTAAACAAGACAAATTTTGAGAATTGAGCAGTCGATTAATGAAATAAAAATCAAAATTGCACGTACATAGGTGCCGTTGCTCGGAGTCGGAGACATGGGGCTCTCTCTCTTATACATTTATTTTCTCTGTATTATAAAAAATACCACAGAGAGAGAGGAGTCAAGAATAGAACAGCTAGAGGAGGAAAGAAATGGGAGTCGGAGAAAAATGTTGCAGTGAGTTCATTTTATATATATATATATATATAGAGAGAGAGAGAGAGAGAGAGAGAGAGAGTGGGGGGGGGGGGAGAGGGAGAGGGAGAGGGAGAGGGATAGAGAGAGAGAGAGAGAGGAATGAGATGGAAGCTGCGAATGATGAGTGGAAGGGATGAAAAAATGAAGTCATATGGAGTTGGGTGGAGTTGTTAGAGAGGGGGGTTTGGGTTGGGGGGGAAGGGTGATGGGACCCACAATCCGGACGCGTGGGAAAATCGTGGACAAGTAGTCAACCAAATTGTAGTTTCATTCATTCATCACAATTTTGTGTATTTGGTTTGGAATGTAACGAAATTAACCAAATTATCAGCACATTCCACCTCCACTTCTAGTCTACTTCTTTACTTTCACACTGCTTCCATTGCTTAAACTCAACTTTATTATTTATATAAGCATTTATATTTCAAAGCAATTTAATTAAAGACTTTTGATAAAACTTGGTTTAACCTTAACAAGGTCTATGACTGTTATACTTAACCTTTACTTGATACTTGAGGTTATATACCCCAAGTCATCAAAAACGAAAATATATGGCAATGTTCTAAAATTCAAGTGTTTGACTAGCGTTTAGAGTTTGTAATGTCTAGTTGAAGTTTAAAAAAAAATTAAAAAAAAAAATTTGTTATTTTAGTTATTTTTCTTAGTTTTTATCTTTAAATATACTTTTGGAACTCTTATAGTATTTTGTTTTGAGTAATGTTGGACGACAAGTAAAAGCTTAATATCTCATTTGTATTATATATATATGATATTATATAAATGTTATAATATTTGTACATAAAGATTATATTAATATAACATAAGAGTTGTTCATCGTTGTATGAATTAAAAAGGTATTCAATATAAAATCCCAACGGATCCAAATTGATCATGTTGCACGGATTCTAAATGTGTATAACAAGTTCACAAGAATGTTACTCTTAATTAATATAGTAAAAGTAAAATGCTTAAGCTTGAATAATGTTTTTCAACCTTTCGAATTTGATTTTATTGAATTGAAACTCGAGAACTACTCAAATAGTTCAATTTTAATCTAGATATTAATATTGTTAATATGATTGATCGTACTTATTAATCATTAGTATGTATAAAAATTATAATATTAATTAACATTTACTTAGTAATTATGAACATAAATTAATAATTAACAAAAATAATAATAAATTATGTATTTTATATTATATTGTTTTCTCAAAAAAGAAAAAAAAAGGTTAATTACCAGAATAATCACAAACATTACTTTCAAATTTTAATCAAGTTTTTTAATATTAAAAAAATAAAGTTCGTAATTATTGATGTTGAAGTGTAAAGTTATCATGAAAAAACTATTATTAGAAAGGTTTGAGTTGAAAAAGATCGAGATCGTTAAAAATGAAAAAATGCTAAAGCGCAACCATATTCAAAAACAGTCAATTGATTAAAATTATAAACAATATAAAAGTTCATGATATATTTGCAAATTAAAAAACTTAGTTAAAAAAATTTCAAATTATATAAAGTTTATAATTTTTCTGATGATTAACAGAAAAAAATCATTTTTTCATTCTTTTAAACATAAGTCATGTTGGAGTGAATACATTTATATCATACATTTACTTCACATTATCATTCTAGAGTTGATTGCATCATGTCTTCTTCTATATATTCAAAGTCATGTTCGAGTGAATATATTTATGTCATTCCCTTACTTCACATTATCATTCTATTCTTGAGTTAATTTCACTCAAATAATATTCTATTTATTCATATCGATCATATTGTCAGATTACATTAATTACATTCCCTAAAGTTGGGTAAGATAATCCACTTAAGAGGAGATAGTGGAGAGTGGTCACACGAATTTGACATGTCTCTTACCACTACGATCATTCCTATTTTCTTCTACTTACAAAGAAAGCTCTCTGTTTTTTTGCCCCTTATAAAAAAAATGGATTTGCTTTTGTTTTTTATTTTGTTTATAGTGATGTAAGTACTTACGCACATGCTAACTGGAGTCAACTTTGACAACCCCCCCCCCCCACCCCCAATCAATACGGAATAATGTGAGTCTGACATATTATTCTCATCTCCCAAAAAGAAGTAATGCTCATACCATAGTTCATTGAGAAGTATGCTATTTTCCCGAGCTGAGCTCGACTCGGTCTATCGCTTGAATGAACCGAGTTAGGTGATGATCTCACTCAGCTCGGTCGAGGTGAAAGTTTAGGGCTGAATCGGTCACCAGCCTTCCAAAGATTAGCCGAGGTGAGGCGAGGTTGGAATAGCCTAGGTCAAGCCAGTTAAGGTGAAGACGTGGAGAATAAATTTGTTACTTGAGCCAACTAGAGATATCTGATCTGACCTCAATACCAAGCCAACCAGAGGCTAGTTTGAGGAGAATATATCAAGCTAAGATCATAAATCTACCAGAGAGTAAACGGTTTATGTGACTTACTCGAGGAAAATTTAAGGGAATGAGAAGAATAGAAGACCAAAGATCACTTAGATTATTGTTCGAGAAGAGCCAACAGAATTAGAAGTTTATTTCAAGAAGAAATCTTCAAAATCATATTTGATTTAGATAGAATCAAATCTATATTTACCTGATCTAGACACAAAAATCAAGGGATTTAGTTCTTATTCTCCAAGTACACAAAAAATTTTATACAACTGGTGTACGAATCTAGGATCCGTACACCTGACCTGACCCGGCCTCCACGCGTCCTCTACACGCGCGCACGCACCTGGGTGGGTGTGCTCAAACTCACCTAAAATTCACTCCAGGTGCTAGACTTTTATGTTATATTAAGCATACCTTTATGTTATGTTAGTTATACATTTAGGGCCTTTTATATTATATTAAGCATACATTTATGCAACGTTAAGCATACCTTTATGTTATGTTAAGCATACCTTTATGGTTTTATGTTATGTTAAGCATATCTTTAGGGTTATAATGTTATGTTAAACATACCTTTATGTTACATTAGTCATACCTTTTAATTATGTTAGTTGTATCTTTATGTATTATATAAAAGTATGACTAATATTAATTAAAGGTATGCGTAATATTTATATAAAGGTATATATGTACAAATTAGGGTTTTTTTATGCTAAAATTATAATTTTTTCATCGAAATTAGGGTTTTTTTGCCAAAATTAGGATTTTTTTAAAAGCTAAACTATTACATAAATGTATGATTAATATAATATAAAGGTATGCTTAACATAATATAAAGGTATGACTAACACAACATAAAGGTCAGGATAAAAAAAATGCGCCGATCCGGGTCGGATTCAGCCCGACCCGTATTGTATGGATCTAAGATCCATACAATAGTTACACATAAGCCTCACTTCTCCAAGTATTGTATCTTAAGCTGAGTCTATAAATATAGCCTAAAAAGGATTCCGAAATTATTGTATTCAAACATATAGAGAGATTTAATCTCTCAAACATATATAAAATACGTTGTGGTCGATCAGTATTAACCGACTAGAATAGTCTAACCTAAATTGCACGAGTAGGCAAGGGCATCGTTTTTTGTTCATTTTATTTGTTTTTATTGTTATTTTCCAGCTCATCTCATTCGAACCAGATTAGTTTATTTTTTAGTGTTGGCTAGGATTTTGTGCTCTACAAAATCTAACGTCTACAAAGTAATCCACCAAAATCTACGCATTAATCAATTGGGTTAGTTGTCGGGATCAAAAGTTGGACGATCATTATTAATCAAAAATTATTATATTATCGGCAACCAACCCAATTGATCTGAGATATGCTTCATCTCAAGCACAAGTTTGTTGAATCTATCCATATAGGATTTTAGTGATTCAACTTTTTCCCATTTAATATTCACCAGTCATTCTTTTGGGATTGGCCTCGTCTTTGACCCTATAAATCGTGTTAAGAATTGTTCTGTTAACTCATCACATCCTGCAATGGAATAGTTGGGGAAGGATCGGAACCACTTTTGGGCTCAGTCACCCAAAGTTAGAGGGAATGCTTTGCACATTAATTACTCCTCAATTCCTTGTAACTTCATCCATGAAGTGTACTTATCCAAGTGTGTGCTAGGGTTAGTGACTCCGTTATAGAGACCAATCGGAGGCACCATAATTTGGTTGGGGTGACCTTATTCGAGATCTAATCTGTGTGGGGTGAAGCTCTTCTCCAACATGAGCCCTTCTCTGATCCTACTTTCTAACCTGGATTTAAGATCAGTTTCCTCCTCAAGTCTTGTTCTTCCTCATCATTATTTTGAGGATATCTCATGTTTTGTTCAGGTCTTTCCTCTTCATATTGGTAGGATTGTTTTTAGAATTCCAACTTCCTTTGTAACTTTCTAACCTCTAGTGCTGAGGTCGGCCACATCCAATTGAACACACTTTTGGCCTTAGTTGGTATCTCACCTTGGCTCGACCTTGCCCTACTCTCTATTCGGATCCTTTCAGGTGATGGACTCATTTTTGATCTCTACTCGCCAATTAGGGTCTTACCCAGGCCTTTCCTCTTATGTCTTGGCTCATCTAAAGATTGGGCGACTTCTCGAGCTCTTGGATTTTGCGGCATTTGGCTCTCTCCTCAAGCTCTTTTAGTTGCTCTCTCAATTATGCATCACTACTCTAATTTCATCTGAGTACATTATAGTCTCTCGGATCCCTCCGGTGACGGGGATCCTATCTTGAGGAGTGTTGTTGATTATTACTCCAAGGATAGTTTGTGCGAGCTAATTAGATCCACCCGATAACAGGTTCTAGTCTTGGAAGCCTGGTGGAACGTTCTGGTCTTCACCGTCATTCATGGTGTGAGTAGTTAGTGTGTCATGTTTTGTCACTACAATATCCCTTCTTCTAGCATCAAAATATTAACGTCTAATCCTAGTTAAACACCCAAAAATAAACCGAGTTCACTCAAATGAGATGATGTGAAAAATAACAATAAAAATAAATAAAATGAACAGAAGATGGTGTCCGGTACCTACTTGGGCAACTTAGATTAGGCTATTTTGGTCTGTTAGTGCTGGTTGGCCAAAATGTATTTTATTTATATTTGTAAGGAAAAATCTCTCTATGTGCTTATTTGTATTTATAGACTAGGTCTAACATACGATATTTGGGAAATAAGAACTAAATCCTTTGATTTTAAAGTCCAGATAAGGATAATATAGATTGGATCCTATCTAAATCAGATATGATTTGATCTTAAATTTATTTATTTCTTAAGATGTTTTGAGCTTGAAGATCTCTTCTCGAAATAAACTTTTAAATCTGTTGAGCTCTTCACAGACAATAATCTAAGTGATCTCTGGTCTTCTACTTTTCTCATTCTCTTAGATTTGTCCTCGAATAATTTGCATAAACTGTATACACTCTCTAGTAAGCATATGATCTCAACTTGATATATTCACCTCAAAGTAGCCTTTAGTCAACTTGGCATTAAGGTCGGATCAAATATTCTGGTCAACTCAAGTAACGAATTTGTTCTCCACGTCTTCACCATAAGTGGCTTGCCCTAGGTTATTCCAACTGTTAGGATGTATACTATAAGCCTAGCTTTTGTGTAAACATCTATTTATGATATGAGAATCTTTTGTGGTCAAATGTTTGCATTTTATATATTTGTTATATATGTTATTGCAATTGTCCAATTAATTTATATTGTAGATAACATGGTGTGTGGTGCCACACAGAAGATCATGTTATCAGTTCCTTATAGATTATAAATGGTAGCTCACAGCCGAGATAATTTTGGACAAATTATCGAAATGATTGTAGTGTAATTTGGTATTAATCTGTCTTGATTATAAAATTACACTAGTACATTTTGTATGTATTGAGCAGGACCAATTGAGGTTGTTTTATTTGTACTGACTACATAAATAAAACAAGACCTCTGTTATTATGGATGTGCGTCCTCTTAATCATTGTATGATAACGGGCATGTATACTCGATATATGTTTCTTTAATTTACCAATGGGTGAGATTTATTTATTAAATCAATAAGCTCGGTAAATTGGGATACAGTGTTGTTTATATGGTGTGCTGTTGATTATATAATGAAACCGTGTCCTAATTATTTAGGATAATGATGTCCCCTTGAGGAACTCATAAGGATTATCATGTAAACCCTGAAGGTGGATTTATTCCGACATGATAATAAAGTTGAGTGGTACTACTCTTGGATTAAATATTAATTAATTGAATTGTCAGTAATTCATTTAATTAATGGACATTCGATATCTTAAACGCAGGGAGATAAACGCGCACATAATAAATAGGAGCCATATCTAATATGGATAAGGGACGGTAGTTCAATAATATCTTTTTAGTGGATTAAGATATTATTTGATAGGCTTAAGAAGTATATTCAGATCGAATTAAGGACTCCTAAGCCTATTAGGAGACCGATTCCTAATCCTCCTCAAGGTCCCTGTTGTAGCCTATAAATAAGCCTCAAGTCAGCCGTTTTCGACACAAGAAATACAGATACACAGACATAAAAATCTGAGATACGTATTAGTAGAAGACGGCTGAGAGTCTCGATAGCTCGTTGCCCATACAATGTTCGAGATAAGACGAGGAATACAGCAGAAGATCGTGAGGTCCAGGCTTCATCGATTCCTCGATCTACAGTTCTGATCTTAGAACTAATTTCGGTGCAAAAGGTATGATTCATTTTTCCGCTGCGCGTTAATCAATTTTGCATGGACCCCGATTCGGATAATCGTATAGGGTCGGCGATCCGGTGGTTCCTCCACCAACCTCGCCTCACCTCGGCTAATCTCTGAATGGCTGGGGACCGATTCAGCCTTTCACTTTCACTTCGACTGAGTTGAGTTAGGTTAGCACTTAGCTCGGTTCATTTAAGCAATAGGCTGAGTTAAGCTCTGTTCGGGAGGCCTAACTATAAGGAAATTATGTTTTATGTTGAACATTTAAATGGTAAAATTCATTATCATACAAACATTGAGTAACATGATTTATGCTAAACTAAAATTAAAAATTGATTCAATCTTTTTATGCAATCTTTTATAATCAAATTAATTAAAGTTTCAAATCTTTTTATATTTGATATTTCTATAATTATATCCGATTTAGCACCTCTCAATCTTAAAAATTGGGAAACAATTATGATTGTTAATGATTGTGTGACTCAGATTTTTCAATAAATACTAGATGAGGATTTCAAAGGATGTGGCCAATAACAATTGAGAGAACCTCCTCTAAAATTGTTTTAGGGTCTATTTGGATATATGGATTTGAGAAGAGGTTTGAAATTTATGGTATCAAATCTACATATGTTGTTTAGGTAGATGTGAAATTGAAATTCATTACTTTCATTTTGAATCAATTTTTGAGATATTTGGATGAATTTCAAATTCTAGATTTCAATAACTTTATCCAAACACAAGCTTACAGAATTTTGTAACACTTTATTGTTAATTCCTGCAATTTTGTAAGTGTAATTGATGAAGAGTGAACTTCAAGAATATTAGTTTTTGATGAATGTTTTGCCATTGAATTTTTGTTCATTTAGTTACAAGCTTTAAGATTAGTGGCATTATGTCCAATCTGCAGACAACATGTGTATAAGGGTGGTATTACAAATCACTTCGACCGAATGTTTTATGCTAATTGTTATATTGCTATATCATATGTATCTTACTTAGTAAATCTAATACTACACATACATATATATATATATATATATGTTGTGAAAATTAACCAGAAACAATCTCAAACACACTCAAGATAAGCCTATGATTTTATTGTGAAGATCAAACAAGAAATCAGCAAAAACCGAATCAAAAAACAAAATCAAAAATGCAAGAATTAAAATGGTTCAGCTCCTGGAAGGAGCCTACATCCACTGTGAACTGGAATCACTCGATTTCACTCAGTATCGGAGGAGAAATCCGATGATGAAGATTACAACGTAGTTTAGGGTTTTTCTGCACACTCTAAGAACCCTAGCGACTCAATTCTCTCTAAGCGTTAATGATTTTCTTAATTCCTATCAACCCAGTATACATTGATATATATAGTCTCAAAGCCCTAACCCAATTTCAGGAAATAGTTACTAATCGAGCGTGAATTTTGGTTGCAAAATAACTGATCTGTGCCTAATCCTAATTTCCTACACAATTGGGAATTAACCAACTTAACAGCCTTGAGCCGGTTTGACTGAGAGTTGCAGCAGCCGGTTCGATCCTTTCCAACCCGATTCTCCCAAACCCGAATTTGGTTCCAAGATCAGCAGAATTTTCAAGTTGTAATCTCACAAATCTCCACCTCAACTTGCAAAATTTATGATCCCAGTTCTTAAGTCTCAGTAATGCAGCTTTAGCCATGATCATCCCAGCTATCCATGTTAATTAGCTCCCTACAATACTTGAACTTAGCACCTGGAAGAACCTTTGTCAACATGTCAGCTGGATTGTTCTCAGTTCTAACTTTCTTAGCCTCTATTTCTCCTTTCTCTATCATCTCTCTCACAAAATGCAACTTGATGTCAATATGCTTGCATTTTTTATGAAAAGTCTGATGTTTTGACAGATGTAGAGCACTTTGATTATCACAAGAAATTGATACTCTCCCTTGTCTGATCCCAAGCTCTTTCAATATTCCTTTGAGCCACACGGATTCCTTCACAGCCTCAGCCATTGTAATGAACTCAACTTCGGTTGTGGATAGAGCCACTACAGATTGCTAAATTGTCTTCCAACTGATAGATGTGCCATAAAGTGTATATATGTAATCTGTAATAGATTTCCTGGTATCTTTATTACCTGCAAAATCTGTATCAACAAAGCCTTCAAGAGTGTTAGCAAGGTTAGTTTGTATCCTAAAAAATAAACCCAAGTTAGCTGAGCCTTTTAAGTATCTCAACAACCACTTGACTACCTCCCAATGCTGTTTTCCTGGTTCAGCCATGTATCTGCTTACAATGCTCATTGCATAAGCTATATCAGGTCGGCTACAAACCATAGCATACATCATGCTACCAACTGCACTAGCATAGGGAACTATCAGCATATACCTCTTTTCCTCATCTGATGTTGGCTTCTGATTCACAGATAACTTGAACTGCAGTCCTAGAGGTGTTGTAACTTCCTTTGTGGTATGCATGTAAAACCTTCTCAGCACCTTATGAATATAATCAGTCTGATGCAGTAGAATTTGGCTTCTTGCTCTATCTCTTTTAATGTCCATGCCCAAGACCCTCCTTGCTTCTCCAAGGTCTTTCATCTCAAATTGTGGTCCAAGTTTATCCTTAAGTTTCTGTATTCTGAAAAGACCTTTGCTTGCTATGAGCATATCATCTACATAAATGAGCAATATTGTATGTACAACTTTTCCTTCCTTCTCTAGGTATACACAATTGTCATAATTGCACCTTGAAAATCCAATACTCAGCATAAACATATCAAACGTTTTATACCATTGTCTTGGGCTTTGTTTCAAGCCATATAGAGACCTTTTTAGCAAGCATACTTCATCTTCGTTTCCAGGCTGAATGAACCCTTCTGGCTGCCTCATATATAGAGTCTCTTCTAGGTTTCCATGGAGAAAAACAGTCTTAACATCTAGTTGGTGAAGTTCCAGATTTTCTTGAACTACCATAGCTAGTAAAATCCTAATGGAGACATGCTTCACTACAGGAGAAAAAACCTCATTATAGTCTATACCTTCACTGCAAATTGTAGAGCCTCTTTATAATTCCTTGGTTATTCATATTTTATGTCTTCATCTATACTCAGTGCATAATGCACTATATCATCTTGTCCATATCTTGCACGTGGTTTAATGATCTTTTTCTCCCTATCCCTGGCCAGATTGTAGTCTCTAAGGTCCTGAAAGTCTCCATTGATTGCAGGCTGATCCTCAGTTTGAAATTTCTGAGGTATTTTGATCTGGTGGTTCAGGAAACTCCACCTGTTCCTGAGCTTCTTATTCTTGAATCTTGCTGATTATAGTCTGCCAGCTCAGATGTTGGTTGAGTGTTTTGCTGAGCTTTATAGGCCATTATACCTTCTTTGAATGCTACATCTCGACTGATAAAACACCTTTTAATTCCAGGTTCAAGGCTCAATAGCTTATATCCTTTAACTCTACTCGGGTACCCAATGAACACACATTTTATGGCTCTAGTTTCTAGCTTGTCATTTTTAGTGTGTGCATATGCAAGACATCCAAAAACTTTTAAGTATGAGTAATTTGAAGGCTTTCCATACCATACCTCGTTTGGTGACTTGAAAGCAATAGTTGAGGAAGGGCTTCTATTAACAAGGAAGGCTGCGGTTGAAGCTGTTTCACCCCAAAATGCTTTTGGTAATGCAGCATCTAGGAGTAGGCATCTGATCCTTTCTAGTAGTGTGCAGTTCATCCTCTCAGCTAAGCCATTTTGTTGAGGGGTTGAGGCCACTATCCTGTGCCTGGAAATGCCTCTCAACCTGCAGAAATTCAGAAATTCCTCTGACAAGTATTCTAAGCCATTATCAGTTCCTAAGGTGTTTTAACTTTTTCCCAGTTAGATTTTCTTGAAGTATTAGCCATTCCTTGAATTTATTAAATGCATCACTTTTATGTTTCAAGATAAACACCCACACTTTCCTAGAGTAGTCATCAATAAAAGATATGAAATATTTACCTCCACCATGTGTTTCAACTCTTGAGGGTCCCCATATATCTGAATGTACATACTCTAGTATACCTTGAGTGTTATGGATACCTGCTGGGAGTTTGGTTTTGGTGGATTTGCCAAGTATGCATTGATCACATTTCTCCACTTTGGTGATTTGGCTTGTTCCCAGCAGTTGTTGCTTTGAGAGTTCTTTTAATCCTCTTTCTCCAATATGTCCTAGTCTTTTATGCCACAATATAGTGTCTTCTTTGCTCATTATTGCATCAGCTTCTCCAGACACAGTGGATCCTACTAGGATGTATATGTCGTTTTGCTTTCTTCCTTTCATAACTATTTGTTCACCTTTTATGATGATAATTTCTCCACCTTCTGTCTTAAACTCATAACCTGCACCATTAAGCACACCAAGTGAAATTAAATTCCTTTTTAATCTTGGAATATACCTGACTTTGGAGAGTAGCTTCATCCTTCCATCATGTAATTTCAGCTTTATGTTTCCTATTCCTTGAACTTGACAGAAGTGATCATCCCCTAGGAGAACTAGGCCTCCACTTTCAAGTTTCAAGTCCCTAAATCAAGTTTTGTTGAGGCATATGTGAAAGGAGCATCCGGAGTCTAGTACCCACTCTTCTTCAGTCTTGGATTGGCTTACACATAGCATATCAGCACTGTCATAGTGTTCTTCAGCCACTGCAGCCTGTTGGTTTGTCTCAGTCGTTTTCTTTCAAGGCAATTTCTTTTCAGATGTCCTGGCTTGTGGCATGAAAAACATTTCTTAGTTTCAGCCCTCTCTCCATTACTCTTGTTCCCAGCTGGTTCAGATTGGTTTGGTCCTTTCCTGAACTTCTGGTTTTGCTTCTTCTTGGACTTTACATTCAAGCCTTCACCAAGATTAGGGGGTCTGATTTCAATGTCTGCAGATAGGGCTCTAGTCCTTATTGATATCTGGACTTCTTCCAATGTCAACTTGGTCGATCTGTCGTATATCATGGCATCCTTGAAGGATTGATAAGTCTTGAGAAGGGCATTCAATAGCAGTAGGGCCTTATCTTTATCTCAGTTCATCATCGATATTCTCCAGGTCATCAACCAATTTGTTGAATCCATCCAACTTCTTCAAGATTTTATTATCTTCATGGATCTTGAAATCATTTAGTTTCTGCTTCAAAAACAGCCGATTTGCTAATGTTCTTGTCATGTACAAAGAATCCAATTTCTTCCATACTTCACTTGCAGTTGTTTCCTTGCATACCTCCCTAAGAGCTTTACCACACAAACATAGCAAGATAGCACTCCTCGCCTTTCGATCCATCTTCTTCCTCTTCTCTGCATTTCAAGACGGAGTGGTTGGGAAATCCTCGCGCAAATCTTTTTATATTTGATATTTCTATAATTATATCCGATTTAACACCTCTCAATCTTAAAAATTGGGAAAAAAATTATGATTGTTAATGATTGTATGACTCAGATTTTTCAATAAATACTAGATGAGGATTTCAAAGGATGTGGCCAACAACAATTGAGAGAACCTCCTCTCAAATTGTTTTAGGGTCTATTTGGATATATGGATTTGAGAAGAGGTTTGAAATTTATGGTATCAAATCTACATATGTTGTTTAGGTAGATGTGAAATTGAAATTCATTACTTTCATTTTGAATCAATTTTTGAGATATTTGGATAGATTTCAAATTCTAGATTTCTAATAACTTTATCCAAACACAACCTTACAAAATTTTGTAACACTTTATTGTTAATTCCTGCAATTTTGTAAGTGTAATTGATGAAGAGTGAACTTCAAGAATATTAGTTTTTGATGAATGTTTTGCCATTGAATTTTTGTTCATTTAGTTACAAGCTTTAAGATTAGTGGCATTATGTCCAATCTGCAGACAACATGTGTATAAGGGTGGTATTACAAATCACTTCGACCGAATGTTTTATGCTAATTGTTATATTGCTATATCATATGTATCTTACTTAGCAAATCTAATACTACACATACATATATATATATATATATATATGTTGTGAAAATTAACCAGAAATAATCTCAAACACACTCAAGATGAGCCAATGATTTTATTGTGAAGATCAAACAAGAAATCAGCAAAAACCGAATCAAAAAACAAAATCAAAAATGCAAGAATTATAATGGTTCAGCTCCTGGAAGGAGCCTACATCCACTGTGAACTGGAATCACTCGATTTCACTCAGTATCGGAGGAGAAATCCGATGATGAAGATTACAACGTAGTTTAGGGTTTTTCTGCACACTCTAAGAACCCTAGCGACTCAATTCTCTCTAAGCGTTAATGATTTTCTTAATTCCTATCAACTCAGTATACATTGATATATATAGTCTCAAAGCCCCAACCCAATTTCAGGAAATAGTTACTAATCGAGCGTGAATTTTGGTTGCAAAATAACTGATCTGCGCCTAACCCTAATTTCCTGCACAATTGGGAATTAACCAACTTAACAGCCTTGAGCCGGTTTGACTGAGAGTTGCAGCAGCCGGTTCGATCCTTTCTAACCCGGTTCTCCCAAACCCGAATTCGGTTCCAAGATCAGCAGAATTTTCAGATTGTAATCTCACAATATATATGGTATAAGAATTTAAAATCCAACATCAAATTTATACATATTTTGTGTATACATGATCCAATATTTAAGGAAATGTGCAATAATTTTGTAGTCACAATTTATTACAAATCATCTATTTTGTTGGTGGTGTTTTCAGGTTAGGAAGATGGTGGGAGGGTGAATAGAGGGGAAAATTGTAAATTTAGGACACTATCTTTAGATTATTCATTAATGAATGACATTATTTTTCAAAATTCAATGTTAGAACACTAATTTTTCAATTTGGGCAATTTAAGAATAAAAAATTAGATATTATGACTTTTGGGTCCAATCGCATGAAAATTGGGCCATTTTACTAAAGTTATTTGACATGAAATTGTTGTGACTTGGCCTATAACTCATGATTTGATTTTGAATTTTTATGTCCTAAATCGTCCAAATTAAAAAGTTAGTGTTCCAATTATCGAAGCATAAGAAATTAGTGTTCTTTATTAATGAATGACGTAAAATACTTGGTATCAGAGCAAGTCACGGGTTCGAATCCCCCTGGAAGTGCTTTGCAGTGGGAGCTGTCAGGGCCAGGGCCTTAGAACTGCGAGGCATAGCTCTGCCATTGGTATCAGAGCAGGTCACGGGTTCGAATCCCCTTGGGAACACTTTGCAATGGGAGCTGTCAGGGCCAGGGCCTTGGAACTGCCCCCTGGGAGCACTTTGCAGTGGGAGCTGTCAGGACCAGGGCCTTGGAACTGCGAGACACGGCTCTACCAGATTTGAATTCGTGAGCACAAGAGCAGGTCACAGGTTCGAATCCCTCTGGGAGCACTTTGTGTTGGGATTTCGATGTTTAGATTTTGATGAGACAAAACTTATATGTAATAGGAAGTTTTGAGTACCCCATTTTTCACAGTGTTTAAGTGAAATCATAGACTAGTTTTGAGTCTGGTTTTAAGTGCTGAAAGATGGAGGTTTTCATAAGTTACTTAGCTGCATCGAGCTTATCGAAAAGATGCTGCTGCAAAGAAGTAGTACAGCATCGCTGCAAGAAGGCAGTTACAGCACCGCAGTAAAGTAAGAAAAAAACGGCGTGCAGCATCGCTGCAAGAAAATGATACATGAGTACTGCAAGAAAAGAATACAGCAGTACTGCCAGAAGATACTGCAAGAAGGTCCAAGTTACAGCAGCACTGTAGAAGATATCAGTTGTTAATAGACCTAGGATACAGCGCAGAAGCCTATTGTTCAAACAACCATACAACGCCTATCACAAACAAGAAGTATCCTGCAATCCGAGAAAGGATAAATGCAGTACGAGAAACAAAGATCCAAGTAAGAATAAATAGAGCCATTTGAGACAAGATCAAAGTTGCAGACATGGAGCCAATACGAAGATGCCACATGGACTGACGCGCTATAGAAAGCTGCTAGCCGCAACTGCCGTATTAATTGCTCCGAAAGAGAAAGTCAAGTCGCATTAAATGCGAACCATACATTTGGTCAGACTACTTCAAATTCAAAAGAGAAGACATCTCCTTCAACGGATATCTTCTCCTACAAATATAAATAGAGGATGAGAATCACTGAAGCTGGTTACTGAAACATTTGCGCAAAAACTCACAAGCTTTCAAGATACAAGCATTCAAGTCTAGTATCAGTTTCAGTCACTCAACCTCTCAGAAATGAAGCAAGTTCAAGCTGAAAGATCCCTCGAAGGATTCAGAAGCTCACTTCATTGTACCAGTTGAAAAAACAAAACCTATATACTTTTAACCTTGTTGCTGTGTGCTTAGGTTGTTTTAGAGGTGTCGAACAGTTGATAGGAGAAATCCTTGCTGTTTGCATAGTTTTCTAAGTGTTAGGCAGCTTTTTTGTGTGGAAGTATAGAACCCTATGTGGGTTAGCCTTTGGAGTTTGCAGTTGCTGTGTGTATGTTGGACTTCAGTAGGTTGTTACTTATAGATTGTTAGGAAGGTCCTGTAATTCAATCTTGCTTAACAAAGTTCCTGCTCGGGGAGTAGTAGAGTGGACATAGAAGGATTACACCACCTTCAAACCACTATAATCCATAAGTATCTTATTGCTTTCTTATCTGTGCTTTTTTCTGTTTTGTTCATATCTATATCATAAGCATAAAACGTTTTGTAAAGAAGCATATTTGAGAAAATTAGCCTTGTGTTATAAATCGTAATTTTCCACTGCGTATAAACTCTAGTTACAGCATGCAGCACTGCATCCTAGTGCTATAAGCAGTAACTGTCTGGCGCTGCAAGTTCAAGTAACTTGTAGAACATAAAGGTTTTTCGATACATTTTCAAAATGGACCAAGGTTCATTCACCCCCCCTTTGAACCTCGGACACCACTTGGGACCAACACTTTGCAATGGGAGCTTTCAGGGCTAGGGCCTTGGAACTGCCCCCTAGGAGCACTTTGCAGTGGGAGCTGTCAAGGCCAGGGCCTTGGAACTGCGAGGCACGGCTCTGCCAGATTTGAATTCATGAGCGCAAAGTTACATAAGTATAAGACATTAAAGTTGTACCTTATGTCCATTGTACGAGAAAGATCCTAGTCTGAGAATCAGTTACCTCAACAGATCGAAATATAACCAGTAAAGACAATTGAAAATTGTAGTGTTGAGAGTCAATATACAGTTGACACGTGATCTGACAATTGAAAGTTGTAGTGTTGAGATGCAATCTAGTACAGCTGTATTGAAGATAATTTCCTTCGGATTGAGTTGACATCCGTTACGGTCGTCATTCAATTAAAAGAATCTTCATACGGCTCCTCCCTTATGTGCATAAGGAGAATAATATATGAAATCAAAAAAAGATGAAAATATTCTCATTATGGACTGAGCAGGGCTAGTGTTTTTACAAGAAATCTCTAGCCAACCTTTCTGCAAGAGAGTTATTCTTAACATCAAGCGTGTTGGGACTAGATAGAAATGAGAACTTGAACAATTTCTTTATTTTCAATGCTTCCTAATTTCCAGGAATTAGTCAGATCTGCAATATGAAGACAATAAAGCATTTAATGCAAGATCAGAATTCATTCAATGCAAGTTGTGTATCTTTGAAGAGGATTTAATTTTAAGAGGGTGTTTTCTTGAACGAGTATATTCTCACTCTTATAAATAAAGGAAGAGTCGACTGAAATTACTACTGAAACTCTTACATTCTAACTCAAGCAAAAAACACTTAAAATTCTCAAGTATACTTCAAAGCAAAACAAGTTCCATTCACTCAACCTCAAAAAATAGTCAAACACTTGATCAATCTTTCAGAGATCCAAAGGCTGTTTCAAAGCACCAGTTGAAGAAAAACCTTTATATACTTTTACTTCTATGTTGTATGTTTAGATTGTTTTTTTAGGTGTCCTCAGTTGATAGGAATATAGTTTTTGCTGAATGTTATATTGTCTAGAGTTCTGGTAATAACTATGTGTGAGTTTTAAAGATCTTCTATGAGTTTGCCTCTGAAACTTGCAGCAGCTCGTGTGAAGGTTGAGTTCCTATAGATGTAACTTTGTTAGGTTTGAAGTTTGTAAGGTTGTACCCCTGTAATCTAAACATATTTAACGAAGTTCCTACTCAAGGAAGTAATAGAGTGGACGTAGAAGGATTACACAACTTTAAGAGATCTTGTGTGTTTGTTGCTTTATATACCTCTTTATTTGTTGCCTCTATATTTATGAACATACTGTAATAAAAAAAATTAAAAGTTCATATCTTGAAAAGATTTTCAAACGAATCTTTGACAAAAGTTTTATTTCGCTGCAAGAACTTATAGTTACAACAGATAGCTCTAATAAATAATGCTATAAGTTGTGCTAATTACTATACTGTAAGTTGAACTAACTTATAGTGTAAAAAAGTTCAAAAAAATTATGAAAAATCAATAGAAGTTCATTCATCCCCTTCTGAACCATTTGAGACCAACACTTAGTTGCATATTGAATCAATTTATATTATGTTTAATTATTGGAAAAGTATTGGGTGAAACCGTTTTACGGACCTCAAACCCTGAGTTAGGTCGGGTCAAATATAAGAAATTAGGTAATATTTGTGTATGTATTAGGTAACATTTTTCTACATATTAGGTAATACTTTATATTATAGGATGCGTTTTAAGTTGGGTTGGACTATTGAAGTTTATTAAAAAAATGTAAAAACTTTTGGTGTAATTGGTGTACGGATTTAAACCCAATCCGGTTTGCACGTGCTTTAGTTTATCCACCCAAATTCGCTTCAAGTTTTATATATTTATGTTATATTACGTATATATTTATATTATGTTAAACGTACATTTATGTTATGTTAGTCATAATTTTAGGATTTTTATGTTATGTTAAATATACATTTATGTTATGTTAGACATACTTTTATTTTATATTAGTTATATCTTTTAATTATTTTAGTTGAACATTTATGTATTACATAAAAATATGACTAATATTACTTCAAGGTATGACTTATACCACATAGGGTTGTAAAAGAATCGAACTTTTTTGATTCGATTCGATATTCGAATTCGAAAAATACGAATAAGAATACCTTTTCAGATTCGAATATTATCTGAATACGAATACGAATATGACCATATTCGATTCGAGTATTCGCGAATATATTCGAATAAATATAACTATATATAATTTTTTTATTTTATATATATATTATATTGATATAATATATATATATCCAAATATATATATATATATAAGTAGAGTTAATGAATTTTATTGTTTATTAAGTACTATGTAGGTATATTAATTTGGAAATAAATATATTTTTGAATTTTTTTTAAATTTTAAGTTTAAAATTTTCGAATACAAATATTCGAATATTCTAGAATATATTCGAATATTTTATTCAAATCGAATAAGATTTGGTTTTGTGATTCGAATAATAAACAAATACGAATACGAATATTTGAATAGTTAAATGAATATGAATATTATGATATTCGAATCGATTCGATTCGTTTACAACTCTAATACTATATAACATAAAGATATATTTAATGACTAAAACAACATAAAAATCAGGATAAAAATATGAAAAATGTTAGATTTGGATTGGATTCGGCCTGACCCGACCCACATATAAGGATTTAAAATGCATACACAAGTTACACATGTCCAACTCATTAAAAAAATTGATTAATTGCATCTTTAGCTATCATCCCTCAAAATTCTTATTTTTTAACCATTAGCACTATTACACATAAATGTTTCTATATGGAAGTGTATAATGATCTATGAAGTCTATTAAAAATGAATTAATTGCATCTTTACCTATCATCCCTCAAAATATTTATTTATTAACCATTAGCACTATTACACATAAATGTCTGTATGGAAGTATAATTATCTATTGAAGTCTATTAGAAATGGATTAATTGCATCTTTAGCTATCATCCCTCAAAATATTTATTTATTAACATTAACACTTACACATATATTTCTATATGCAAGTATAATGATCTATTGAAGCCTATTAAAAATGGACTATCATCCTCAAAATATTTATTTATTAACCATTAGCAACATTAAACATAAATGTTTCTAAATGCAAGTATAATGATCTATATTGAAGCCTATTAAAAATGGATTAATTGCATCAAAAACATCACGGAGATACTAGTTTTTCCCACCCAAACACTATTACTATTTTTTTTAAACTGCATTTAATAACCATTTTGCCATTAGTGTTTTAATTGAGTCAGATTTGAAATTAATCATTTGTGTGAAGATCATACTAAAATTCGAAATTCAAAAATCAAAAACTTGAATTGTATCAGGCTATTTTAAAGGAAAATTGTTTAAGCTTTTGATGTCTTGATTTTCTTAGATTGTGATGGTCATATTATTTGGTATCAATGTTTATATCCACAAATTTGAAACTTAGAATTGAAAATTGAAAGTAAAAAACTTTCATCATATCATTATGCCATTTATAAGGAAAATTGGTTCATCTTTTAGTGTTTGATTTTCTTAATTTATGTTGTTCATATTATTTCTAATCAATAAATATAATCTACAATAAACATGTATGTGGATTTGTTTTTGACAATATCCCATGTGTTCCTATTTTGACAAATATGTAAACATTTTAGTTATATTACTAATATATTTTAGTTATGTTAGTAGTATCCTTACATTATATTCATGATCATGTTCTAATAAATATGTAATATCTCTTAATTATATTAGTGAGACCTTCTAATTATGTTAGTCCTACATATATGTTATGTGAATAGTACTTTTATATTATAATACATGGCCTGCAAGTTGGATTTTTTTTTCATGTTGTTTCATTTTTAAGTACTTTATTTTATTGAATGCACGACATTACCGAATTCTAATGTTTGCATGTTATATTTGTTCTTGAATCCTTCTTTATGCAAATAAGTTTCTCTTTAAAGGTCCTTTTGTGAGTTTGTAAAACATTAGTATCCTCAAACATGTTTTTATTTCTTTGTTGTAGTTTTATTTCATTGATTAATTTCTCTTTGTTTTTGAAAGTTGGTTTGTTCTATTAGTATAACACCCTATATTTTTTTAAACTAGTATTTAATTTAGGTTTTTTGTACTATGGCAAATAATTACCCTTACAAAATAGTAATTATTTTTTCACCTTTGTAATGGTAAATACTTTTAATTATTCTTATACCCTTACAAAGTAGTAATTATTTTTTTACCTTTGTAATGGTAAATAATTTTAATTGTTCTTATTTCTTTAATTGAGAAATAATGACTTTTGCATTAACTACAGTAGAATAAGCAACGGTTGGTAGAAAATATATAATTTTAATTGTTCTTATTTCTTCAATTGAGAAATTATGACTTTTACATTGATTGCGGTAGAATAAGAAACCGTTGGTAGAATTTTTTTTTTCATAAAATATATATTTAATGTATTACACTTGGAAATTTAGGAAAGCTCCACTTGTCAACACCTTAAGAATCCAACCTTATTATTTTTATAAATAAATAAATAAACAGCGTTTGTGTGAACTAAGTGCATGAATCATAATTCATGAAATTAGGTGTGCGGGTTGGGTTTTGTAACACCCCAATTCTTTTGTAGATAAACCTTAATCGAGACGTTACTTATTTATAAAAAATTACTCTTTTAAGACTAAATAAAGATAATTTAAAATTCAAGATTTATTATAAAATATACATTTCCATAATTTATAAAATATTACACTTTAAAATAAAAAGCTTTTGCAACCTTTGATCATTGGCTACCAGCATCTACCGCTCGCACTCCACGCCATAAAATACTTAAACTGAAAACATTTTTAAAAGAGGGGTGAGTGACAAAAGTACACTCAGTGGGGAAACTCGAGATAATATAAAATGGTTTTTAAGAAAAAAAAACATTTATCATTTATCGAAAGCTGTAGAAAATATATCACCTTAATCACGTGACTTAAAACATTTAATAACGCAGGTAATCATCTCAATCAATTATCGGTCACATTTAAACATATTACTTTATTTATAACAATAAACACCTGAAAACATAAGTCATATCATTAAATCCTTCAACATAATTGTATCACATAAATTCGAGACTTAACCCGAATTATCCTTTACCGTCGGGAATCAAACCCGAACCTTTACCATCGGGAATCAAACCCGAACCTTTTCCGTTATCAATCACAATTATCTCAATCAAACAATCCAATCAAATCAATCAATTCAATCAATAAAATAAATACGCATATCAATCTATCATCAATCACATAATTAGAATCCTTCAATAATGCGTGCATTCGTCCCAATCATTCATCATTCACATTCACATTTAAAAATAATCTTGGTTCATAGCACTTTATTCACATAACACATATATATCAACCTCACGTCATTCAAGTATAAGATTTCATATTTTAAATACTTTGAGAGATTTATAAATATCGTATTAAGCAATTACTCCCACCTTTCGAAGATGATGCTTGTAGAACGTTTACTCTTATCCAAGCTTAATCTTTCCTTCTTTCGTATCTCCTACAAAGCGTAATTGCTAGTTTTAGAACTTAATCGAAATATTCTTAATTAAATTACATTCTTAGTTTAGAACTTTTCTGTTAACAGAGCATCTAACAGGGTTTACGAAATAAAATTAAGTATTGATATAATTCAATAAGGTGATAATACTCAACTCCAAAATCCGACCTGAAACTAAGTTTCCTTAATTATTTCGATAAGAATCTAGGGTTTTTCACCTTAATCAACATATAAAGAGGTCTAAATAAAATAACTTAATTAATATAATTTCTCTTTGTCATTTAATTAAAGTTCAGTTCCCCACGATGTTGTGGTTTAAAAGTAAAATAAATGATTTTAACGTAATTATAAGGTTTAGGTGAATTTCTAATAAAAATGTGTTTATTAAAATATTAGAAAACTTCATTAGACTTTATTTAGATCTTGAAAGATTTGATAATAATTTTAGACAATTAAATTATAAAGCTTTTAGCTTAAAATAATTCTTGAAAACCTTTAAAATAATCTTAGAAAATCTAATTATATAATTTACGGCTTAACTTAGGTATTAAGAAATTTGAATATATTTATGATTATAGCGTATTTAGATTAACTATATAATTTAATTTATAAACATGAATTCAATTAACTGAAATTATAGGTTAATTTAGGAAATATATTTAATTGTATAACATGTTTAGTTAATTTTTATTTAAGAGGATTGAATTTGATATTTACTTTGATTCTTAACTTTAAGGTTTAAATTGTAAAGTTCATAATTTATTTAAAATCATTAGATCATTTTTAACAATATAGGGGATTTATTTGAATGTTTAATATTTATAATTAGGCCTTTGGTTCGTTTATTAAATTATAAAGATAAAATTATAATGTCCATAATTATATTTAGGACAAATATGTCATTTAAATTAAGAGAGATGATAATTAACATTTTTAATGTTATATTGCGACATAATTTACTTATTTGGTCAAGAAGTAATACTAGTAACTTCTACGGTCCGTGTCGTAAATCTAATTAATTATGAGATAAATCTGTAATTTCAGCATAATTGGGGTTCGTTATCATTATTCATTAATTTAGAGGGCTTAAAACATATTTTTATAAGTTTAAGGATATAAAATGTAATATTTATTACTATTAGGGTTGTAAATGTCATTATTCATAAATTATGGGCCTTATAGCATATTTCATAAAATTTAGGGGTGATTTGCTATTTATCCTAAAGTTAGGTTTTGCAATTTAGTCTCTATATTTAATCAAATTCTCAAAATAAAACCCCTTACCCAAAGCACCCCCTGCAGCCGCTGCCCTGCCTCCCTCCTGCAGCTGTCCGGCCACCTCCACTGCCGGCGGCTCGTGTCGCCGGCAACACCACTCCAACACAGCCCAACACACACGGCTTACACCCGACACACATCACACACACCCTATAACATATATACACCAAGCACACCCACGCAGCACCGCCGCTGCTCCGACCAAGCACAACCGCCTCTATTGCTGCCGGCCATGCCCTTCTCCTCCGCTCAGCCGCCCCCTGCACACACACACACACACCGTTTCGGCCGCCGCTTACAGCGACGGTTCACATCTCCACTCGCCGGTGCAACCACGACGCCGGCCACATCACACCCGAAGCCTAAGGTCACGGTTTTCCCTTCTCCACAACACAGCAAATACAAACCCACAGAGGTAGCAACTCATTTTGCAGTTGTGGAGAAGATAGAGGGAAAAGAGAGAGACTTGGGAGGGAGAGAGAGAAAAAAAACGTGTGGAAGGAAGAGGAGAGCTTTATCTCATTTTTCAAACCTTAGACTACGTTTATCACGCACAAGGACGCCCTGGGCATAGCAAGTGTCCAAAACCAAAAAAAAATGGAAATGTAATTAAAATCCATGACCATGGTTGTGGCATGACCATGGTCATGAGATTTTAGTTGTGCAATTATGATGACACATGTCGTTATATGATTCGTCGAGTAGATTTTATTTAGATAATTACATATTTCGATTTATCCACTTAAAAAAAATTATACACCAAAATTCATAAAATAAAATTCTCTATAAATAGATATCAATATTGATATATTTTGGATCACAATCTCATACACTCTCTTTTCTCTTCTAATTTATGCCAAATCTCTTTTCTCTTCCAACTTGTGTTAAAAATCTAAATTTTTAGCATTTTCTATATGGATCCAAATCATCCCAATTATTCCCACTACTCCCAAAATCATCCAAATTCTCAAAATGATCAAAATGATGAATCATTTTTTAATACTATTGATTCCCAATTTTCTCAATATTATCAGAATTCTCAATTTTCTCCAAATTTTAACCAAATTCCTATCTCCGAACAAGTTCAAAGATCGGAAAATATCTCTTGCGATTTGTTCGGAGAAAAAAAGAAAAATGTGACAAAAACAGGGTGGTCTGTTAAAGAAGATGTTGCATTAATGTCGTCTTGGTGTTTCATTAGTAAAGATAGCACGGTTGGCAAAAATCAAAAGATCTCAAAAGTGTGGGAACGAGTACATGTTATGTACGAAGAAGCTCGAAGAGAAAATTCGTAGGAGATAAATGAAAGAAATATAAAAATGATGAGAAGCCATTTTAGACGAATTAATGAAAGTTGCAACAAGTGGTTGGAAGCATCCAAGGAAGCACATAGACGATATAGAAGCGGAATGAGCCAAGGGGATATAGAGAAAGAAGCTCATGAAATTTATTGTGTTGAACATAAACACAAGTTTACAGATTTGGTTGTGTTTAATGAAGTTCTAAGTAAACATATGAAGTGGCAAATAAATTTCGATCGTGCTCCAACTCGTCTCCGTGTTGAAGATGAAGAAGGTAATAAAGAAAGTGGTGGCAGCTCAAAGAGATCAAGAACCAGTGAAGAAGGGCATTATTCCAACCCCACTGATCAAGAAACTCCAAGCAGCGGCAGTTCAACTATCTCACGTCCTATACGTAGAGATAAGACGAAAAAAAAAGGAAAAGGTAAGGTGGTGTCAAATGAATTTGCTAAACAAATTCATGTAATGAGAATCACTAGAGAAACTGAAGTTGAAGTGGTTAGAGAACGAATCAATTTACAGAGAGAAAGAGAACAAAGGAAGAAAGCGGAGAAGAAAATGAAGCTGCAACTTTCTCTTTTATTCCAATTGATGGCGAAAGATCACTTATCACCAGCCGAGCAAGAGATGAAAGACCATCTATTGGCATTGTTCAACTAATCAATGTCATTTATTTTCATGTACTTTTACTTTGTGTTTTTTTTTGTCTTGTAAGTTTTTTTAATTTGTGTGATTTTATTTTATTTCATGTAATCTTAATTAGTTGTTTTAATTATTTCATGTAATGGTACTACTGTTGCTGCTGAAAGTACCACTTTGGCCGGTAATTCTTCTGAATTTTATTGCTACTGTTTACGAATTACAGTCTGAGATTAGTGCTGCTGCTTTACCTGCTTGTTCTTTTAACTATTAGCAGAATGGTACAACTAATAATATACACGAGTTGCAAATACCAAGTTGTCAATATGGAGTTTGTTTGCTATCATTAAATCTTTGCTACACCTAATCCAATTTACATAAATTCATTCACATACATTAAAGTATATATGTGTAAATCAAAAATAAATCTACATCTAATAGTTTTTTTGTTTTTTGTCTTGTAAGTTTTTTTGTTCACATGCATATCCTAAGTGGTAATCAAATCACATGCCAAGTTGTACCCCTCCATTATTAAAGTTATTTTTGTTCACATGTATATCCCAAGTGGAAATCAAATCACATGCCAAGTTGTACCCCTCCATTATTAACGTTATTTTTTTTCACATGCATATCCCAAGTGGGAATCAAACCACATGACAAGTTGTACCCCTCCATTATTAAAGTTATTTTTTTCACATGCATATCCCAAGTGGGAATCAAACCACATGACAAGTTGTACCCCTCCATTATTAAAGTTATTTTTTTCACATGCATATCCCAAGTGGAAATCAAACCACATGACAAGTTATATCACTCCATTATCAAGGGTACCCTTCATATAAATTATTTCCTATAAATCATACTTGAAACAACATCATACTTACACCAAAATCCTTATCTTTATTCCTCTCAAATATAATTACTATCCATTTGTCTTATATATTCCAGTTTACAAATGTCTCTCAATGAAAATAACACGGTAGATTCAGATTCAAACTTAAGTGCAGATTCATTAAATTTGAATGATTTTGATGAATGGCAAGAACGGAATGCTCGGCAAAATTGCGAAATAGATCGTATGATCGAGGATATGGTCTTAAGCAATCTTAATATGATTGGAGGAGATTCCACTCCTAGAGCTACAAGAAGGTATTGTGAAAGGGAACGCGAGCTTGGTGAGGAACGCTTGATGAATGACTATTTTGTCGATAGGCCAACGTATACTCCCGAGATGTTCCAACGCAGATTTTGCATGCGAAAATCTGTATTCCTTTGTATAGTGGAGGCCGTCACTGTCAATGACGAATATTTTCAACAAAGACCTGATGCCACGGGTCGACTAAGTCTTTCCCCATTACAGAAATATACTGGTGCTATGAGGGTGCTGGCTTATGGGACATCCACTGATGCAGTTGATGAATATTTACGCATGAGTGCAGCAGTAACAAGACAATCTCTCAATCATTTCGTTGAAGCCATCATTTCCTACTTCGGTGAAGAGTACCTTAGAAAGCCTTCCGACGCAGATTTGGCAAGACTACTCTATGTTGGTGAACAATGTGGATTTTCGGGTATAATAGGCAGTATTGACTGTATGCATTGGGAATAGAAAAATTGTCCTGCTGCGTGGGCTGGGCAATATACAGGGAGAAGTGGAAAACCAACCATCATTTTGGAAGTTGTTGCATCATATGACTTGTGGATATGGCATGCTTTATTTGGAACTCCAGGTATGTGCAATGATATTAATGTACTCCTGTAATACCCCGAAATAAAATTTAACTATATAAAATATAACAATCATTTTTATATAATAAAAATGAGAATTAATAGTAATCAAATATAATTTAAGTATAATCTATGAAGAATATATATATATATCCAAGATATAGTACACATAAATAAATATACATATTATATATATATGGGAAATGCATAAACTACATTACATAATAACATTATAATATAAGTTATATAGTATTATTAATGTAGTATTATGACATAAAAAGATAAGTGTAGTATAGTATAAACATTATCAATTTGAAGGAATCTCTAATAAAATAAAAATTAAATCAAGTTAATTGTCATGGTGACACATAACCCCATCTCAATTATTATGAAATATAAATATGTAATTTTCTTCTTGATTAAGGAAATTGTTAAAGTCAAAGTAGAAAAAATTAAGAAAATATATATATATATATATATATATATATATATATATGTATCAAGAATGCACGCACACAACATATATAACATATATATGAGTATGACATGTTTGACCAAGTTAGAAGATATTTTAAGTAAAATAAAAAAAAAAGAAATGAATGAATGATGAAGGATAAGCACCACAAGTGTCACGCCCCAATTTCATATAAAGTTTAAAACGTAGAAATAAATATATTTTCATTTTCTTTAAATAAATCAGAGTGCAAGCGAAGCATTTTCATGGGGCGTCCAGCAGAAATTCCTAAAACGTTGAGATTTAAAAACAGACGATATTTATAAGATAGCCATTTTAAAATACAAAAGGGTTATATTATTTTAACAGAGAACACGTTCTTGTTTGAAGTAAAACACATAAACATTAATTTGTACATAATCGGGGTTTCAGGAAAACAAAACGAACATCCATATACATTCTTATATACATACAAAAATAATATAACAGGCATCTCTGTTCATTCCTCCTCGCCTCCGAAATTTTCTGTAAAATAAAACACATGAAAGAGGTAAGTGCCAAAAGGACACTTAGTGGGATTGATTTGTACAGTAAAAGGGGTACACATAACATTCAAAAAAATACTATATATATATATACACGTTGTAGACTCCCGAAGAGTCCCAATGCAATCCGTTGAATAGGTTTCCGAAGAAGACCTATCGAGGCCCCAAGCCGACCCCATTTTGGGTTGTTACACCCTTCATGTTGGGATTCCGTAGAATACCCCCTTGTTGGGCTCCGACGAGGAGTACCCTACTTGGCGTGGCACACGCATGCGCAGTTAAATTATCATACAACAGTTTCCACATAACACATAGTGCACATTGGTCAAGTTCACGTTTGCCACATAATTCACATAACACATAGGTAAAGAAAAACCTTTCTTAGCGGGTATTATCCCGACTTTCATCCTTTAAACCATTTTCATTGAGATACTTGAAATCAATAGCTTTCAGAATCATATACTTTACTCGAAATACTGTTTACGTAATGAAAACATTTCCATTGAAAACAACAGCACATAATGACGGAATTTAAATCACTTAGTCACATTATCTTTCATAAAACTGTACAATTTTAAAACCATAAATAAAGTTTTACCCCCACCTTGTTCGGTGGTTACCACGTGATCAGCAAGTCAAAGATCTCGTATCCCAGAGCTTCAATCCAACAGGTAGCCTACATAATTTACGATGTTTTCTTAGCTCATTATAATCTATAATTAAATATTAAAACAACATCGAAGCGCATAATATCGATCGAGATGAGACGGATCGGAACGGTAGGCCTAGCGATTGAGGTTGAAGAAACAAGAGAGAAAAATCAGTTTATAAGGCTGAGATGAAAGAGAATGGATTTTGGATCACAACAAAACAAGAATGAGCTCAATCGGAGTTGAAACGAGTTCGAACAGAGCGTTTTAAGATTGAAGGATATTTTGGTAATTTGGTCAAAGGGTTGACTTTGACCGGGACCCACGACCCCCGGTCTCGTTGGTGATGACTCGGTGATAAGGTACGATGAAAAGAAAACGAGATTTGGATCGAAAACGAATCGAAAAATACGATGTCACGCGCGTTCACGGCGACGGGAAAAACCTCGTCGGCGTTTCCCGACGACGGGAAAAATATCAGGCCAGCGTCTCCCGTTGCTGCCTGGTTTTCTCGGCAGCGGGAGCACCGTGCTCGGCAGCTGCCCAATTTTCTCGGCAGCCTCGGCCCCCGTCTCCCGTCGCGACCCTGCTCGACCAGCCATCTTCCCGGAGGCACCGACGGCGGTGTAGTCGTCCTATGCCACCGAAACTTGGTCCTATGGATAGCCTGAAACACCGGCTATCCGATCCGGCCAACCCTCGCCGGATTCCGGCGTGAATAGTGCCTGATAAACGGCCTCAAAAACCCTTCGTCGCACAGATTTTTACACGAAATCAATGTAACAACTACTTTTCCAATCCATTTTCCGGCACCGGCGCCGCCACCCAAGGCGGCGCCACCCTACCAGTGGCTAGTCCACCACTCCAGGAGGCCCTCCGATGCCTGCAACCACGAGAAGAAGGGCGAGAGAGAGAAAAACGGGAGAAAGAAAAGGTGACAAGAAGCAAGGGTTTAGGGTTTGGAGATGGTTTTTCGCCGTTTTCCGGCCAACGGGGTATCGGAATTGAATTCCGGAAGTTGTCCTAGACTCGTCTCATCGAGGGCTACGCTGTGTATGAAAATCAGCCGAAACGGTCGGGTTTGACTTTTTCCGGCGACGGCAGCGGCGGTTTTTCGCCATTTTCCGGCGAACGGAGAATCGGAATTAAATTTCAGAAGTTGCCCTAAACTCGTATCGTCGAGGGCTACGTTGTGTGTGAAAATCAGCCGAATCCGACAACTTTGAAATTTTCCGGCAGCGGCGGCGGTGGCGGCGGCGGCGGCTCGCCGGAAACGGAATATATAATTTAAAAAAAAGAAAGAAAGAGGAGAGAGACTTACGTGTGTTCGGCGCTTTTCGGCTCGTTCGAAGAAACGGTGAAAAAAATGAAATGGTTGAGCGCCTATTTATAGAAAATCTGGAAAATTTACTGTTCACGATAAGGTCGGTTACTGTTCATCCAGATCTCGTTCCGTGTTTTTCCGAAACTTCGTATTTTGCCCTTTTCTTCGCCGTTTGAGCTACGGGTGTCCGATTGACCTCTAGTTCGTTTCTATCTTCTCTTTTTTCCATTACGCATCTAATGATATAAAAAAAATATTCTATTTTCCTTGTCTATAAATTTTATCGATTTAAAACCGATCGTTAAACACGTATCTGAAATGCACGTAATTAAATTAAACAATCAAGAATTAATACACATAAGATATTTTAATTAAGGGTTTACTTGTTTAACTAACCAATTATGCTTTATTTTTGTCCTGGGCGTTACAACAAGTTTCTTCTCTCTTGGATATTACCCCTCTCCCTCTTGCGTCTCTCTCTCTCTCGATTTCTCCTCTCCCTCTCTCTGCAAATTTTCCTCTCTTGCTCTCTCTTCCTTTTCATTTATTTTTCTTTCTCTTTTTCTCTTATTTTTCATCTTTACTGCATCCCCCTATTTCTCCTTCTCAGCTGCAAGATTTTTTTCCATTTGATGTGGGCTTGGATATGTATGTATAAGCATGGGTAAATATATAGGTGTGAGGCGGTCAGGGCGAGGTCGATGGGCCGTGGCCGGCGCGAGTGGCTGGGCTGGACAGGCCATCGAGAAGGCAGCGGCGCTGCTGCCGCTGCAGTGTGTGGCTATGTATGTTTATGATATGTTGCGTGAGTACTAGAGTGGTATGTGTGCGTGGAGGTAGTGGTGTTGCTAGCAAGTGGAGGTTGTCGGGAGTGGTGATGGCCGGCAGCGGCGGCGGCTGGGCAAGGGCAGCAGTAGCAGGAGAGGAGGCGGGGTTGCTGGAAAAAAAAAGGGGAAAGTTGGTAATGGCATGTTTAGTAAATTTGATATGATTTAGGGGTAATTTGCAATGATAAATGTTGTTGGAATTTGAACTTTTAAGTATTATAATTTCTGAATTTTTATAATTAAAATCTAGATAATTAAAGCATGCTTTAAGGTCCAATTTATGTATAATAACCAATGAACCATTGAAATCATTTAAATTACATAGTTTTATTTAATAATTAATGATAATATGCATAATTTACCTAATAAATTATGGAATTATAACGATATGTTTGTAGTTAATATTAATTTATATATTGGAATTATGAATGTTGTTATATACTTAATAAGAATTTTTATCTATGAAACAAAAATCGAACTTTAATTAATTGATAAAGATAAGTTATAACTTTAATTTTTATAAATTATGCTTTAAGTATTATAATTAAGTAGATAAATATCGGACTTTAAATTTAATAAAATGATATAGGTGTTTCCTTAGAAATTGAAGATATTATGAATCTCTTATCATAATTATTGAATTCATGAAAATGACGTTTTGAACTTTCGAATATATATTAGAATTATAGATAATATTCATAAGTAAATAGAATTTAATAAATAAGGCAAGTTTTAATTAAATAACAAAGAAAGGCTATATAGATTAATGTATGTTAAATTGGATCTAGTTGTATAATTAATTAGGGAATAAAGCCCTAGATTTTATCCAATTGATTAAGAAAATATAGTTTAAACTCGATTTTGAAAATTAAGTGTTAATACATTATTTATTATAAATTTTAACCAAAGATTTATTTGGAATTATAAGTTAAACCTAGGTTTCGTAAGATTGCTTTTGAGACTAAAATATCGACCTAAAAATATGATGCTAATTAATTTATTTTATTTTACGTTTTAGTTATTAATTTTAAATCTAAGGTTTATTAACCTTAGATTCACATCTAATTAACCCCGAAATATTAAGTTCGAATTGAATTTTCTATTTTATGAAATTATGCATATTTCGTTATGAAATAGGGTTATATTTTAAGAACTTAGTTTCTAAGTAAATGATAGTTCGATTAGATTCTAAGTCGAACTTTTATGATTATAGGTGATACGCAGGATTTTACGCCTTAGATATATTTGAAGTCTACAGCTTTTGATCGTCTGCTCTAAGGTGGGGAAAAATTGCTAAGTCGGTATTTATACTTCTTTCAAATTATTTTAATTACGAATTATTATACTATATGAGATGAGTTGGGTATACGTGCTGAATGCATGAGATGTTATGTGTGATAATGCTATGATGTGATGTTAAGATTTGCATATGTGCAAATAAGATGTGTTTTCCTGGCAGTTGAGAACTGCAACTAAGTGTTGTATTAAATTAATGTGCTTTGATGTGTATGGTTGATATGTGTATGTGTGAAGTAATTATGTGTGCATGTGCATGCGTATGCAAGACGGCTAGGGCTCGCATATGACGGCTGATCACCGTATTACGACGGCTAACGACCGTAAAAAGGCGGTTAAAACCCACAAATGTTTTCATGGCGGCTAAGAACCGTAAATTATGTGAAAAGTGATGTTTGAACGTGAATGATTGATTGTATGTTTACAAGACAGCTAAAAACCGTAAATGTGAAAATGAAGTGATATGTGGTTGTGCATGCGTATGCAAGGCGGCTAGGGTTCACATATGACGGCTGATCACCGTATTATGACGGTTAATAACCGTAAAATATTTTCACGGCGGCTAAGAACCGCAAAATGCTTTCATGGCGGCTAAGCACCGTAAACTATGTGAAAAGTGATGTTTGAATGTGAATGATGGATATTATGTTTTTAGGGCGGCTAAGATCCGCATATGTATTGCAAGACGGTTAAAAACCGTAGATGTGATAATGAAAGTGATATGTTTGAATGTGAAGGATGATTGTTTAGAGATGGATGCTTACATTTTAAAATGATTTAAGTCACGTGATTGGAATGATCTACTTTCTACGTTTTTATTTAAAAGACAAATGTTTTAAGAAAATCTGTTTTAGGTGATAAAATGGTGTTTTGACATGTGTGTAAAATCTTCCAAAATTATTTTATGTCATCCCGAGTTCCCCACCCCACTGAGTGTATTTCAAACACTCACCCCTCTTTTAAAATGTTTTTCAGTTTAGGGATTTTTAAGGCGTGGAGTGCGAGCGGTGGATGCTGGTAGCCGATGAGCAAAGGTTACAAAAGATTTTTATTTAAAGTGATTAATTTTATGAATTTTAAGAAATGTAAATTTCACAAGATTTTATTGATATTTATTCTTGGAAAGAGGAAATTTTTGTAAGAGAGTAACGTCTCGGTTTAGATTTATTTACAAAATAATCGGGACGTTACAACTCCAACGCTCTCCAATTTTTACAGATGTCTTGGAAGATCGAGCTCCAAATGTTAGTTATGTCGTTAATGGTCGGGAAAATAATAGAGCTTATTATCTAACTGATGGTATATATCCTTCATGGGTTGTATTTGTTAAGTCAATTACTTCTCCACTAACCCAAAAGCACAAATTGTTTGCTCAACACCAAGAGGTTGTACGAAAAGATGTTGAGCGAGCATTTGGAGTTCTACAGGCTCGTTTCGCATTTCTTAAGCGTCCATGTCTTGTCTGGGATAAACTTTCGATGGGAAAAATTATGATGGTTTGTATCATCATGCACAATATGATAGTGGAAGATGAACGAGACACATACCAAAATTATTATGATCCGACCGAATTTTTAATGGATTGTCTCATAAGTGATGATCAGACCTTTCGATACTCTACTGAACGTATTGCAAGTTTATCCACTTATATGACTAATAGAGAACAACTTCGCAATAGAGAAGCTCATACTGCTCTTAAGAACGATTTGATTGAGCATATATGGCAAAAATTCGACACTATTAATTAAATATGTAATTTGCATCTATTGTTTTGTTGTAATTTATACATGTATTTGTAGCTTGATTTATTTATTTTCTTTTGTATTTCAATTCTTGTAATTTTAATATTTTTATTGGATGTTGTAATTTATTTTAAATGTAGTTTCAATTTTTTTTATTATAATTACATTTTTTAATATTGAATAATTGTATATATTTTTTAAATATTTAAAATATAATAAAAATTAATTATAGATATAATTGTTAAATTATAAAAGAAATAATTTATTAAAGGTTGGTTGTGGTTGTGGGTGGTCATTGATAAAGTATGAAAAAGATGAGATTTGGTTGTAGTGTAAATATATATGTGGAGGAGAGAAAAATGAATTGTTTATTAGTTGGTTGTGGGTATAATTAGTTATTGATAAACATAGTCTTACCAATTATTGATGACTATATTATACTTATCTATATATATATATATATATTAATACCATATTATTATTATAAATTATTGCAATACCCTATACTAATGCTTCATACACTTATGTATTAATTAATCTTCTTTTACTCAATATGCATGACATCATATATATTATAATATTGTATACTTATATATAACATAAAATTTGAAATTGATATTCTTTTTAAGAACGAAATTTATACATAGCTTAATAAATAAATTTTCGGTGTTATCCAGGTCTCGTATAAATTATGAAATTTTTCATCATTTTTTTTTCATTCATTTTTTATTTAATTATGTGATTAAATTTTATTTTGGGATGTTACAGGTTTGGTATGGACCCGCTTCCAAGTTTTTTTTAATTTATATTATAATTTATGTGTTGTAATAGTATAACATTTATGTTATAAATAACATAATCTTTATATACAGATTTCATAACATTTCAGTAAATGACTTAAATTGTTTTTACTATCAAAATGCATGAGTATAGCTGAAGCTTTTATATTATAATAATTTAACCTTTATGTTATATTAGTATAACTTTTGTGTACAAATATCATAACTTTTATATACTTAAAGAATAACATAAGGTTGTATTATTACAACATAAAAGATTTTGAAAGATATTATAAATCTGTTATGCACTGCAAAAGGTTTTGCCGATATAACTAAAAGGTTAGGCCAATATAACTACATAACTGATGTTTGAGCACGATGCGGGGGTGTATTTCACGTATCCCAAAATTTTAATAGAAGATTAATATAAATTTTAAAGCGATTACATTTAAAAGTATAGATGCAAAAAGAAAAGATGTTAGGACCATCAAGCGCATTACCGCTACATCAAAAGGATATCCAATGGACATAGGGCGCAACTTTAATATCTTATACTTATGTAGCTTTGCTCCACGCCCCACACCCCGCACCTATTTAAGCTCCGACCCAAGGTAGGTTGCACCCCGCACCTATTTAACCTCCGACCCAAGGCAGGTTGCTGGGAAATATCCCAACAATCCCCCCCAGCATCCAACCTCCGACCAACAATCCCCCCCCAGCATCCAAGCAACCTCAGCTGCGCGCAAGCATCCTCAGCTCCTTTCTGCAAAGTGCTCCCGGGGGGATTCGAACCCGTGACCTGCTCTGATACCAAGTGTTAGGATCATCAAGCGCATTACCGCTACACCAAAAGGATATACAATGGACATAGGGCGCAACTTTAATGTCTTATACTTATGTAGCTTTGCGCTCACGGATTCGAATCTGGAAGAGCCGTGCCCCACACATATTTAAGCTCCGACCCAAGGTAGGTTGCTGGGAAATATCCCAACAAAAGATGATCAATATTTTAAATATAAATAGTTGAAAAAGAATTTTTTTTATAAAATTCAAATCCTAAATTAATAAAAAGAAAAAAACAACTCTTCTATAAAATCGAAATCCTAAATTAATAATAAAATATAACTCTTTTATAAAATCGAAATCCTAAATTAATAAGAAAATTAATTTTGAAGTTCTGTGGTTGTGGAGTAGTGAGAGGAGTTCATATCGTTTGTTGTGCTCGAAAAGTTACAGGCCAAATTTTAATGTATGAAGATGTTATTGACAATATTTTGAAGTCATTGTTTTTGTTGTATGCGTGATTTTATTTTATTATTTTTTTATTATTGTAATTTGTTTAGGATAACTTAGGTTAAATCATAAATAATTAGACTTAAATCATGATGTATGTGATAACATCCACATCACTACACACATAATCTAAATTTGACATAAATCATGAATTGACTAAAATTGAAATTAATTGGTCAATTTATGGTTAAAATTGATAATTTTAAAAGAATTAATTTATAAAACTTTGTATTTTTTTTTTTCATTAAACTTTTTATAAGTCATTACTTATATTAGGTAAGAATTTTCATCATTATTATTCATTTCGCATCAATGTTTCTAATGAAAAAAGTTAGAAAAAAAAAAAGGAAAGGGCGAGCCAATTCACCGCGAATCATATCCACTTAGATATACTTTCTTGCATAATTATTCAACCCAATCCACCATTAATGGAACAGAATGAGTCGATCCAATGGACTATACTTTGTGCAACTCTTAAAATTTTCATCGATTACGTGTAATGATCTCATTTCCTTATTATACGAAAAGAAATTTTTTGACATATATGTAGACACATATTAATGTGGCTACGATGAGTAGGATAACACAAAGCTCATATATATATATATATAGATTATGTTATGTATTGATGACATTTAAAAACGAGAAATTTAAAAAAATTATAGTTGGACAATTTATATAGGAAAGAATGTTATTAAATTTTTCAAAAATTATTGACTATAATTTCCACTAAATCCACACTTTCCAACAAAATTGATATGGCGTTGTGTGTCTCGAAATTGATAGAAAATTGAAAAATTAAAGATAATTTTCACACTTTTGGAAAAAAGTTAATGAAAAATAATTATTTCAATTTTAGAAAAAGGATTTCAAGTAGAAAAAATCATTAGGATTTTTTTTAAGAATAGACTATATAGTTCGAATTGCAATAATGGATGAAAGTTGTGTCTTTTCTGCTAATTATACAAAGAATTATATTGTAATTTTTGAAAAGGCAATAATTTATTTTGCAATCACTTTAAAAATTTTTTTTAAAATTATCTAACACTCGATGTGACATGTAAGTTTGTCGAACACGTGGGTTCTGGTTGACAAAAAATAGAAATGTTGTCTAAATTTCAATTATAAATAAATGTCATGATTTTTTTTTTTGATAAATTCAAAAGGTGTTGATTAATTTACAAACTCACTCAAACTCGCTCTAAATGTTGTACCTATACGTTATGTTAGTCATATATTTTAGTAATGTTAGTTGTACATTTATATCTTACATAAAAGTATGACTATGTTGATATAAAAATATAAGTAATATCATAATGTATGAGTAATATCACATAAATATATATATGTAGAAATTATGATGAATTGATTTTTTTTCAAAGTTAAAATATTAGATAAATATATGACATTTGCATATAAAATATGACTAATATAATATAAAAATATAATTATTATAATATAAAAGTCATCAATTTTGTTTTAAGTTAAAATATTATATAAATAGTATTATTTTAATACATAAAAATATGACTATAATGATCATAAAAAAAAAAAAAGGGATTAAAATGGACCCAAACCTGACCCACGCGTATATACATCAAGTGCACAAGAGATCACCTCTGTGTGTAAATATATCAATGGGCCTTGTGTATAACCGAAGGCCCAAATCATGAATATGATCTTTTCCAATGGGCTCCTTTTTAATCATCATAACTTATCCAGAGGTAGTTGCCTCTCTCTCCCACCTCACTCTCCAATGGACACTCTTCAGGCAACTTACAAAGACGACGACGACGACACCAATGCCTCCCCTTCGCCACCATCAACCACCGCTGCTGCTCCCGACGGAGAAGCCACCGCTACAATTCCCACCACCGCCAACTTAAGTTCACCGGAGTTGCTAGAAAACATTCACTCCAACGAAATCAAGGAAGAGGTCGACGCTACTGCGTTCGAAGATGCCAACCAAGTTGACCAGATTACCCCTATTCGACCCCCAGAATTAGATGGAGACGAAGGAGAGGAGGAAGAAGAAGAGCCTCCTTCGAAGAAGCAGAAGCAGCTCTCCGATCTGCCCAAACCTACAGCTGGCGGTACTGAAATTACTGAAATGCCCTCTCCTCCAGCCGAAGCAATTGCTCCACTGCCGCAGAAGGGAAAACCGCTCACTGCCAAGAAATCGAAGAAGAAGAATAAGGATGTGTGGAGTACCACCTCAAGGAAGGGAAAGAAAAAGACCAAACACGCAACAAACAACAATAACAACTCCAAGAATGCCACCAATGGCGGTGCCTCAACTGAAGACAAAGTGTTCATAACTCCAATCCCTAGATTTCCCGACAAAAATGATGATAGTCTGGATCTGAAGATATGCCTTTCAAAGGCTTACAAAGCAGAGAAGGTTGAACTCAGTGAGGATAGGTTGACAGCAGGGAGCACAAAGGGGTATAGGATGGTGAGGGCAACAAGGGGAGTGACTGAGGGGGTGTGGTATTTTGAGATTAAAATAGTGCATATGGGAGAGACGGGGCACACGAGGTTAGGTTGGACGACTGAGAAAGGGGATTTGCAGGCACCCGTAGGATATGATGCTAACAGTTATGGTTATAGGGATATTGATGGGAGTAAAGTGCACAAGGCATTGAGGCAAAACTATGGGAATGAAGGGTATAAACAAGGTGATGTTTTAGGGTTTTATATCAATTTGCCAGAGGGAGGGTCCTATGCCCCTGATCCTCCACGCTTGGTTTGGCACAAGGGGCAGCGCTACGTTTGTGCTCCCAATGCTAAGGAGGATTCTCTAAAAGTTGTGCCTGGTGAGTACTCTATTGTTCTCAGCTGCACAAGTTGCTTTAGTGCCTTTTAGAATTCATTTTTTAAAAATCTATGCTTGCCTCAAATTCTTCTGGGAATAGCTTGCTTATGGATTGGGAGCCAAAGCTTCATACGTTGCTTGTTCTGTGAGCCCTGATCTTGTGTTCAGGAAGGCTGTTGACTTGACTTGTTTATGTGTAATTTAGTACTTGAATGCCTATATAATTGATTTTTTCTTTTATTAAAATTTAGGTGGGCTGATATTTGGTTATACTTGATTGTGTATCTCTGCGGTTATACTGTTATGGGTATAATAGTGGAATTATAGCTTATAAGATGGAGTGTTTATGCATTGAATATGTACTTCTGCTGATTATCTATTCCCCTTGAGATGTGTGGGGATACCTGAATTTGTTTGGGAGATTGATATCTGGCCTTTATTTTTTTTGTTTTTGGGGCAGTGGGGGTGGTGAAAGGTTCAATTCTTATCAAATTGGAATTAGGAACCTGATGATTCAGAGGTCTTCTTTTTTTGTATTTTGCATATGTGCTAGCTGAATTAACACAGTCCCATTTAAGCATTTTGCTTCATATTTTCTTCACATTATTCTTGATATTAAATTGTCTCCTACTTGGTCTGTACATTTTAATAATATTTGTTGTTATCCAAAACACTTTTTTTATTTGCTGTGTTGCTTCATCATTACTTTTTCCTTTTAAATGAGAAACTGGAAGAAAATTTTAAAAAATGGCATATAAAATCACAAAAATTGGGTAAGACATCTACTTAAAATGGATAATATCAAAGTGTTTTCCCTAACAAAATTCTAAACATGCAAGTGCCTGAAGTCTTTAAACTTTCAAGCCCATAAGGAATTTGTTTCATAAGTTAGTGATTAGTGGATAGTCTAGTTTAGTGCATTTGATGGTGTCTTATTTTTCGTTGTCCCAATCTCTGTCAGTTTGTTGATTAAACTATTTAAAGTAGTTGATGAAAATGGCAACGGAAATGATGAAAAATATTTAAACTTCATCAACAGTAAGGTTGACAACGTCTGTGGCCACTGCCTCCTGTGGTGCTGTGCCTGTATAGAATGCATCAGTGTAAAAGCACAAGATGCAGGTGAGCTCAAGCCTTGTGCCTTTGTTCGTCAAACTGCACCTCTGCATGCCTTTTCTGGAAGTTCCATAGATAAACCTAGCAGGTCTCTTAGATATCATTAAGTGTTTCTTGGGAAGGCACCAGGCATTTTTAAGGTTGCCTTTTCCAAAACCAGTCTTTTGATGTCAATTTGAAGACCTTGATTTTTTACCATGATATTTCATTGACTAGTAATTGGAAGATTTCCAGCAGGCTTAGCTGCTTAAAGCAAGGAATATTGGGTGGGGAATAAGTCAGCTGAAAGGTTTAATTCATGAAAAAATTGCTAAATATTTTCTATGACCAGAATCTGTGAGATATACCAATGTTATAAAAGGCAGGTAAGGTGGCCATCCAGGCAGTTGGAGGACCTTGCTCACACTGTTTTTGATCATATTGGTTCTGTTAGGCACCAATCTGGCTCTGCCTGGATCATTTTTTATTTTTTAAGAAAACATGACCAAAATGAACTGTGAAATTAGTGTTGAACACAATTAATATATTAAGTCTAATATAATGGTTTTACAATGGGTTTAGCATAAATTATAATTAGAGTTAACATAAGAGTAAAAAACTAGTTGTTAACTTCTCAACAAGACTATCTTTTGGGAAAAAAAGTTTAGAAACAAGACTCTTTTTATGGGATGGAAGGAATAGTATAACACTAGAGTTTTCTCCATATCTCACCTTATGAATTGCAAAGTTCATCAATGAACTCTTCTGCTAAAAGCTGGTCTCCAGCTTTGTAATATGTGAGTTTCGCTGTAGGTTTGTAAGGTGAACATGAAGTAGCTATATTATTGGAGTAGTGTAACATTGACTTGCATGCCATGCCATTTCAGCTGGAATTATTTAACTTTGTGATCATTGATGATCCCTATTTAGCATCTAATTTTGAAATGTTGAAGCACATGCAAATAATGTAAATTAGATCCATTAGAGTTATATTGAAAGCTCTATTTGACATACTGGATAAGAATCTTTATCTCACCTATTATTTTTCTGTTCAGTTGTGTTTCTAGTATGAAATATATCCCACAATACTGAATTGTTGAAGAAATTTACATTTATTTTTACAGTCATTCTGGTGCTCATATCAACTGTTGTATTACCATTTATACATGTAACTCTAGTATTGTGAAACTTCCCCATTCAGTTATGTATGAACTATCACTTGTGGTGTGCAGGAAGTGAGATATTGTACTTCAAAAATGGAATATGCCAGGGAGTTGCTTTCATGGATCTATATGGTGGTCGTTACTACCCTGCTGCTTCGATGTACACTCTTCCAAACCAGCCAAATTGTGTTGTGAAGTTCAATTTTGGTCCTGATTTTGAAAGGTTTCCTGAAGACTTTGGTAGTCATCCTGTTCCAAAACCCATGATTGAAGTTCCATATCAAAGTTATGATGACAGAGTCGAGAACGGTGTGTTCCGTGAGAAAAAATAATAGCTAAAAATCAGTTGCTGCATTTATTAATTGAATAGGAACATGATGTTGTTTGATTTGGATTTCGTTGTATTTTTTGGATTGTTCTTTCTAGTTGTAAACTTATCTTATAGGCGCTCAACTAACTTTCTGGTGTTTTTTTCCCATTGAGGTTAGAAATGGCCTGAGATATTTAATCTTCTAACTTTTGTTTTAGAATTTCTTCAATTGAACTAATTATTTTTCTTAGAACTGTTATTACAGAAATTGAAGCCCTTCTTTACTACCCTAATATATGGTGTTACTGTCTCATTATATATTTGAAATGATTTGGTGTAGAAACTAGTCTTTAATATATTAGTTCTTGGGGCATGGGGGATAAAATTTTGAACTATTTACTGAGAGGATATAGTTACTGTAGCTCAATACTTGAGTTTGCCTGTCTTATATTCTCTTAGAGGAGAAGAGGGGAGGCAATCTTCTCTATGGTGAACTCTGCGTAATATAAACTTTCTTTTTGATGACAGGTGGTAGTCCATGGAATATTACCAGAATGTCACCTATGTTCAAAGTGATAAAAGAGGAAAACAGTAAAATTGCAAAAGCTGCTGAAACGATTGATTGTTGAGCTTGAGCATACACTCAGGTTGGTAGTGTTTCATTTATAAAAACTACTTGGTTTTGTATCCTACTGTGTATTTTGCTATATGTGGTTATGTTTACTAATATATGAGTTTTACCATGTCCCTTTTACTTGCTAGGACAATACTCATGTTAATTACATGTATAGCACACACCTATTATAAAGATCTCTTAATAGCTTCTTCTGTTTTAACAATTGTGGTATTCTCTCATCAGCCTACGTGTAATGTATATCCCGTTTCTGTGTTCATTAACACACTAGTATTTCTTCCACCCAAGAGCAACTCCAGTGGTTTGCTTTATTTTGGTGCAAGACCATTTTTGCGCACCAGAATATTCCTTCTAATTTAATTTAATTAATTCTTATTGATTATTATTGTTATCCAATTCACGCTTGAGTTTTTGTCGAGATTAAGGAACATAAAAATTGGACAAATATACCCATAACAAATCAAGGAATTTAGGATTCAAAAGAAAAGAGAACCAAATTAATTCCATAAAAAAGACATCAAATTCCTAAATCTTAGCTAATGAATATTAATAGAGATAATTGAGAATAAAGTTTTAAACGACACTTACTTGCATACCAGATTTGACCTCTGAACGACGCGGGATCAGGGGCTGGAGGGAGTATGATTTGCTTAACTATTTTTTTTTAAATTATTTTAAGTAATATATAAATTAAACAAACTAAATATGGACTTGAATGAAATAAATAAAGAATCAAATTGTATTTCATAGTATAATTTCACCAGAAACATAAGTTGCAATATCAGTAGTTCTTAATTCTCTGAATTTGGAAATTCTTCGTATAAATGATCAACCAACGCATTTCCATGTGCCATATGAGCGTAATGCATCTTTAGTTCATCTTAATGTGATTTTTTTTTTTTCATTAAGGGGATGCTTAGGCAATAGGAATGGAAAGAAATGAAAAGTGGCAGGTTGGTGTTGAAGAATTATTCCTTTACTATAGATTTCATATCCCATTTTGTCGGAATGGGCCACAACCCTCCTAAATTTCTGGAATGAAAGTCATTCCCATACTCATTTGCCCGATGTAAAATTTCCATGTGCCTTGAGGCTGACTCTCACTGACTCTGTCTTTTTCCCGAATCGACCCCACCTAACCCTACTTAGGCTGCACCTTACCTTGCCTAAGCACTAGGTTCCTGAGTCTGCTGACCACCTAGTGTCTAGCACCTTTGACAACATAGTACCCATTCATCCCCTCTATTATCATTCCATTCATATTTCTCTTAAATTACCAAATACCTCCTAGAATTACAATGCAGTCAAAACATCTTTTTATTTTATTTTATGATAATCATATAGGTTAACAATATTTTCCCATACGAATTAGGAAATAATAATTAAGATAGTATTGAAACTGAACTTAAATAAACTGAATTAGATTAAATAAATGTAAAATGCAGAGCGTGCTGTAGAATCCTTCAATCTGTCATGGAAGTTGATGGTAAGATTGGAAGAAATGCATGTGCCATATCGGCACTCGATACCAAAATAGTAATAATTTATCTCATTGGAGATGGCCTAAGTAGCGATTTCCCCCTTATAAGTGGTTGCTTCCAGGATGAGATATTTTCAATCTCAAAAGTGTCTTAGGGTTGTCTTTTGGCTAACTTGTTTTTTCATATTTTGTGAGAGTAGTTCGTCTCAACAGTTTTTTGAACTGAAATTTGGGAAAGAACTTTTCTCACATGTGCTTCAATATAGTCCTGTTATCGGTTCTGTAACTTCTGGTTTTTCCATGCAGGAGTAGTCTAATCTTATTTTCGTATAAAAATAAGAATAAAGTAGCCGAGTCTTTTGATGAAGTTATGTGTAGTAGTGAAGTGTGGTTTTTTATTGTAGGTGAATCTTATTTCGATAGGCAAAGTTTAGTTAGAGCATTTGAATCTTGTTTGATTGTCTTTGTTTCTGGTACCACTTTGACCTGGAAGAATGGTACGAGATATTTTGAATATTGCATACATGTCTTTAGTCTTCATGCTTTGTATAGCATTTTGAACTTTACTTCTCCGGTTGAAAGATAAGTAGCTCTGAAGAGCTCAAATAGTTTGAATTATTTTAGTTATTGGTTGGTGAAGAGAAGAAGGAAATGTTTTGTTCTTCCTTTTTACATTGAGCTTTAGACCTTAACAGTATTGTTATATGAAATGGTTTGTTTCTGACTCTGCTGAAATTGTGAAACTCTATTGTATGAGTTAGCATAACTAAAATCAGTGTTTTGTCATGATAGTAGTTACGTATCTTTTTCATGTTCGTATCTTCTCAATTCATCTCCTGGCAATCTGTCTTCCAACCTCCACAACCTGATTATTTAATTTATAACCTAAATGACAAACTTACTCTGTTTTGATAGATGGCTTTTGTATTGGTTAGATGTGACAATCATGTAAACTTCTGGTCCTTATGTATGCTGTTTAGATTTGAAGTACTTCACTGTCCATCATTGATGCTTTGTAATGTGACGTTGGTGAATGAGTTTGGATATTTAGCTGTGTGATAAAAGTGTCTATATGTATTTACATGGCTTATTAAGGGGGAAAAAAACTACTTTTTGGAAGTGTGTTCATGTATTTTCACTTCTAATTATTAGGTTATTTAATTTCCAATTTCCCCTTAATTGGGTCCCTTTATTTCCATTTCTAAACATTAGGTACGTATTTTCAATTTTATTGGAATAGAGATCCTGCAGGGATCAGATTTTTATGCTGTTAAAGTAAAAAAGATTTAATTTTTACAAATGGAAGTATGGAGACTCAACTAAGAAAAATTGAAACTACAAGGATGTGATTAAAAAAATAATAATAAATAAATAACGTTCACAAATGAAAATATAGGGGCCTAACTCAAAATCCTTGAAATCTTCCCATGTACTTATTATTCCTGTTAATTATTATTTTCCATCAACTACCTACTACATGTGGGAAAATTGGAACATGAGGTTCATTTCATTTAGAACATGAGAAATTGAAGGAATTCTTCTACTTGTGAAAATTTGGAGTTGGTCAATTGGGTTGAGCTTGCATTTTCAATTGGGTCTCTTCTCAACTTCTTTCCAGTTGTTCAATTTGATGTGGTCTGATGATACACAACCATTCATGAGATTTTCTGTTTCAAATGATGTTTCGTTTCATGTTTTAGGACAATTATTGTATGACATTTGTATTAGATGGCAACATTAATATGTTCATGACATGTTTTACAATCATTGAATCATGAGATGAAATATTATTTGTAAACGATGATTTCTCGATTGCTTCTCATAAGGGTGTTTGGGATTTAGCCTTTGAGCTTTGGCCAAACAAGCTATGGAGGAACTGGGATTTTTTATCTCATATATTCAAGTTAATATGATTGAAAACGAGCAATTGCGAGCTCTCTGATATTTGGTTTTATTTGGATAGAATGATTAGAAATGAATAGATTGTAAATTCACTTTATATTGCTAAAAAAAATAGTTTAAAATGAAAGTAAATGAATGACAAATTGATATCTATCCAAACATCATTGATGAATGTACAATTCCTCCCTCGAGTTGAAGTTTAAGAGATTTGTCATGTTTTTATATGTTTATTGAGATATTTTGGAATTTATTATATGTAGTAAGTTTGCTTTATTTTAGAAATAAGTTCTTAAAGGTTAGAATATGATGAGATCATCTAACATGTTAAGACCAACTCCAACGCAACCATAATTTTGAGTGGTAAATGAGAATTTGAGTAAAATTGCTTCTCCAACCCATACGCAAAATGGGTTGCAATTTGCCACTATGAACAATAGTGGTAAATTTGCCACATATTGTTCACAAACGTAAATGCTACTGTTTTTCTTTTTTGTTGATTTAATTTTAAATTATTTTTTTTTTGTTATTTTTTATTTAATTCATTTGATTTGCCTTAAATATTTTTAATATAGTTATCAATTTATTTTAAATATTATGTGTATTATTATTAATTTTTGATGAAAATTTTAAAAATTTAAAACATATAACTTAGTTGTATTATAATATTTTATTCATATGAAAGCAAATTGTAATTAATAGAAATAAAACAGGATGAAGTTAAAAATTAAAATTAAATAATACAATGAAATTTACTACAACACATAAACATTACTACATGCTAAACTTAAACTAAATAAGAAAACACAACAAACATGCTAAATTTACTACAACACATAAACATAAATGAAATACAATTAAGACAATAATAATAATAATATGAATTTTAGTAATTCGGTAGATCGCTTCCAGACCCTTCAATATCATGGAAATATTGCCCAAAAGTATTAGGGGAATTTTCAGGTTTGAGATGCCATTGACGTCTAGCTGGATCAGAAATATCCTCCAAATTCTTAGACATTATTTTATAAATGCTTCTTCGTTCAAGATCTTGTACGACTCTTTGTTGATATGTGTTATTTACAGTCATTAAATCAGATATCATTTTATGTGCTTCTTCCATGGATTTTATTGCATGAGATGAATCCTTCTCCTTTTTTTCTTTTTAATTTAGTTTTTTTCACTCTATCTGGTCGCATTAGGGATGATGTACCACCATCACTTTTATTACTTAAGTTAATATTGTGTGAAGCTATTTTTGGAGAAGAAAGAACAAGAGAATCTGGTACTGATGCATCTGATTGTGATGAATCTTAATTATTGTTGTGTCTCTGACTGCTATTCCTCAAATCCACAAAAGTTTTCATAGTATTGAACACATGATTAAACTCAAATCCCTCCTTATACTTTGGATTTTGCATCAGTAAGGTCTTTGCTTTACACATCTACATAATTTATAATATGAAAGTTGATATTGAAAGTTATTCAGGTGAATTTTAAATAAATAAATAAAGTAAAGAATATCAACTTACAATATCTTCGTTCGAAGAACCACTTGGATTCAAGATTTCAACTTGCGCTGAACATCTACTCAACTTTGAGACTACATTTTTGATAATAGTCACGATCACACAATGACTTTTGCGTTTCGAGTTTTAGTGATAGTGTTTGGTAGAGTAGAATTATAGTTGGTTTCTAACTTTTGTGTTTCAAGTTTTAGTGATAATGTTTGCTAGAGTAGAATTGTAGTTGGTTTCTATACGTGACCAAAAGTTATTTCCAAATTGATTTGTTCCTACAATTGGATCTTGAGAAACATCAACAAACACATTACAAAAGATATACATCTTCATCAATAGAATAAGAGCCTTTTTGGAATATCAATGTATATTTGATAAGCTAGAAAAGAGAAATGATAAATCAATGAACACAAATGAGAGAATTGTTTCAAGTGTGTCAATTGTGTTGAAATGAATGGACATTTTATAGATTTGATTATGTTTTGCAAGCATTCTCACCACTTGTAACAACATGAATGGTTGAATTAAAAGATCAAAATTGTTTTCAACGACTACAAATGAGTCGATAAACGGTTCATGTTGTTACAACTTACAAGTGGTGAAAGTGCTTGCAAAGCATAATCGGATTTATAAAATGTCCATTCATTTCAACACAATTGACACACTTGAAACAACTCTCTCATTTGCGTTCATTGATTTATCATTTCTCTTTTCTAGCTTATCAAATATACAATGGCATTCCGAAAAGCCTCTTATTCTATTGATAAAGATATGCATCTTTGTGATGTGTTTGTTGATGTTTCTCAGGATCCAATTGTAGGAACAAATCAATCTGAAAACAACTTTTGGTCACGTATAGAAACCAACTTCAATTCTACTCTATCAAACACTATCACTGAAACTCGAAATGCAAAGTCATTGCGTGATCGTGTGACTATTATCGAGAGTGCAATTTCAAAGTTGAGTAGATGTCTGGCGCAAGTTGAAATCTTGAATCCAAGTGATTCTTTGAACGAAGATATTGTAAGTTGATGTTCATGCTTTATTTATTTATTTAAACTTCATCTGAATAACTTTGATATTATAAATTATGCAGATGCGTAAAACAAAGATTCTCTTGTTCATTCTTTTCCAAGAATAGTTTCACTCAATATTAACTTAAGTGATGAAAATGATGGTGGTCCATCATCCCAAATGCGACCAGATGGAGTGAAAAAAGCTAAACTAAATAGAAAAAAAGGAGAAGATTTTTCTCGTGCTATCAATAAAGAGCTGCACAAGGGCTTGAATGAAGAAGCATTTATAAAATAATGTTTAAGAATTTGGAGGATATTTCTGATCTGGCTAGACGTGAATGGCTTCGGAATGAACAACTCAAAATTATGCGAGAAAATTTTCATCAATCTCAAATCTGAAAATTCCCCCAACATTTTTGGGTAATATCTCCATGATATTGAAAAGTCTGTAAGCGGTCTACCGAATTACTAAAATTCATATTATTATTATTGTATTTCATTTATGTTTAGGTGGTGTAGTAAATTTAGCATGTTTGTTGTGTTTTCTTATTTAGTTTAAATTTAACATGTAGTAATGTTTATGTGTTGCAGTAAATTTCATTATATTATTTAATTTTAAGTTTTAACTTCATCATATTTTATTTCTATTAATTACAATTTGCTTTTGTATGAATAAAATATTATTATACAACTAAGTTATATGTTTTAAAATTTTCATCAAAAATCAAATAATAATACACATACTATTTAAAATAAATTGATAACTAATATTAAAAATACTTGAGACAAATCTAATGAATTAAATAAAAAATAATTTAAAATTAAATCAACAAAAAAAGGAAAAAGTAGCATTTGCGTTTGTGAACAGTATGTGACAATTGGCCATATGCAGCCCATTTTGTGTCTGGGTTGGAGAAGCAATTTACTCAAATTCTCATTTACCATTCAAATTGCGGCTGCGTTGGAGTTGGTCTTAAGATCAATCTTGATTTGGTCTTAAGATCAATCTTAATTTAATTGATTGATGTACTTACGAAAAGTAAAACATAGAAAATAAAAAGCTGTATAAAGTGTCCAACGATGTAGTGAGTTTTATAGACTCTGAAAGTTGTACCTTTTATCAATTTATTTATTTTTAGTTAGGGAGAGAAGAAAAATTCTCATATCCAATCATAGACCTATTGATCGGATTTGATGTAAATTAAGAAATGTATTTAATTGACAATAACTATAAGCAGCAACCAACATAATTCAAATTTTAGAACAAACCAACACAATATTGTAATGGAAATCTACCTCATGTGAAGTTTGAACCTCCCAAAGCGGAGCATTTTTCCACACATCACCACAACTTTTATCAATTTATTAGTTTTATATTAGATGTTGAACTAATTTGTGTCTTAATAATCTCTCCAAATTTCTAGTGTTGTTTACCTTTGTCGTATTTCAAAAAAATTCCCATTGTCATGAACATTTTCTTGATGATAAATATGAGTGGATAAACTGAGTCCGTGTTTATTCTGGATTTGAGTGGGAAAGTGATTGATTTGCACCCACTAATGATTAATTGATTTTAAACCTTTACTTTTAAATTTAAGTTGTGAAAGAAAAAAATTGTATTTTACTTGCAATAAATTTCATTCTTTTTTAATCATAAAAAAAAATCAGAAATTTTCATCATTGTTGTTCGTACCATCTACATTAACACAATTGTTTCTATACACCAGGTGCACGGATCCTAGATCCGTGCAACCGGGTCAACCCGCCAAAAAGTGCATTTCACGCGCCCCCACGCGCGCCTCACGCGCCCCCACGCGCCTAAACCCTAGCCCAAACCCTAATTCAAATTCTAGTTCTGCTGTATATTGACATAACCTTTTAGCTTAGCGAACTTAACCTTTTAGTTTAGCGAACTTAACCTTTTAGTTATATGCACATAACCTTTTGCAGTGCTGAGTAGTGAAAAAAGTATAAGTTATTCACTGAAAAGGTTATGAAATTTGTACATAAAGGTTATAGTATTACAGTATAAAGGTTATATCATTACAACATAAAGGTTTCAGCTATATTGAATTTTTATAGTGAAAAAACTACAAGTTATTTATTGAAAAGGTTATGAAATCTGTACATAAAGGTTATACCATTACAACATAAAGGTTATATTATTACAACATAAAGGTTTTTGGTTATATTGCATGAATTTTTATAGTGAAAAAATTATAAGTCATTCAGTGGAAAGGTTATGAAATCTGTACATAAAGGTTACACTATTACAACATAAAGGTTATATTATTACAACATAAAGGTTATGACATAAATTTAAAAAAAAAAAAAAAGGGCGCGGATCCGGGTTAAACCGGACCCGACCCGACCCGGTTGCATGGATTATGACCCATGCACCTGGTGTACAGAAACACTACTCCTACATTAATCCATCTCATTAGAACTTAAACAGTTATATCAGAAATCATGTCCACAAAACCAAATCACTCTATATATATTTGTTTGGGTTCAAACCGGAGTTTACACGTATCATCATAATACAAAAGGGTATATAATCAACAAAAACATCAAAAAAAAAAATCCCAATTTGGGGTTTTTTTTTTTTCATCTTTCACAAATGGCAACATTTGGGGTTTTAATAAACATGATTTTACCAACAGGATTTGCCCAAGTGGGTTCAAGGGATTGTTGAGTTTTACTGTTAAATCTGAGTAAACACAGTATTGGTATCAAAGATCCCTATCCAACTAATGAATCCAATTGCAAATCTAGATAGTACTTAAAAACAAGTTAAACACTATCCCATAAAAAGAGTGATGATTCAAGTAAAACCATCAATACCATGGATTGAAATGCATTATATTATATAATTTATAAGTAGCTGTAATTCTTGAGAGATAAACATTCCACATTCTCAGGTGAGTGTTTGCAGCAGCCACATTCAATAGTGAGAAGGGAAAGAAGCAATGCTACTTTAAAACCAAAAAGACATTAAAAGGAGACTAGTTATGAGATGAGTGTAAAGGAGAATTGAGGCCCTCTTGAGAAGACAATGAATGGACAACATGTTGTCTCTTAGAAGGAAAGTTTGGTGTTGTTTTTCTGAAAGAAGGCCTTTGCTTGAGATGGTGAAGAGTCCTCTTTGCATAGTAAGTATGAAATATTGGGAGAGCCCTCTCTTTCAACTTTAGAATGCAAAAGAATAGCAATCTGTAGGCTATGAGAATGGCCCCAACTGCTGCCAAATCCCACCACTTTGAGTGACTTAGTGAGATTCCTAACATTGATGTTAGCACTACTTCTCCCTTCAGCTTCGGTTCCCCTGCCTCTCGTGCCTCGAACTCCATCCCAATCATGTCGTTTTTGTAAGCCCCCTATCATCACATTCGTAAATAACAACTGTGGTTTGTATAAGGAAACATAGGTTTGTATAGATTGTCACCTGTAGGCCCCATGCCATGTAGTTGATGTATGAAACCGGATATGTCCAGAATATCCTGGGCAGGTCGGGCAGGAGGCGGAAGAAACCGGCTGTCGCCATCATGATGCCCTAAGGAAGACCATGTTCAATTATATATATATATATATATATATATATATATGTGATAATTTCAATTTTGGTCTTGTATGTAAGACATTTTCCATTTTTTGATAGCCAAATATCAAACCTATATATATACTTAGAATAAATGTGCAGTTGAAGGAGATATAATTTGCTTACGATGAAACCAGCTCCCACCACAACCCCCATGAGGAAGTTGGGGACGAGGGCTGCAACGACCATCATGCAGCTCTCAACGACAGCTACAGAGAGCAAAAGGTCAATGACGGCGTACATGTAGTGGGAGATGCCGGAGTGATACTTCACCATGAAGTAGGTGATCGACACTGAACTGAATGACATTATAACCAAGAAAGGAAACGAAGAGATCATGTTAGAAAGTATAAACACCCCTACACCATAATGTCCATTGATCCTTTCTTTGTAAAAGACCTGTTTATAGAACAAAAAAACAGAGGCCTTAAGAATGACTATGTAATAACTCTTTTGTAGTGTATTTAGATTGAAGAGAGAGAGAGAGAGAAGTGACCTTGATTTCTTCAATGAATGAAGGGAATACTCCAATTGTCATGAATGTCATAAAACCCGATATAAATCCACCACAGGCTCCTCTGGCTAAAATGGCATGATAACCCGATCCAACATCGTGAAATACTGAGCCTACACAGATGGATACTGCTATGTATATTAGGATTCTTAGCCAGTAATATCCAAAATCGCGTGACATGTTTTTGAAGGATCGTTTTGTCAATGTTGAAACTTGCTTCAAGAATGTTGCTTGGCTCCCACTACTCTTCGAGAAAACTAGTCCTTCCTGTAATATATAATCCAGTATCAATATAGCTAAAGCATGCAAAAATAATCTATGTAAAAAGAGGAAACAAAAACTCACATTAGCTGAGATTTCTTTGATCTTTGCTCTTACTCTTGCTGCAAGTTTTGAACTGTGATACTTCTGAAGAAGCCTCAATCTGATTTCTGCTGTTGGTATATTCATGATAAGGGCAGATCTGTCTTTCACATCCTGCAAGAAAGAAAAAATAGAAATTATTGATTTTTGGTAGTAAACGCTAAATAGCAAATAGAGCATATAGTTGCTATGATTTACTCACTCTTATTCTCTGTGACCCTATCAAAGTGGTGTTTACGTAATCAAAATCCGAGTTAATACAACGAAGGAAATGGTCCGAAGGGTTCCTTTTATCGGGGCAAGGAAATCCAGCCTCAGCAAAGAACTGTTAACAATTTTGGAAAAAAAACCAAATCATCTTACTTAACTTATGACTCAGTAAGCCAACCGGTTTCTCTATATGAAAACATGTCGTTTTATTTCTTTTACCTCGACTGCAGTTTCAGCTTCGCCAAAGTAAATAGTCTCACCAGAGGACAAGAGCAACAGATCATCAAAGAGGGCGAAAACCTCACCGCTCGGCTGGTGAATGGAGGATATTATCGTTCTCCCATTGCGTGCAACGTTCTTGAGAGCCTGGATGACAAAAAACGCGGAGGCACTGTCGAGACCACTGGTGGGCTCGTCGAGGAACAAGAGACGGGGCTGTGTTATAATCTCTAAGGCGATGCTTAGCCTCTTCTTTTCGCCGCCACTTATGCCCCTCAAATGCCAGTTTCCGATGAGATGATCAGCACAATCTTCAAGTCCCAACTCTGTTATAGTGTTTTCTATTACTTCATTCATCTCATGCTTTGACATGGTGGATGGTAGCCTTAGCAATGCTGAGTATGTGATTGTCTCTCTCACTGTTAGTGTCCCCAGCAATACATCTTCTTGAGTTACATAAGCCTGATCAGTTTCAACATCTCATTGCATTATAATCTCACCATCAAAATACTCATCAGTTTTTATGCTTAAGATGTAAAGTCAACATAATGTTGGCTCTATTGATTCAATTTTTTGATAGAATTTTGGGTTATGTGTGATCATTTAGTTTCATTTCTTAAAATTAAGTTTTTATACTTTCAATTTATTTTTTAAATTAGATTCATCTACTTTTATTTGTAAATGCCAAGTTGTTCCTATAACTTTTAATTTTGGTTGAATAAGGTCTCTATATATTCATTTATATTAAAATGGGTGGAAATTACCGAATAGAACTCCAATTTTATGGAAATTTCAACAAGACCCTTTGTCTAACTAAAATAAATAAAATCAAGCAACTGATTATAATGGTAATTTAATTTGAATTATTAACCTTTTTTTTAATCAATATCACAATATAGTATCATAGTGTAAGTTCTGAACGAGTTGCATACATCAAAAAATTGATCATTAAAAGGATTTAATGATTTGGTAATTTAATTTTTTTTTTTAAAGTTATAATGGGGGATGTGATACTCGAATTGAAACCTTCCTCAAGGTGAAATGTGTATCCGTTGCTAGGCTAAGCTTATGGGAGGTTTACTAATATCATTAATGTCCTAACTAAAAAAGTTTCGACTGATTAATTACAATGATAATTTAATTTAAATTTACTCATTCTTTGTCAATATGACACCACACCATCTTAGTGAAAGTTCTAAATGAGTTGTATGTATTGAAAAACTTATATTAAAAGATTTAACTGTAGTTTTCACAAAGTTCGTAAACTGTTTGGTAAGTTAAACAAACCTCAAACATGGTAAATATAATTCATCCTATTAAATTTTGGCCCCTATATTATAGTACCCATCTAGGTAGAGAGGTTTAATAATGTCATTAATGTCCTACATGTGTGGAGAAGACACATAAAAAAAGAAGAAGAAATAGAGAGTGATGGTGATGCAACATAGGAAGACATTTAAGATTATCCAACCCTAACCATCCAAACATAGAGCATTAATTATCTTCACACATTCAAATAGCAAAATATTTGTAATTGGTAATGTCTATTTTCGAACCTTTAGTTGGTCCATCTAAACAAGGAATAATATCAAATCTTGGGTTAATTTGGTAAATTAATTTCACCGAGAGTAATATTTATCTGTATTTATTTTATATGCCAATATTATTAAATGCAGGTTACATGATCATAATCAATGTCAATTATATTGAAGTAGAAAATGTAGTGTAACATAATTAATTCTAGCAAGCAATACATGTTATAGAAAAAGAAGAGTGCTCACAACGACGCCGTAATGAAGACTCCTTTTCCTCCCATTAAGGAGCACATCTCCAGACATCACAACATTTCTGGAAAGCCTACCTGCAAAATTATAATGTTAAATATTTAGAATATTATTGTTAGAAATTTAATTTAATGCAATATTAAGTGCACAACTACCACAACCCATGTCAGAAAAAAAGTCCAAAAATCAATTTCAAGAATTATGCAAAAGTGGCACGTCACTGCAAAAATTTGTACCCTTCATAATTAATAAGGATACATTGTGACTTATTACAGTCCCTTAAAATAAAATAGAGGTCCAAGAGATTGTTCATACTTATTAATGTACTGCCAATATATATTTATCCTTATTCTACTATATTTTTATTTTTTATTTTATTTGGAGAAGTTGGTGACAACATTAATCATGTATCCTCTATAATTTTCCTTATTGAAAGACGTAAACAAATCAAACACTTCATATTTTAATTTCCATAAATTTCTCATAAATTAATTTTCTCACCTCTCTCTTTTTTGCCCCTTAATTCATGCAAATTAAGGATATGTAACTTCACAAAACTTAAGAAGGGACATTATAATGAAAGATTAATGCAATAATTTGAACTATAATGAAAGATTACATTAAAAATTTGAATGCTTTAAATAGTGTTAGATAAATAGTATAAATGGTCTCTACACGTACGTAGGTCGACATTAATAAATGATTGCACATGCATTTCTTTTCACACAAGTTATTGCAACCCAACAATTCTTCATATGTGTAACTGTCTAGCCTACATCGTTTGACAAACTACTCTCACTTCGTATTTCATTAAGAGTATATCAGTCAATTTATAAGACTCAATTGGTTAGAGGGTTATTAAAAAAAAACTTATGTTGTAATGGAAGAAGTACTAACTAATTCTGTCTCAAAATTATAGGAACATCTTTAGGAATTAAAGAGATTATTGACCCTTAATCTTCTAAAATTACCCTGGTTTGATATTTAAAATACTCAGGAACAAAGAGTTATGCTCAATGGTTAAACTAAACTTAAACAATATATGATCAGTTATTTTATAAGACTCTTAATATAAAAGAAATATTAGAAAACGATGTACTTATTTTGAATGGAGAGAGTAAATTTAAATCATATATATCGAATGGAGAAAGTAAATTTTATCGAATGATACAACTTTGTAAACTGGATATATTTTGGTAATTATAAAGAGGGCTTTCTTTTTTGTAGGACCAATAATAAAGAGTATTAAATATAATATCGAATTGCAAGGAAATCAAAATTTATAGCTTTACGTATCACAACTTCATAATGATTTCTTAGAGGACAGACCAGCAAAGGGTTCATTAATGAATAAAAAGACATCTCAACAAGAAGATATACAATAGTCATTCATTACATTCAATTGTCAAACAAATGTAAATGTAGTGATAGAATATAGTTATCGATGGTAAAATTATTATTATTATTATTATTATTATTATTATTATTATTATTATTATTATTATTATTATTATTATTATTATTATTTTGAAATACTAGAAATCATCTAAATACAATAGGAAAATATTTATTGTTTTTCGATATGCAACATTTCTAATGGCTACATACTTGTACATATGCATAGGTACATATGACAATATTCAACGAATATAAATTCTATAATTGTTTTTTATTTAAAGTGATTCAGTTAATCAATCTATATATTACTGATTAAATCTAAGTATATATTTATAAATAAATATCAAGCCACTTATATATATATATATATATATATAGCGAGAGAAAGATACAAATCAATAAATCATCAAAACTCAAAAAGGTATAGCTTCCCATCTCTGAAAAATATTTTTATCAAGTTATCGTATTAAATTACGAGGAATATTATGTTTTATAATTACATGAAGATCATTAGTTATTATTTATTAGATTCTCTACATGAAAAGATACGAATCTTTAACAACTTAAAAAATTAGTTTCTTATTAGGTAGTGAACGAGAATACGTAAATACTACGACATTTAAAAAAAAATAACTGTATTTAATTCTAATGACACGAAACGAAAAAAAAAAAAACTAATTTTCTTAGTTTTGAATAGTGAGGAGCGAAAAGGTTCTTTCTGAAAATGAAACTAAAGAGTTTCGCATATCTTTTAAATTATTTTTTGAAAATTATAAAATGAAGTTAATGGTGTCAATTAATTAATATATTAAACATTAAATTAATTTATAAAATATATTCTAATTAATATACTATAAAAAGGAAAAGAAAGGAAGCTGGAATAGAATATGTTTAAAATGTATTTTGTTGTGGGGCAGATAAATAAAGTACAACACCAATTAATGGCGGAAAAGGTGAAAAGTAAGTAGTGAAAGAAAACTCACTGTGCTGTAAAAAAAAGTAATTAAAACATAATAAATATTATATTATTACCAATCTATATTTCATTGTGTATTAATTGCTAATTCGATGAGCTTTACACTTAAAATTTATACATTTATGATGAATACTTAAATGAAAATAAAAAATGCAAGTATATCTCCATGTTCCAATGTGAAAGTCAATACTTTTTCAGCATCACATCATGAAAAACCTATCATGTTAAATCTTATATTTAAAACGACTCATTAATACAAAGTCTATGTTTTTGGTGCAGCAAACATATGTATTGCTAGGGTTACTCGATCCTATACGAGTCCCCGTTGCGTCGAACCCCCCAACTCTGTGGTGCGTCTTCTCGATAACTCTTGTTCTTGTCTGTTTGATTAAAGATATTTATTTGTTTGGTTTAAAAAGAAAAGTGTTTTAGTTGCAAAATGAGAAAAATGCAGCAAAATGTATAAGAAAAATGGATGAGAGAGAGAGAGAGGAGAGAGAAACCTGCTAAAGAATCAAGAAAGGTAGACTTGCCGGAGCCAGAAGGGCCCATAACAGCCATGATTCTGCCCGGAAGAGCATAACCAGTCAAGCCATTAATCAACCTTCTGGTGGGCCCACTCCCAAAGTTTGGGATAATTGCTGTTAAGTCCTCCCATGCCAAATATGTTGCTCCTATATCCTCCACAACTATACTCCTCTCTTCTCCTCCTCCTATCTCTATCTCCATTGTTTGTTTTATGTCTATGAGAGTGAACTGTGAATCCCCTCTCTCTCCTCTCTCCTCTCTCTCTCTCCCTAATATATTTTTGTATAAGCAGTAGTAGTGAGGTAGGAGTGATGAATATATAGTTGAATGCTGCCATGAATGGGGTTACAGGGAGGAGGTTGGCAGAAAGCAAGATATTAATTCCACAGTTTTTATGATTTATTTCCTTTTCCATTAATTAATAAATTAACAACTCTCCCTACAAGTAAACAAAATCTTCTATTCCACATTGATGTTTCATCATTATTCCAAAATAACTTTCACATGACAAGTGTAAAAAATGGCATCATCAATTTACACATGACATGAATTAAAAATAATAAAATATAAGATAAAACACTAACTAACTTGGAATAGAGGTTTCAATTCACCCTACAAGGCCCTACTCCTATTCCTATACCTCCTACTATCCCCTACTTTTGGCAACCTTACTATATTCGGCAATTTTGTATAATTTACGACACTATCTACTTTCAAATCTATTTAAAATCATTAACCAGTAAAGAAATTAAAAGACACCTACAAATATTCATAAAATTTACAAGTTGGCGAGTTAAATTTTGAAAATGATTTCAACAAATGAAGAAAACTTATAGTTATACTGAAAATCTATATAGTAACCAATAAAATAAAATAAAATAATTTAAATAAATATAATATTATACTTGATTTGGGTAACTATTTTGAAAATATATAAACAAACCACTAGAATTTATAAAAGGGTCAAGGTTTTTTTATACCCATTTTTTATAAGACAATATACTTTTCTACCCATAGTTAATAGAAAATAATCCTTTTTAGGCAAATTCACTATTCACTTTCTAAAAAAACATTTATAAAATAACAAGTTTACACATTTTTTGGCAAAATCACAATTCACTGAGGATAATTTGGAGATTTAACTGTACAAATGGGTAAAAAAATTGTTTCCAATAATAATGGGTAGAAAAGTAATTCCTCTTATAAATATCGGTAGTTTGAGGTATTATCACTTTAAAAAATATTTAAAACAAATATAAAATAGGGAAGGTGAAGTTTTTTAGTTTTCTAAGTTTGCTCATTTTCATAATGTAACGACCAGGTTTTTAATGGATAAAATTCATATACATGAAAAATAGAATATTTTTATACCATTAGATGCGTAACGGAAAAACGAGAAGATAAAAACGAACTAGAGGTCAATCCGACAATCGTAGCTCAAACGGCGAAGAAAAGGGCAAAATATAGAGTTTCGGAAAAACGAGGAAATGAATCAAGACGAGCATAATCGAAATCTTATCGTGAATAGTGACCGGAATCTTATCATGAACAGTAACCTAGCCTATGTGAACAGTAACCCAGCCTAATGAATAGTAACTTTCCATTTTCTATAAATAGGCCCTAGTTCGATTTCATTTTCACCGTTTCTTCGAACGAGCCGAACGAGCCGAAAAGCGCCGAACACACGTAAGTCTCTCTCTCCTCTCTTTTTCTTTCCCGTCAATATTCTGTCTCCGGCGCGCCACCGCCGCGCCACCGCCGGAGTTCGCCGGAAAATTTTCAATGTTGTCGGTTTCGGCTGATTTTCGTACACAACGTAGCCCTTGACGATACGAGTCTAGGGCAACTTCCGGAATTCAATTCCGATTCTCCGTTCGCCGGAAAATGGCGAAAAACCGCCTCTGCCGTCGCCGGAAAAAGTCAAACCCGTTCGTTTCGGCTGATTTTCATATATAACGTAGCCCTTGACGATACGAGTCTAGGACAACTTCCGGAATTCAATTCCGATACCCCGTTGGCCGGAAAACGGCGAAAAACCATCTCCAAACCCTAAACCCTTGTTTCTTGTCACCTTTTCTCTCTCCCGTTTTTCTCTCTCTCGCCCTTCTTCTCGTGGTTGCAGGCATCGGAGGGCCTCCCGGAGTGGTGGACTAGCCACTGGTAGGGTGGCGCCGCCATGGGTGGTGGCGCCGGTAACGGAAAATGGATTGGAAAAGTAGTTGTTACATTGCGTTGTGTAAAAATCTGTGCGACGAAGGGTTTTTGAGGCCGTTGTTCAGGCACTATTGATGTCGGAATCCGGCGGGGGATGGCCGGATCTGATAGCCGGTGTTTCAGGCTATCTATAGGATTAAGTTTCACCGGCATAGGGCGGCTACACCGCCGCCGGGGGCTCCGGGAAGATGGCTGGTCGAGCAGGTCGACGACGGGAGACCGGGCGAGCGACGGGGATGAAGCTGCCGAGAAAACTCGGCAGCTGCCGAGCCATGCTGCCCCGCTGCCGAGAAAACCAGGCAGCAACGGGAGACGTTTGCCTGTTTTTTTTCCCGTCGTCGGGAAACGCCGACGAGGTTTTTCCCGTCGACGGGAACGCGTACGACGACGTATTTCGATGCGATTTTCGATCCGAATCTCGTTTTATTTTCATCGTACCTTATCACCGAGTCATCACCAACGAGACCGGGGGTCGTGGGTCCCGGTCAAAGTCAACCCTTTGACCAAATTACCAAAATATCCTTCAATCTTAAAACGCTCTGTTCGAACTCGTTTCAACTCCGATTGAGCTCATTCTTGTTTTGTTGTGATCCAAAATTCATTCTCTTTCATCTCAGCCTTATAAACTGATTTTTCTCTCTTGTTTCTTCAACCTCAATCGCTAGGCCTACCGTTCCGATCCGTCTCATCTCGATCGATATTATCCGCTTCGATGTTGTTTTAATATTTAATTATAGATTATAATGAGCTAAGAAAACATCATAAATTATGTAGGCTACCTGTTGGATTGAAGCTCTGGGATACGAGATCTTTGACTTGCTGATCACGTGGTAACCACCGAACAAGGTGGGGGTAAAATCTTAATTATGTTTTAAAATTGTACAGTTTTATGAAAGATAATGTGACTAAGTGATTTAAATTCCGTCATTATGTGCTGTTGTTTTCAATGGAAATGTTTTCATTACGTAAACAATATTTCGAGTAAAGAATATGATTCTGAAAGCTATTGATTTCAAGTATCTCAATGAAAATGGTTTAAAGGATGAAAGTCGGGATAATACCCGCTAAGAAAGGTTTTTCTTTACCTATGTGTTATGTGAATTATGTGGCAAACGTGAACGTGACCAATGTGCACTATGTGTTATGTGGAAACTGTTGTATGATAATTTAACTGCGCATGCGTGTGCCACGCCAAGTAGGGTACTCCTCGTCGGAGCCCAACAAAGGGGTATTCTACGGAATCCCAACATGAAGGGTGTAATAACCCAAAATGGGGTCGGCTTGGGGCCTCGATAGGTCTTCTTCGGAAACCTATTCAACGGATTGCATTGGGACTCTTCGGGAGTCTACAACGTGTATATATATATAGTATTTTTTAGAATGTTATGTGTACCCCTTTTAATGTACAAATCAACCCCACTAAGTGTCCTTTTGGCACTTACCCCGTTCATGTGTTTTATTTTACAGAAAATTTCGGAGGCGAGGAGGAATGAACAGAGATGCCTGTTATATTATTTTTGTATGTATATAAGAATGTATATGGATGTTCGTTTTGTTTTCCTGAAACCCCGATTATGTACAAATTAATGTTTATGTGTTTTACTTCAAACAAGAACGTTTTCTCTGTTGAAATAATATAACCCTTTTGTATTTTAAAATGGCTATCTTATAAATATCGTCTGTTTTTAAATCTCAACGTTTTAGGAATTTCTGCTGGACGCCCCATGAAAATGCTTCGCTTGCACTCTGATTTATTTAAAGAAAATGAAAATATATTTATTTCTACGTTTTAAACTTTATATGAAATTGGGGCGTGACACATAATTTATCTTTCATATTTTATTTTTTACTCCTTCATGTTTGAAAATATCAATTTCTTAGTCCATTTATCTACTACATACAACAGGTAAGTGTCTTTTTTATTTTGGTAGAATTACATCTATCACCGTTAAGGTTTGGTCAAATCTATACTATATACAAAATAAAGAAAGTTGGCAAATATTTTTGATTTGCCACTTTTTTGTCCAAACTATTTAATAATAAAAAATAGTATTTTTTTTATATATTTTACACAATAAGTTTTTTGGGTTAAATTCATTTTTAGTCATATGCCCCAAAGATACTGTCCGTTTTTAGTCTCGTTAAAATTCGATTTTCAATTTTAGTTTTGTAATTGAAAAAATTGTCTAATTAAAGTCATTTTTTGGCCTGATTTTTTATTTCCCAATTAGATTCAGGCGAGTGTGCTACACTCGCCCCCAATCTTAACATTTCAGCCAACTTATGCTAACTTGGTCCTTTTTTTCACACGTGGAATTTCTTTTTCATATTATTTCATTCAAACAAAAATAAAAAACCGAACAAAAAATAGAAAATTCAATTAATTATATAAAAAAATAAAAACGTGAAATATAAAACATAAATCTCAATCAAACAAAAATAAAAAACAGAAAAAAATAGAAAATTCAATTAATTAAACAAAAAAAAAATAGATGTGGCAATTAAGTGTAAATGAAATAATATCAAAAAAGAAATTCCACGTGTGAAAAAAAGGGCAATGTCATGTTGAAATGTTCGGATTGGGGGCAGTGTAGCACACTCGTTGGAATTTGATTGGGAAATCGAAAATCAGGCAAAAAGGAACTTAAATTGGACAATTTTTTCAATTATATGACTAAAATTGAAAATCGAATTTTAATAGGACTAAAAACGGACAGAGCTTTCGGGACAGGACTAAAAATGAATTTAACGCATAAACTTTTTATACATATCTTACATAATAAGCTTCATATATTTCTTTTCCATAATAAGCTATCTTACAATTTATATATAGAGTATAAATTGGTCTTGATACAATAAATATTTAAAAAAATTCATCCTCTTTATTAAGTATTTTTAAGTAGAAGAAGACAATAATAATTTATAGCAACAATCATTTTATATAATTTATTTCATAAGTTTGAATATTAAAATTATAGGGTCATAAAGGTTTTTTTAATTGTAAATAACACTAAAATTTTCATAATTTTGATATACATGTAATCAATTTAGCTTATCTTTTACTTTAAGAATTAATTATTCACCATTATAACTGAAATTATATAAAAAAAATATAAATTTTAATAACATAAGAAAGTTAAAAAAATCAGAAAAGTTATTTTAAATGATCTAAATATCAATATATAAAATTAAAATAAAATTAATTATAGTAAATCTAAAAATGCTTAAAAATTTTAAGTAGAAAATTTAAAAACTTTGAAATTATTTTAAAGAGTAGGTCTTATGTGAGACGGTCTTATATGAGACCTTATATAAGATGGAGTTTATATGAATCAATAAGGGAGGTCAACCTATTTAATATGGCCATTGTCGATCTCACATAAGACTATAATTTTTTTTATCTCACGTAAGGTCTTATATGAGACGCACCTGGTTTTGCGCATCTTAAAAACCTAAGAAAAAAAATCTAGAAAATAGCTTTAAAATCTGAAATTAATTTTAAAAAGTACATGAATAAAAAATATAGACAAAAATGAAAAACAAAATGTTAAAAAATCTAATTAAATCTCAAATAATGAATCTTTAAAAAAAAAAAGGTCATAACTCATAAGGTTAAATATAACAATTTTAAAACAAAAAAATTGTAATTTTAAAATTCATATACATATATGTATATATCAAATTCATATCTACTTTAAAATTAATAATTTATTATTTACATTGCATATAGAATTATATCAAATTTAATATGTTGATTTTAAAAATTGTTTGCATCTGAAATTTCTAATTTTATCAAATATAATTATTTAAAATAATTAACATTATTTTAAAGTTGAAATATCACATTTTATTAATATAGATATTAAAAGTAATATATATATATATATATATATATATATATATATATATATATATATAACAAATCACACATTGTACGGGTGTACTACTAGTTATCAAATAAACACTGATATTTATAAAAATTACAAGCAAACCTTTTAACTATGAAAAAACTAAAAACTCACACAACACTTCGAGTGGTTTTTATGAATAATTTAATTCGAACTCTCTCATTTTTAACAAAAAAATTGATAGGTTAATTATAGTAAAAGAATTTTAAAAAATATTTACCTGGCAGGTAAGTGAACAAAAAATAGAATATATAGAGATGATTGAAAAACAACAGGTAAAAAACAATAGATGACTAAAATAATCCAATAAAACAAATTTAGAGGACCAATATTTTTTTCCTTATAACACATGATTAAACCAGAAAATTAGCTAGAGAATCTACAGGTTATGAAATAAAACTAAAATCGTAATTAATTGAATGAAACTATTTTTCAAATCCAAAAATTAACCAAAAACACTTCTAAGAATAATTAAGCAAACAAAAATTGTAATTAAATTTGGAACTACCTCGAAAATCTACAAAATTAATGAATAGACTCTCATTTTTATATTTCTTCAAAGTAAATATAAATTTATAATTTAATATTTAAATAGACACGCTTAAATTTTATTTGTTAAGTTTTGATTTTAAATTGATTTTAATTGTAATAAATATATTTTTTAAAGTTTATCGGTTAATTTATAAATTAAAAGTAATTTCTAGACCGATTATAATATTTTCATTTATATAAATACATTTTTAAATTTATCTGATCTTGTAGCTTTTAATTAGTTATCTGGTCAACTTATAAATTTTATATTTATTAACTTTCTAAAAATTTGTATGTTATACGATTTTTTGATTTTAATAATAACTATTTTTTCTTGTGTGATGTATGATCATAAATTTTAATTTTAAAATAAAAATATTATAATTTAATTTAATAATATAAATATATATTTAAAATAATAAAAATGTCTTTCATTACTATTTTCATAAGGGGGTTTAATTTTCTAGTCATTGTTATAATAAATAACTTCTATCCATTTTATAGGTTAAAATGTTTATATTATCCTTAGATAGTTATTTTGCCCTAAAATAGGTATCAAATTTATTTATATATAGAAAAGTAGAAATCTCCTAAAGGGGGAAATTTTTGGCCTTTTAAAATATTATATGAATTTATATTTAAAATATAAATTTTATGAAAATAAATAAAGCAGTTGATTATAGATTATACGTTTTAAATATTTGAGATTGATAATAGGTTTGGTAATATAACATGTCATTGAAAATTTATAGTGATAGATTTATTTTGTGCTTCGAATTTCCAAAATTACTAATATATAGTCTACATCAACAATAAATCATTGAAATTTTATTGTGTTTTCAATTTCAAAAATTACTAATAGATAGTCTATATCAACATTATTATTAAGGGATTTAATAGAATACTTTTCATGATATTATAATTTGATTATTTTTTAATTTTAAATCCTAAATTTCTTAATTTTTTAACATATAGGATATTTGTCCAATTTTTATATTCCTTAATTTATGTCAAAAACTCGATACTTAGTTTGAAAGGGAATGAGTAATTCATGATGACCTAATTTGGAAATGGTGTTTTGACAGGAAAATCTTGTTCCTGTTTGCACACGTGTATATATATATATAATGACACTTATGTATTTATAATCCGTGGTCCCAACCCGATCCACTCGCCCACCTATATATATATATATATATATATATTTTTTTTTTTTTTTTTTTTTTTTTTTTTTTCTTCTACCCTAATGTTCAACCCTCCTCTTCTACTTCTTCCCAACTTCACAGCTGCTCTTCACATCCGTTTTGTTCTTCTCTTCTTCTCAAATGCAAAGTAACGATAAAACTTGAGAATCGTTTATGTTTTCTTCTTATTTATTTCCATGGTTCAATCTCTTCTTTGCATTGTTCTCCTCTCATCTTCTTCTCCATTCATGTTTATGATTTTTTTCTTCCTTTTTTTATTTTCCATCTTCGTAGATCATAGATTACAAATCGCGATTCCATTACAATGTTTTAAAACAATAAAAATTAATTATTGATGTCATATACAATTAATTGTAAAAAATTAAAGGAAGAAGATGATGAAAAATAGCATTTGAAATTTTAAGATTTTAAACTTGAACTTTATATTACACTAAAACTTTTGAGTATATGATTAATACATTTACGTTGTATGAGTAATACCTTAAGTTATATTAGTAATACCTGATACCTTAAATTTCAATAACCCATAAAATAAATTTTAAAATTTTAAACTTACAATCTGCAATTAATACATTTTGAGTATATGAGTAATACCTTTAAATTATACAAGTATACCTTTACATGAAATAAATGATACATTAAGTAATATTTTTCACTAAAACAAAGTTTGAGTATATGAGTAACTGGTTTTGCTCAAATGTCCACCGTGGGCAACTCTTAATATACCCATCAATGACGTGTAATCATCTCATCCCCTCGTTATATTGAAAGTAAAATTAATAGATGTTCTAGATTTTTGACACATCAACCATAGACACATATTAATATGCCCACGGTGGGTAGGTAAGCGGGACTGTATGAGTAATACCTTTAAGTTATACGAGTAATAACTTAAGTAATATATTTCACTAAAACAAAGTAACTATTACCTTAATATCTTATGAGTATGCAACTAATACCTTATAAATAAATAAAGTAGTGCTTTTTTGATACATAAGTAATACCTTTAGACCTTTGTGATAGACAAGTAATATCTCTACATATAACAAGTAATACGTTTAGGTAAAATAAGTAAGATTATTCACTAAAAAAAGTAATACCCATAGATAAAACAAGCAATACATTTAGATACAAACAACTAATACCTTATGATCATACAACTAATACCTTTTATTGAACAAAGTAAAATGCAACTAATATCTTGATTGGAAGGATTTATGAAGATTAGACGGTTCACACGTAGGGTTGGATTGGGGGTATGAATCTAATATGCGATTCATTTAGCATTCCATTGTCGACACATTTATATGCTTCCACTACTGATTTGTTAAATATCTTATATATCTATTAATATCATATTTCAAATATAATTTAAAAGGATGAAGATCATTATACATCATCGATGAATATATTATGAATTATATTTTAGTATTTTCAATATATATTTAGCATTAATTTTAATTTTTATGTTTGCTATATCAATTTTAGCTTTATGTTTATGATTTGGGTGGATTTAAGCCGTAATGGATGCTAATGCATGTGGCGTTTGACTTTTGAGGGTCGAATAGCGAAAATCAAAAGGCTTGCATTAGGTTAGTCGTCATTTGCATGTGTCAATATTAGTCGAAATTGGAAGTTTGGACCAATTTCTTTGATAAATGAAAACATAAATTTTTTTTTATCTTAATTTAATAAGCTCAAAATATAATATCCTTGTTTTATCAACCCAAAGTTAGTGCGCTATTTTTCAAAGTTCCCTTCTAAATGTTAACGTGAAAATGTTTTTTTCCTTGTTTGACATGGGGGTGTTACCAGTGATGGAAAGATGTTTTTATCTAAAGTTTGGCTTTGTTAGTTACTTGGATTTTCTTGTCTTGGCCAACCCTATCTCATAATGTTGACCTCTAATTTCATTTTAATCATTGTTCACTAATTTTTTTTTGACTACAATGGCAGTGTATGGTGTAAATTACAGGAAATAATGAGTAATATAAATTCCACAATACTTATCGATTTAAAACCTAATTAATTATTCAAATTCACTATCTAATTTTATTTAGGTAATCGGATTTCACGATTTTAGATTGATGATTAAAACAAAATCAAAATAAAAATAGATAAATTAAACTAATATAACAAGATAAGTTCTAGGGAATGTTTTCATCTAATTTTCATCAAAATATCATTTTTAACTAACCCAAATTCATTAATTATTCCCTATATATATGAGCAATCATAAATATCAAATTAATCACTCTCTCAATATAGTTAACCGATAGATTATATATCACAAGAGGTATCCATACTCAAGCTGATAAACTAATGGCAAAGTCTTGGGTCTGGTCGGATCAAATATAAGAAATTATGCAATACTTTTATTATGTGTAATAGGTAATATTTTTCTATATATTAGGTAATACTTTTGTATTATAGATGCATTTTAGGTTGGGATCGGACTATAAGAAAATATGTAATATTTTTTTATATCAAGTAACATTTTTATATTATAAGATACATGACCTGAATTTGATCGGGACGGATCTTTCAAAAAATGCACAGATCCTCCCTACTTTCTCCCTCGTGCGTGAGTCGTGCAACATGTAATATTTTCGTATATATTGGATAATATTTTTATATACATCAGATAATACTTTTTGTATTATATTATGTAATTGTATATAGTCAAATTTTGCTAGCCAATCGAAAGATACTATACTATGTGTAAAATGGTATATTAAATAAATCAATTTTATTTTTTCTATTTATATTTTGGAAGATTAAATTAAATTAATTCCTGAAGAAAAACGATGAATAATTAATATTTTAATATATATTTTTGACTAATCAAATGTTGCCAAGTGTCCATATCGTATTACTTGACAATCAAGGTCAAATCTTGTAAATATGAAAGTGGTGTACCAATCATTTATAATAAAATTGACTGATACTTAGAAGGTTTATTTTAGGCCCTTCACATAGGATACTTCTTTGATATAAGTATTTCTTTTGACTATACTTTCAATGTCTTTTGTGCTTTCTTTAGAATCATCTCCAAAAATTACTTTGGGTCCTTTGTATGGCTGGAAGTTGTGATACCCGAGCTCCTCACAACTTATTAGTCAATACAATTCACGCATCGCATGCATTCCCTATTATTTATGTACTACTTATGATCTTATATGATTATATTTTGCTTTCAAATATCGAATTATTTATTGCTCTTATATGATTTATGATAAGAAAACCATATTATAAATGATCGAAACTTTAATGATGTTAGAGTGTATAATGTAAATTATTTAAATAATGATAGTACAAATTAAGTACACATTATGAAAGGAAAATAAATATAAAAAGGAATATTAACAATAGATAGTCATAGACGTGTATAAGCGCTCATGAATAAAGTTTTATTAGTATTATAATATATATATATATATATATTTGTAAGTGTTGTGTAAGTGCATATATACCTTACATTTAATATACATTATTATAATATATATACGTGTTTATCTGCACAGTCATTAACAATAATATAATAATATTAATAATGATTATAATAATTAAAAAAAAACTGAAGATTGAAGTAGCGGTGGAGAGGACAGATTATATACATATACTTTTATCCTTTTGCAGAAGAACAGAAGACCCCGTTTTTCTTTTACTGATAAGTGGCCTTTCTTTCAATTTAATTAGTATGTTCGTTTAATTATAAAAAAAAAAGAGAATATTTGTGTGGCTCGTGGTGTTTAATCGATTGAGTAGTCAAAATCTTCGGAGATTCAGGTAAGTAGAAATTTATTTGTAATTACAAAACATAAATTAGTATTTTGTGAATTGATTGTGTTAATTGATGATATGTGAAAATTTAGTGGTTCACGAGATTTGATTTATTATTCAGTGATTATTGTGAAATAAATGAATTTGTTGGATGACTGTTGTGATTTGAAATTGTGAGTTTTATCAAGTGGTATTTTGATGACATGAGGATGGGTTAATTATATACGAAATTATATGGTGCTTTGTGCACAGAATTATATGGTGCTTAGTGCACAAATCTATATGGTGCTTAGTGCACGTGATGCTTAGTGCACAAAATTATATGGTGCTTTGTGCACGAAATTATATGATGTTTAGTGCACAAATCTATATGGTGCTTAGTGCACAGAATTATATAGTGCTTAGTGCACGTGGTGCTTAGTGCATAAAATTATATGGTGCTTTGTGCACGGAATTATATGGTGCTTAGTGCACAAATTTATATGGTGCTTAGTGCACAGAATTATATGGTGCTTAGTGCACGTGGTGCTTAGTGCACAGATTATATAGTGCTTAATGTACAGATATATATATATGGTGCTTAGTGCATGAAATTATATGGTGTTGTGTGCATGTGGTGCTTTGTGCATAAAATATATTAAAAATGAACTGGTGGAGTGTTAGAAATGAAATAGTTGTGAAAAATCATATTATCATGCATAATTTCTGCTTACCGAGATTTATCTCACCTGATTTATGCTTTGTAGGTAATTTGATAAAATGTAACGTTCTGGGCATTCTGGGCAAGCTGTGGAGCTCTTGCAGGGTTTTGAGCACGTATGTACATAGATGACGACCTGTTGGGCATGAATGTGGTTTATGTTACTGTTACTTATGGATATTAAGTTTCTTTTTGATACATTCTGTAATATACAACATAATGCATATTGGTGGGTTAACATGAAACTTGGTTATGGGTTGCTTGTGTGTTGAAACACATTTTATATGAATGTGAATAAGGAATTAGTGAATATGAGAGGATGTTATGTTGAAGAAAAAAAAAAACAGGTTTTCAAATGATATATATTTAAAATGCCTTTTATTTTCATTTGAACAAGTGTGGTCGTGTCAGAAGTCCTTCAATGTTTCTTTATTGTCAGACATATGTCTTGAGCAACCATTGTCAATGTACCATACTTCATGCTGCATCCTGCAATTGTATTTGTAAACAATTTAGACATTTTTAGGTACCCATACTTGTACAAGTCCTTTATGGTTAGTTTATTTTGGAACCCATACTTTACTGATAGGAATTACTTTGTTATAAGTATTGTTGGTTCTCATTTTGTAAGCAGTTTTATTAATTTGTTGCATGTGTTCGGTGTATGTAGAAAATTTTCTTGTGTTATCAACACTATAATAGTGTCGTCTTCCACTAAACTTTTTTGGAGTATATACTCCTTTAAATTTAAACATTAAGGTTTTTGTATTAGTGGGATAGATGTTTTTATGTTGTAACTTCGTAGGTTGCTGTACTCTTTTGTAACTTACAGTAGATTGATTTAACTGCAGTCAACTCTTATATACAGACTTAACTTTATGTAGCCATGTACATGAGTTACCTTATCTACTATAATTGGTTTATTCAAGTCCTTTTCAGAGTGACTTATTAACTCATCAGCCATTGACATTTCAGCTTGAACAAACTTAACAACTTTGGATGTACTTGTATCGTGAAAGGTTTGATTGTTGTATCCTAAGTCAGATTTCTCAAATGGACTTCTGGCCATCAACAGACAGTCTCTTACATCTTTAGTAGACTTACTAAAGATTCTTATCGTTGCTTGAAGATTTTCTTTCTCACTTTCTAATTTGGTAACTTACAGATTGAGCCTTGATACTTCTTGCTGGAGTCTGCTGCATTTTGAGTTACTAAACTTACAAGCTGATAGCATTTCTGCTATATCGTGGTGCTTACTCCTTAGTATCTTATTTCAGCTTTGAACTTCTCATGAGTTGAGTTTATCTGCTCAAAGCCACTCATAATCTATTTGATGGTTTGGATCATGTTCAGTTTTTCTTTCTCAAGTGTGGATTGAGGGTTATAGATTATCTCTTCATCTCCACTTTCTTCATAGTCTTTAGCCATCAGGCATATCAGTGCTTCTTCTTCTAAAGTTGAAGTATCACTGTCACTGTCAAATGAATCTTGCTTCTTTAGTATCTCTTTAGGTCCTGCTATATCCTTAGCTTTTTTGACTTCTCCAAGGAGTGCTCTAAGCTTCTGCTTGTCATTCCCCTTCTCTCTTCTTTGATCTCTCTCACCTTCAGAATACTTGTTGACCTTTGGGTATAGATAATTTATTGCATAGTGTCCAGGTTTCCTGCAGTTATAACATAGATCAAATATAACTGTATTTGATTGAGGATTGGATGATACCTGTGGTGTAAACTGATTCCTTCTGAAATCACTTATTTTGTTATTCTTCATGAATCTTTTGAATTTGTTCAAAAGTAAAGCCATATCTTCTTCTGCATCTTCTGTTGACAGCTTTGATTGTTTACTGCAATTAGTAGTTGTTGTATCTTTGGTTGTTCTTATTGTCAGTGCAGAAACTTTCGAACTTGATTCTTCAGTCTCTTTCTTTCTTCTGTTGATGTCGAATTCGAAGGCCTTGGGGTCTGAGAATAGATCAAAGGTACTCATGAATTTCAAATACATTTAGACTCTCATTGCAGTGGTCTTGTTGTCCCACTCAGGTGGTAGAGCTCTTAGCACTTTCATAGTCTTCTCCTTCTGAGTATTGTGCTTGTCAAGAGCCTCTAGTTCATTTACGGTGATGTGAATATTAAGTCCATCTGTTCTAGAGTTTTTTTAGCCTTCATCTCAAAAAGCTCAAATAGTTGGGTAGCATTGGAGATCTTGTTGCCCTTTGTCAATTCTATCTCTTCACTAATTTGTTCCAACTTTTTCCAAATCTCTTTGGATGTTCTGCAAGTTTTGACTTTACTAAAAGTTCTTTTATCTAGAGTGATGAATAAGACGTTTTTTGCCACGTTGTTCAGATTGGCTCTTTTCCTATCTTCATTGTTCCATTCATGTCTTGGCTTAATCAGGAAGTTGGGTGGTGGAGGTATTATTTCCTCCCGTTTTCTTCCCAACATGAGATTAACCTTCATTAGTATAATTGGACCTCCACATTTTATCATTCATTGCAGAGAGGTATGTCTACATTCTAACCTTTCAGTCATCATATTCTTTTATGGAACACATTGGGAGTTTATGATTAGATGTATACATTATATACTGTATGATGAGGTTTTAAAGGAAAACAAAGAGAAAGCAACAAACATAAGATGGATCTGGGTAGGTGACCGAAAAGTTGGTTCTTAATCCAACTTGCTCAAATACCACTTGTTGGTCTTAAGTGGTCTCGGAGGTTTAGAAGGGGGTAAATAAACCTCTGTCAATTTTACAAAATCATTCTGAACAGGTTACACAACAAATTACTTGAACTTACAACTAGACCAGCTTACAACACTATCAGTTAGTACTGTCTGCTGTATTTAAGAGTTCTTGTAGTAGAATAATACTATTTGATGGATGATTTATTGTTAAACATTTTCTTAAAGATGCTTTCTTTATAAATCTCTTATGCACAATGATAATAGATATAGAAGTCGCATGTATAAAAATATAAAATGATAAAACACTTATGGTCTTATTGTAGTTCAAAGGTGGTGTAAACCTTCTACATCCACTCTATTACTTTCCCAAGTAGGAATTTCGTTAAGTAAATTTGATTTACAGGTTACACCTACTGGAACTTAGCTTACACACAGCTGTTGCAAGTACCAAAGGCAAATCCACAAAGGATTTCAAACACCCACACAGGGTAATTGTCTTGACTTAGCGAACTATGACGATCAACAAAGATATAATTCTATCAACTGACGACACCTAATAAAACAACCTAACACATAACAAATAGGTAAAAGTATATGAGTTTTTCTTCAACTGGTGTTGTGAAATAGCCTTTCAACACTTCAAGCTTCTGAACTTGGGTTGACTACTTCACGAGATCGAGTGACTGAAACAAGGTCTTGTATAATTGAAAGTTTTAGCTTGATTCTTACTTAGACTTTTGAGAGCGTAAGTTTCAGTAACCAGTTCCAATCTTCTCTTCCTCTATTTATAGTTATGGAGATATGCCCGTTGAAGAAGTCATTCTTCTTTTAAAATTGATGTCCTTTTGTAAAGTGTGACTTGCATTAAATTCTTCTTGACTTTGCTTTGCGAATCTTTAAATGCAGCAGTTGTAGCTCACAGCTTTAGGCCACGTGTCTTCTTCAACTTGGGTCTGAGTGTGTAACTTCAGTTTGTCTTTACTGACTTTATTTTGATCTGTTGAGAACTCTGATTCTCGTATGCATCTTGATTTTCTCATATTGCAGCTTGAGTTGAATTTGTTGCTGTATTTAATGTTTTCTTAAAACATATAACAGGTTGATTACACTTCTGTATCCTACGTCATTTCGTGATGTATCTTTAACTTACAACAATGTTGTAATCTTCTCTTAGTTACAACTACTTTTCTTCAAACTTTTCTTATAGAGTCTTCACTTCTACCTTTGTATGCTGCATATCTGTTTTCTTTGAAGTCCTCTATTCTTCAATTTAAAAGTTACAGACTCAAATCTAGTCTATACTTCACTTAAATATTGTGAAAAATGAGATACTCTAACTTCCTATTACAAGACTATTTTGTCTCATCAAAATTTAAATATCGATATCCTAACATTGTCAATTTCTGATTTTCAATTTTACTCCTGTAATTGAAAATTTTGTCAAATTTCAGTCATTTTTTCGTCGGAATTTTAATTTTCTTACCAAATTTCAACAAGTGACATACACATGCCCCCACTTCCATGATTTTCTACCACTTACACTTATGTGGCAATTCATTTTGCATTATTTTACAAGTAAAAATGCCACATTATTATGCCATGTAATTAGTTGCATTAAAAAATCAAAATAATAATAAAGAAAAATTAAAAAGAAAGAACGTGCCTTAACAATTAAAAGAAAATGGAAATAAAAAACACCAAAAATAAAATATAATTTAAAAATAAAAAATAAAACACAATTAAAAAACCAAAAACAGAAACATAAATTAGCTCATTCATCAAAATCTTGATGATGATACAAGATCAGCTCTTCAATCACTTAGATTGGTTGATTCCCCTAATACCAATTAATCTCTCGTTTCATCGCTTTCCATGTTTGTTCATACTCGTGGGAAACAAGATATGCATAAAATCTTCAAAAATGTTTTAGTTTAGTAACAATAATAATTAAAATGGTTCATATTTTTTTGAAAAAAAATTGTTATTTTGTTAGAAGATGGTGTGTCGTACGTATGCTTTGGTTTGGGGTTGCTGATAATGAGTCATCATGTTATCTCAAAGTCCAAGCTCAACATGATAAGATCATTAACTCTAGAAACATAACGTGTTTATTAAAACTCAACCATATGTATGTATGTAAGCCATGAAGGCTATAGAGAGAGGAAGAGAAGACGACCTTTATTGATATGAAAAATATACATGATAAAATGAGGAAATGGAGATTATATACAGCTTGTTTCCTAAGCTAGCTGTAACAGAAATGTAACAAGAATAACAGCCTAGCTCACGATGAAGAAGAAGATAAAAACGTCAAGAGGAAATGCAACTCTATTAGTATCTAAAGCAACTTTACTCAAAAGACTAAAAAGCCCCTAATCCACAGATACTAACAAAAGCGCCAATACGAGTAACACGTTTCTTCTTCACTTCAACTTTAGCCAAGCATGCATGTAGCTTCAGAAACGTAGCCATGTATATCACCATATCCAACAGCCCCCCCCTCAAGTAGGAATGGGAGGAAAAATCACCATTCCTAACTTGGAAAGAAGATAAAGAAATCGTGTAGGCCCAAGAACCTTCGTGAAAACATCGGCAAACTGAAACTGAGATGGTACATGGATAAGGATGATAAAACCAACCTTAAACTTATCACGCACCACATGACAATCAATCTCCAGGTGTTTAGTACGCTCATGAAACACTGGATTCGCAGTGATGTAGATGGCTGCTTGATTATCACAATGAAGAGATATCGGGAGAGACAATAGTAACTTGAAATCATGACATAAAAATGAGATCCACTCCAATTCACTTACAGTAGCACTTAAGGAGTGATATTCAGCTTCGGCTGTGGACTTAGATACAGTATTCTGCTTTTTGCACTTCCAAGAAATGATGGAATTACCCAAAAACACACAATACCCAGTAATAGAACGCCTAGTATCTTTGCAAGCTGCCCAATCAGCATCACTATATGCTGATATAATTAAAGAAGACTGAGATGGATAAAACAAACCAAGGGTAGGAGTTCTATTTAGATATCTCAGAATATGGATCAAGGCATTCCAGTGACATGTATGAGGATTAGAGACAAATTGGCTCAGCTGCTGCACAGAATAGGTGATGTCTGGCCTGGTAAGATTGAGGTACAGCAACTTGCCAATGACTCTTCTGAACTTATCAGGATCATGTAAAGGATCTCCATCTTCTAAGGTCAAATGTGAACCAGGAATCAAAGGTGTAGAAGCTGGTCTGCAACTTTCAATGTCATTATCTCTCAAAAGATCCAATATATACTTTCTTTGGCATAAGTATGTACCATCAGATCCCCTTGCTATTTCCATTCCTAAAAAATATTTGGCATACCCCAAATCCTTAATTGTGAAAGCCCTGTCCAAGAACACCTTCAAACTCTCCACTTGAGCATTATCTGAGCCTGTTATTAGAATATCATCAACATAGACCAAGAGAGCCAAAAATGAAGTATCTGTAGCCATGATGTAAAGACAGTGATCATGAACAGATTGTGTAAAACCATATTGCAAAAGCTTAGCTGATAATTCATGATTCCACTCCCTAAAGGCCTGTTTCAACCCATATAAACTCTTTGTGAGCTTACAAACTTCCCCATGCTTAGCTGCTGCATAACCCTTTGGTGGTTTCATATATACCTCATTGTGAAGATAGCCATGCAAGAAAGCATTATTGATGTCAATTTGATATAATGGCCAACACTTCTGTGTAGCAAATGCAATAAAGAATCTCACAGTAACCATTTTAACCACTGGAGAGAAACTTTCAGTGTAGTCAAGCCCATAAACTTGGTTGAATCCTTTGGATACAAGCCTGGCCTTATACCTTTCAATGCTGCCATCAGGCTTAAGTTTGACCTTAAACACCCATTTGCACCCAATTGCCTTTTTTCCTTTAGGTAAAGTAGTGATCTCCCAAGTGTTATTCTTCTCCAATGCAGACAATTCTGCCTTCATAGCCTCAACCCACTCTTGTTGATTAGCAGCCTCAGCATAAGTTGAGGGTTCTTTAATACTAGATACTTGGTTTAAGAAATCCACATATGTAGAATTAAAGACAACATGCTTATGCAAATGTGTATTGGGTGAAGTAGATGTAGTATATGTGTGATTCAGCACATAATCATTATGCCAAATGGGTTGGTGTTTGGTTCTGGATGGTCTAGTATGTGAATCTGTGATGGAGTTATTTGGCGAAGATTGATCAGATTGAGGAGTGTTAGACTGAATTGGTGAGGTACCATCTATACTGGAAGTATCTTCAACACTTGGAATGACAGGAAAAGTAACATATATAGAAGGGTGTGTAGAAGAGGAATAGGGAAAATGTATAGGGAAGAACTTGACATCTTTGGATACAAGAGTTGTGTTTTGATCTAGATCATAAAAAAGATAACCTTTCTATCCTAAAACAAAACCAAGGAAAACACACTTGTGAGATCTAGGAGAGAATTTGTGCTTGTTAGGATGAATGTTGGAAGAATAAGCTGAGCAACCAAAAGGATGAATCTGTGTATAATCTGGTTTGTGTCCATGCAAAGCTTCAAAGGGAGTTTTCCAATTAAGGATAGAACATGGAAGTCTATTCACAATGTATGTGGAATACAATATGGAGTAAGGCCAGAAATATGTGGGTAAATTAGAACAAAACACCATGGATCTAGCAATGTCAAGTAAGGTCCTATGTTTTCTTTCTACCCTCCCATTTTGCTGTGGTGTATAGGGACAAGAGGTTTGATGAATTATACCTAAAGTTGCAAAGAATTCAGAGCATTGAGCATTAATAAATTCAAGACCATTGTCACTCCTAATGGTTTTAATAGATTTTTGGAACTGAGTAAGCACCATATGAACAAAGGATTTCAAAATGTTAGGAACCTGACTTTTTTGCTTGAAAATATATGTCCAAGTAGCTCTACTAAAATCATCAAGTATGGTCAAGAAGTAAGGAGTATTGGTGATGGATTCCTCCTTGCACGGTCCCCAAACATCAATATGAATGAGATCAAAAGAAGCAGAAGCATTGACACATAAATTCTGAAAAGGAAATCTATGAAATTTTCCCTTAAGACATGAATCACAAGATTTTATTTGCTCAATAGATTCCTGAGTACAAAGAGATTTAAGGAAATCAAGGTGTTCCAAAATACCTACAGAAGCATGTCCTAATGACTGATGCCAAGTAAGAAGAGAGGCTGAATTGCAAGATGAATTATGTAGAACAAAGACATGATGAGCTTTGTTAGAAGACTCTTCCAGTATATATAGTTTGCCTACTATCTTTCCAACAACAATAGTCTTTTCAGTAAGGTCCTGTAAAAGGCATTTTTGTGAGGTGAAAAGACAGTTTATGTGTGATGTATTGGTGAGTTGAGGTATGGACAAAAGGTTATATTTAAAAGAAGGTATGTATAGGACATCAGTAAGAATAATATCATCATTGATATCAACTTTGCCAGTATGAGTGACTTTTATAATGGTTCCATTAGGTAAATGTACAGATGCAGGTTTAGGTAGGATATATATAGAATGCATGATAGCCTTATTGCTACACATATGTCTACTTGCACCAGTATCTAGAATCCAAAAACCATCACTTATGCCTTCTACTACATTCAACAAATGATAAATGTTAGGTGTAGATGTATCTGCTGTGTTGACAAACTGCACATAATCATTGTCATTAATCTCAGCATTTTCTCCAATCTGCTTTTTCCCTCCAAAGAACCTCTTCAACTCCTGCTGGATCATCCTTGAGATATCAGTTGAAGTAACTGAACTAGCAGATTTCTTTTCATCCATAATACCTTGTGTAATTTCTGCAGTGTTAGTACAATTTGCATATCCTCCTGAATTACTGTTTGAGCTAGCAGTATAGTTGCTATAGCCAGAACCAGCATTTCTTTATTCTTTGAGTTTAACATACCAATCTGGCACTCCATGCAATTTGAAACACTCAGATATATCATGGCCAGGTCCATAGCAATGTTGACATATAAGTTTGGCTTTCTCCTCTTTAGTTCTCCTTATGAAGCCTCTACCTCTTCCTCCCCTTCCATTATTCTGAAAATTAGATTGTCCTCTACCTGCAAAACCCCTTCCATGACCTCCTCTTCCATTTATTCCTCTTCCATATCCACTCCTGCCTACCATAGCTGCATTCTCATATCCTTCATTGAATGTTATATCAGTATTCTTTTGTTGTTCAACCCTTAGTAAAAGAGAATAAGCCTTATCCACATCAGGCAATGGTTCCATTAAGAGGATCTGTGATTTGATAGGCTCATATACTTCGTTCAAACCCATTAGAAACTGTAAGAGTTTAGTCTGCTTTTCAGATTCAATCACATTTCTACCAATAATGCAATCACAGATAATAGCAGGTCTCAAATTATCAAGTTGATCCCATAGCTTCTGAATTCTAGAAAAATACACCATAATATTGTCATTACCTTGATTAATGGTGGAAATCTCTCTCTGAAGTTTGTATAATAGTGGTCCATTTGATTGACCATATCTTCTAGCAATCATCTCCCAAAGATCCTTGGCATTTTTGGAGTAAACAAAACTTTCCACAATATCCTTTGAAAGAGAATTCAAGATCCATGAGACTACCATATAGTCATTCTTCTTCCAAGCTTTATAAGATTCATCAGTTTCAGGTGGTTCAAGAATGACTCCATTGATAAATCCTAGCTTTGATTTAGCTCCAAGTGCTATCGTCATGGATGTCTTCCATGATAGATAGTTGGTACCATTCAGAGGATTAGATACCAACATCATTCCTGGACTATCAGAACTTGCTATGTGGAAAACTTCACTATCAATTGTAGATCTAGAATGAGTAGATCCAGATCCGTTGCCTCTGCCATCACCGACAGTCAACGCCGGCCAGCTACTATTAAACTGATTCGCCATTCAATGGCTCTGGTACCATATTAAAACTCAACCATATGTATGTATGTAAGCCATGAAGGCTATAGAGAGAGGAAGAGAAGACGACCTTTATTGATATGAAAAATATACATGATAAAATGAGGAAATGGAGATTATATACAGCTTGTTTCCTAAGCTAGCTGTAACAGAAATGTAACAAGAATAATAGCCTAGCTCACGATGAAGAAGAAGATAAAAACGTCAAGAGAAAATGCAACTCTATTAGTATCTAAAGCAACTTTACTCAAAAGACTAAAAAGCCCCTAATCCACAGATACTAACAAAAGTGCCAATACGAGTAACACGTTTCTTCTTCACTTCAGCTTTAGCCAAGCATGCATGTAGCTTCAGAAACGTAGCCATGTATATCACCATATCCAACAGTGTTGTTGATCTGTAATTGTTTTTCATCAAATACAGGCATTTCACAAGGACACTCACTGGTCTCTTCTAATGTTGGTCTTTACAGTACATACAGTTGTTACCTTATTTACAATCACTATATGTGTTCTTTTAGAAGAATGATGCTCCATTTTGTTTGTCACTTGATATATTACAGTTTTTTACCATCTCTTTTGTTATCGGTTTCTTACAATTTCAGATAACAAATGTCTAATTGATATTGAGAAGTATTGGATAATATTGTTTGTTGGATATGACTTTGAGGCTTCCCCTCACAGACGAGCATTATTATGATTCAACTACTTGTTTTTGTACCTACGTATAAACTTGTTATTTTTAAGATAACAAAATAGAGACAATGTGAGTTACGTAATTTCCTTTTTCAACCACCTCTCTCTTTTCTCTCTTTATTTCTCTAAATACACAAGAAATTCACATAGAAATGTAGAAGGTGTGTTGCACAAAAGAAATACTAGGATGACAATCAATATCTATTACCTATATAAAAGTGTGGATGTTTCTTACAAAATATGAATTGTCAAATATATCCCTATCTAGGATTATTATTTAAGGTTGTAATAGTAATTTAAGATTTTCATATAATTAGAACTCTAATATAAAGTGTTATATATAAGGTAGTTATATTATTTATTTCCTTAATTTGAATTGATCTTCACATGCAACACACGAGATCTAAAACTCGTATATTAAAATGATGTGATCAAATAGTTTATCAATGTGACTAGTGGGACTTTTTATAAGTTCTCTCAGTATCTCCCATATTATAAGAAATACTAAAAGGATTTGATGTAATGTTAATCATACTTCGTCTTTGGTGGAGTTGCAACTTACAAACCTCAGTTGCTAATTATTGTACACAACTGGTGGTTGAAATCCGGTTTCATATGCTTTGTTGTGTAACGATGCAATCCAATTATGTTTCCATTTAAATTTGCTTAATTCCACGAATTTCCCTATCTATAAAAATAGAGGTTTAGCTTGAGTACTTGTTGGTGAACTCGTTTATTGTATATTTTTGCATATATCGAATCATAAGTTTGCTAGCAATGCATAGATTGGTTTTGATACTTGAAGGATGAGTGGTTTTTGATGGTTGTGAATGAGTCTGGAGTTTACACAATTCATATAAAATACTTATTTTTCATGGGTTTAACTAGTTGTAACCTCAACTCAATTTTTGATATATTTTCTAGTCACCAACAATTATAGGAAAACTCCATAATTGTCATCTTACAATCAAAAATACAATCTACTACAAATCTCAATTAAAATGTATGAGTCATACCTAAAATGACCTCTTTCGAAGTCAAAATTATAATTCTATGCTAATTTCATGATTACTGTTTGATTGACCTTGAAACGAACAAAAATCTTTCAAAATAAATGGTTTTATATTGGGCTTGTGAATGATTTTTATTCATTTTATGCTTGAATTAAATGAGAATCCTGAAATTAACATAATATTATAATTTGGTTTCGAAGCGGATCATTTTGACATATAATTGATGTGTTTGGTAGAGGATTGAAATGGATTGTATTTTTTAGTTTTCTATAATTGGTTGAAAATTTTGTCGAAAATCGAAGTAGTGTGGTAACTGAAAAAATATGTAAATTATGGGTAGCAATTAGAAAAACTTCTAAATTTAAACACCTAATGGAAAAAAAAGTGTTAAAGTATATGTTGAATTTAGTTATGTAGGTGTTAGAGTAAGTGTTAAACAACTAAATTTATTGAAATAATAACCATCAAGGTGTAATTTTTTTATTAATACTAATAACTTTTACAATTATTCAATCAAACAAACTTATGAATAGTATTTTTGGGTGTGTTATTGTTTTTAGATAATTTTGAAATTAAGAAAATGAATTATACTCATTGAGAACATGTAATAGATAGTAACTTGAATGAATAAGTTAATTATGTATATATATAGTATAGGGTCCGTTAATACAAAAAAAATTAAAAAAAAACTTAAATTAAACTTAGTAAAATTAGAATTTATTTAATATTATGTATATAAGATAACATATATTTATGATTTTACACATCGTCGAATTAACAGTAAATATAACATTGTTTGATCAAAAAAAAAGTGTTGTTCTATTATATTATTCAACTTTTTCATCATTTTGTTGGTTTGATATTGTTAAAATTTAGAATAATTTTCAAATTTTCTTTTCAATTAAATGATAAAAAAAAAGTGACAGTAAAACAATTTCAAATAAATTTCATAGATTAGTTTAAAACAAATATTCGCAAAAATTATTCAATTTTTTTAAATTATTAACTTTCAAAAGTTTAAAAAAGTTCAAATAATCCTTTTTAATTATCCCACCTTTATTTTAGTTTTCCTTATTTATTTATTTTTTTATAAGTTTTTTAAATAAAAAGTTTCAAATGTATAAATGATTTTTATATTTAAAGTCTAGCACGTGTTATATATTTTAATAAATTTAGTTAATTTTTTTACATTATTTAGTAATGTTTATTATGAATGTTAGATTTGATATCACTAATTAGTCATGTTAATTAGTTTTAAAATTCTATTTATTATAAATTTAGTTTGTAGAAAAATATTTAATATGAAAAATTAGCAGGCTTGCCATGTGAAATATGTGGTCATGCTTTTATATATATAAATATGTTACTATTTATTATAAGAAAATAATTAGAAAAGTGCCTATTTTCAGCTTGAGCATTCATATTGATGTTAATATCATCTCAATTGATTAAGTAACCATATATAAAGACTGATTTGAAATATGTGTTTAATACTTTCTATTTCTATGCATGTCAACATAATTCCATCTAATAATTAGCAATTGGTTAGAAAGATTCTTAATTAATATAATAACTTGAGATTGACATGATTTTCAATTAGCAATAAAATATTGACGTGATATTGTCATGATTTTTAAATAACAATAAATTATTAGTGTAGAAAGATTATTTTTATCAAAAAAATAATCAATATAATTATTAATAATATTTTTTAAGTTGTTGAGAAGATGACATGTATTATCCGATTGTTGTTTTATATATATAAAGATATTTATTTTGAATATTGTGAAAGTATATACGAGAATGCTTTAAAATCAAGGTTAAAATATTGAGAACTATACATTAGGGGAGTGGAAGGGTATTTTTATGTGGTGAAAATAAAATGAATAAAAAACAGAATGAGTGGAACCCATTTCCCATCGTAATAAGCCCTAGCTCCGCTATAAGTAGCCGTACTTGTGATAGCTAGGGTTTCGAACGGCATGGTCGCGCAGACTCTATTCTCCAGATTTGCTGTTGCCATCGCTACCGATGGTAATAATTCTTTCCACAAGCTTTACTTCGCATGAATATCATCTAATTGATATGTGTTTTGTTCGAATTTTATATGTGTTTTGTTCGAATGTAGTGTTGGCGTGTTGTTTCTTATGGAGATGGGGATTTGGACACTGTATAAACTGTGTATAAACTGACTTTTAGGAATTGCTTTGCTATCAATTTTTCGATTCAAGTGTCCATGGGTTTTTTTTTCACCTCTTGTTTTTGAAATTGGATCTTGCGTTTTCTCTTTCATTTTTTTCTTCTTTTGTAGATGCGTGTAAAGTTTCTACGGTTTGTAGATATTGTAATGTTTCCTTATTCTGAAATTTGATGATAAAGTGGTATCTAAATGTGGTATGTGAAGTTAAATTAATAATCTCAGTAATATGAGCTTCTGAATATTTAGAGAAGAGCGGTTTTGCTGCATTTGATGCATGCTTTTTATTTTTTGATCTGGTCAAGCACTGGTCAAGCATAATTTAGCAAGGTTTAATTTAGTTCTTTTTATTCTTCCAGGTTGAACGGCCAAGAAACTTGTTTTTGGGTTTTTCTCATGCACAGGCCTTGCGTGATGTATGATTCTATTTTCCCACCATACTACTCTAATGAACCAAAATGAGATTTCTGTGATGAGGCCATTTAAAAATTCTTCAGCAGTTCTTTTACATTTAGAAGTTTTTGGCGCTAACTGGTTTTATAAATCCTTCTGCAATCCATATGTTTGTGAACTTGTAGACAATTGACTATAACTTCTAGATAATACTTTCAAGAAATTTTGACCTTCATCTATTAACCTTGTCCTTTGGAACTTGGAACTTGTTTGTGATGCATACTTTTCTTTAAGATTGCAGAAAGTCCCAACTTATCATTATCAATATTGAATGAAAGTCTCTTTTGCCATTTACTGCAATTCAAGAAATAAACTTTCTTGTGTAAATAGTTTTGATAAAGTCCCCAATTTTAGTCATCAATAACTCCTTTATATACATATTTTTTTGCAATTGCATTTCCTGTTTTCTCCAATTCAGTAATCCAACTTTCTTTTGCAAATCTGTTTTCATACAGTGAATTCCAATTGTTTTCTTCGTCAATGGATTTGTTTTGAATTCATTTGCCCCTATTGATAGCCCGGCAGATCCCACGATTTGAATTGTCGATATGAATGATCATTTTTGCATTATCCCTAACCTCAATAATCTGCATGTCATTTGTGGAGTCTTTTTTGAAAATCATGTGGTTTCTCCAATCTTACATATCAATGGGCTGCAGTTGGATTTTTGAATCCAATTAAAGCCAAAAACTTTGAAAAAATTGCTGGGCAGTTTTTGAATAACCTTTAAATAGGAATCTTATTTGGTTCATAAGTGGGTGTTTAGTTGGAAAATAAAGTCCTGCATCATATTTCTATGGAGAAGTATATGCCACAAGTTCATATAAGTGATCAGAAACATTGAGACAGAACTTGCTAACAGAAACAAAGAAGCCCTATAAAGGGCTTCCAAGACCTCCAAGATTCAACTTGCCAAACAAGGTTGATGTGAAACTGAAAGGTAACACTTGGAATTTCTGATTCTGCAAAGAGATTGATTGGCATGTGGAAAGTTGTTGCAGGTTAATTCCTAAAGAACTTGAATATTTGCCAGCAGGCATGCCATTTTTTGGTCAGCTGTCTTCCCCAATAGTTGATGAGGATTTATTTTTTTCTTTAATAACTTATTGGGAAACTGAAGATATATATCAAAACAAATTTAAACCTAAAACTGGAGTCTTGGTGATATATGGTGACGAGGAATGTATTGTATCAAACCAGTGTTTGAAAATATAGGGGAAAACACTCTCCGATCCTGAAGAGGATATATCAAACCTGCTGGTCAATCTAATGGAAGGGATTCATCACTGGTTTATTTGAAGCTTGGGAGTACATAAAGATCAGAAGAGACCCTTGGCTTAAACCTCCATCTCAATCCACAATTCCTCGTGCTCTTCTTTATCAACTGTATAATTATCCTGAATTTATCAAGGGTTAGGCGGTTAGGCTATCCTGCATCTTGGTGGTTACGGTTTAGACTTTGTTCAGACAGGTTAATTTATTTGAGCTTTCTCAGTTTCTATTTGTTAAATTTTGGCTGTTAACCATCGACTCATTTCTCAAATAGACTGTTCATTTGTTTTGTTTGTTTACTTGTTTGTTTTCCCCAACTTTAGATCCTTTTTTTGTTCAGTCTTAATGATTTGATGCTTGAAGCAGAGTAACTCAAAAGCTCTTGGCAGTGAATTAAGGACACCTTCGACACTGGAATGTCAAAATTCAGACATTAATCAGGGATAAATTCTAGTGAGAATTGGTTGCTACAATTCAAAATGTTCATCAGGGAAACAATCCACTCATTGAATAAACAGGTTTTGCATGTTATTCTGTAGTCCTTTCTTCTGTCATTGCAGTTTCAGATGCCCTCTTAATAACAAATGGGCTAGTTGCAAATGGACTTGGAGACATAATGTTAACGTGTTCGTGCATTACTAACTACTATATTATGAAAGACATTTGACTTATTTATGTGATTTTAATTAGGAAAAAGACTCATTGTTTTTGGACGTACGAAGGTTTAACTTAAGTTTATTCCAATTAAGTACTAACAGGTGGGTTATATACTCATCTCAACAAAAAGCAAATGCTAGTTTTTTTATTTAATGCAATTAGATCTAAAAATTATTAAGTGTTGATGTCAACATTTTAAAAGCTCAATATTATTTTATTCAAGTAATTCAATATTTTTAATAACTAAAATAATTCCCATATTAATATTCTATAGGATGTAAAGATTTATAAAGTTTTGAATGTATATTGTTTGTCCTGGATAAAATTGTTTCAAAAAGATACGTATGGTTTCCTTAATCGATTTCTGTACAATTGTTTTTGGTTGGAAGAATTTGAATTTGAGGATGTTATTTTAAATAATTTATACTAATAGTTTTCAAATTTATCACAATCATGCAAAAAAAGTTATTCGACCTCCAAAGTAAGATCATGGGAATATTGAAATTTATTGTCGCTAAATATATTTTTACATATTGGGCTGCTATTGTGAAAACAAAACACGATCATTTATAAAATTGTAGTTCGCTAAATATTTTCCTCTACTCACAAATAAAGTTTAATATTTAAAGTTGTACAATCAAAATATGTGAAAATATAAGATATTACAAAAGATTCAAATAAAAATTATAATTACAAACTATAATTTGGTCAATCAAGACTTCTTTTTTTAGAAGCAATCTATATCATCATTAGTGATTTATAAGAACAAATCATTCTCAAAGAAAGTGACCAAACAGTTATTTGCTAATTGATCATCCATATGATTTCACAATCTATTTTTGTAATAGATCATTTCTAAAAGGGTCAAATCCAAAATTACCCTATTTTCATAAGACAATGAATTTTCCAATCCCTTTTTTTTTTTTTTTTTATCAAAATAACTTTTTTACCCATTTTGTGTGTGTATTTTATCAAATATTATCAAATACATTCCAATACTATCTCTTAATTATATTTAAATTTTAATTACTAAATGAAATTCAAACACACTATTTGAATACAACATGTAATATATGATTAAGATATGCATAATGTGGGGTAGATGGATTTTCCTTAGATATGAGCATTTGATTGAATCAATATTTAAATCTTAAATGATTGTCCTCAGATATGGGGTAAATGATTTTTCCCAAATATATTCAAATCTTAGATGATTTTCTTCATAATATGGGATAGATGATTTTCTCCCAATATGAGTTTTGGTTGAAGGGTTTTCAAATCTTCAAAATCTTTTTTTCGAGATAAACATCTTTCATTGGATAAGTAGATTTTCAAAATCTTTTTTCCTAAATAAACCAATCTTTAGAGAAGATGTGTACGAACGAGATATCCAGCAAAAAAAAAAAAAGGAAAATGATTGAATAGAAACCGTAAGCTCCCAAGCAGTGGGAGGAGCCAGGGGGCGTGTGCAACAAGAATTTGTATTCTCAAATTATATAAGAGGGGTTTAAATGTTTGTGTTTGAAGAACCATTATTAGAGACTCATGTCTATCAAATACATTTGTAGAGAAATTGGATATAAAATATAATATCGTGTATTTATATTTAAATTTTAAATTGAAATATGTTGTTAAGTTACCTTGGGGACAAATTGGACATTTTACCACCTAAATTGGGTAAAAAAGTAGTAAATAAAAAAGATGGGGTATAAAAGTAAGTTGACTTATGAAAATGAGTAAAAAAGAGACATTTTCACTTTCTGAAAACACTATTTCCACACCTACAATAACATTAAATTGATCAAGATCGATTTGATTTTCAATTGCTTTGGTTTTCTTTGATTTTAGAGTATTATTCTTCATTTCATATAGAATTAATAGTAAATAATAAGAAAAAAATTTATATAAAAACAAATAACTTTAATTTTATAACAAATTAACAACTAAAATGACAAAGCCACAACAATATCCTTTGTGAATTGTGCTAAAACTTTAATAGATAAAACGTGTTAAAAGAAAAAAAAAAAAGGCAGAGGTTGTAAGCAGTATTTGATTTGTAATGAAAATTGAAAATTGAAAAATGAATTTACAACTATTTAGGTTATAATGGTAATATTGTAAGGAAAACATTGAAGATGGATATTAGCAAAGCTTATGCCAAGATTAAGTGGGGTTATTTGAGAAATATTTTGCTGCATTGCTCCTGTTTTTATGGACCTTATGGAGTGTGTGTCTACTGTTTGTTACCAGGCATGGTATCTCTGTTTCGAATCTCCAAATGAATCCAACCTTTACTACCCTATGTAGGTACATTGTACTAGCCTGCTGATGGTCGAATCGCAGAACACATTCAAATATTTCCCTCAAGTATTACAATTAGGGTTTCAGAAATTCAGGAAATTTTAGTGAAAAGGTTATAATACGTTACAATGGATAGCAGCAACATGAGCACTAATGGATTGGAGCAGAGTTTGCAAGACGGCAAGCTTTACAGCTGTGTCAATGCTCTCATTGTTGCCCATCTCCGGGACAACAATTTCATTCAGATAATTATTAATGACAATTTTATTTCACCAAATTCTTTACTCCTCTGCTTATTTTCTGCTATAGAACTTAAGTGGAGTTTGATTTGATTTGAAACTTCTCAAGTTGGTTTATACTTCAAAGTTCGAGCAATTTGCATCAAATATAGTGGAAGATAATGGCTTCTAATATATCATAAATAATGATAGCTTTTATGTTAGTTTCTTTCAATTTTTATGCTTCTTGAGGGGAATGTGGCTTGGAAAGACTATAGTAATGTAGCTGGGGAAGACTAAGAAAGCAGAATCCCCTTTTGCATACTATGGAATGTCTATGAAGTTGTCCATAGTTGTGATAAAGTGCTCTTGGTTGAGTATTTTAATCTGTATTAATTATGTTTGAGACATTCGATGTGTAAACGACATGCTAGATTTTAAGCTGTGACAGCCTGAGGAGAAGTTTTCTAGAGGTACATTAACTCATATCCGATCCCAAAATCTTTTAATTAGTTGAGTTAATAGTAGTAAATTTCTTAGATTTTACCAGCTACATCACTATGCTTGATCTTCTCGATAGATCCTCTGAGAGCATTGTGAGTGGTAAGTGACTCCGATTACCTAAATTCATAGTTTGATACTTTCTTTTGATGATCTTGTAGCCTTACTTGTAATATAGTGGTAGATTGTGTAAATGAGGTGTTCTTGATATCAACCTTTGCAGACTTCTTGATTAACGCACTGGTTGCTTTATCAAATTGCTGGCAGCTTTTGTTTTAATCTCAATCTGTAATATGCCCCCCCCCCCCCCCCAATGGATTGAAAATGTAATCAAATAGGGATTGGCTATTTATTAAAATGGTGATCATACTATTTATTAGGTCCTCTTGGAGTTTAACAGTTGACTTGCCTTCCATCATATATAATCTTTCTCCTCTTGGATTTGGAATTTGGGTATTTAGGGCAAACATATCATTGAAGGGATCTAAATAAAGGATTAACATTCAACTCTGTTTTCACCTAATATATCATGCACAACTACAGTTGTTCGAACATGCGATATTATATCATTAACATTAATCCTTCGACATGGCAATGCATAAATCATGATAAGCAAGATATTTAGAGATAAATCACTCCTAAATGTTGGAAAGCCTGATGGTCCTGATCATGAATGGTATAACAAAGATTTTCAGTAGCCATATGCAGATCCAAATGGTAGAGAATTATTTTCGCACATTTTGTAGTAATGAAAGCTTTGATTGCTGATATCGTTTTTCTCACAGAAGGCAGCAAGTGCAGTCGCGTCAGCTACATTGACACACCTAAATGTTCTCGTACTCCTAACAAGCTCCTTGAGTTGGTTGCCAAGGTTTGTAATGTTAGGTTTACTCAGCTATTGGTAATGTAGCAACATTCTCAAAATTGAATTATTATATCTAAAGCCTGAAGATTGAGTTCAAAACACTGACAAAAACTGAGTTCTAATTTGTCAACTGGGTCTTGCAGCTGAAAAAGATGAGATGTTGAGAGGGGTGTATTCAACCACTTTATTTGATTCAAACATACCTTCAGGAGGCTTGAGTCCTGCTCAACGAGTTGAATCTATCGATTTCAGGTGTCATTCCTCACAGTCCTGCTCAACGAGTTGAATCTATCGATTTCAGGTGTCATTCCTCACAGTCTTACTCCTGGAGTTCATTAATGTCATGATGCTATAATCCGTGATTGTTAGGTTTGAGAATGTTGAATGCCTCTTTGAGATATATTTTAAATTTGTAAGAGCATTCACATTGGTGCTTATAACCACCGAATCCAGATATAAAAAATGTGGGTGGGAATTATAATCCACCCACCACACACTCTCTCTATATCGAGTTCAACATGCGAAAACTAAGAAAAAACAAAAAAAATTGCACATGTCATGCATGCTTGGACTGTTGCAAACTATCCATTGTTTTAGTAGTCATTCATTGCAAGGCTAAAGGTTTTTATATAAATGTCTATTGTTTTGTTCTTCACAAGGAAATTTACCTCTTTCTCACCAAAATGTCTCAATATTCCAACAACACTAACTCCAGCACATTCGATGAGTCATTAGACCGACCTGGTTCGCCCGGTGAAAAAATGTTGTTCACGATGTTTCAACTTCTCCATGACAAGATACACAACAGTCAGATAAGGTTTATCAAGAGAAATCGTGAAGAAGGGCATGCTACACTCTTTGAAGATTATTTCTCTCAACATCCAGTGTATCTCGATCACATCTTTCGAAGGCGATTCCATATGCGAAAGAATCTATTCCTTCACATAGTTAACAAACTAGAGAATCGATCATTGTTTTTTCAACAAAGACCAAACACAACAAGAAGACGAGGATCATCACCACTACAGAAATGCACAACAACAATTTTTCAGCTGGCTTATGAAGACCCTGCTGATATCCTTAATGAGTATCTACAAATGAGTGAATCAAGCGCTATGAAGTGCCTGTCGAAATTTTGCAAATATGTGGTTGAAGTATTTGGTGATCGATATTTAAGAAGACCAAATTATAGCGACATTCATCATCTTCTTCAAATGCAAATTTTGCAAATATGTGGTTGAAGTATTTGGTGATCGATATTTAAGAAGACCAAATTATAGCGACATTCATCATCTTCTTCAAATGCACGAGTTGAGATATGGCTTTTCTGGTATGTTGGGTAGCCTTGATTGCATGCACTGGGAATGGAAAAATTGTCCTATTGCTTGGAAATATCAATTCAGAGAAGTCCTTGAGTCACCTACAATAGTGCTTGAAGCAATTGCGTCTCACGACTTGTGGATATGACATGTCTTTTTTGGGGTCATTGACTCACATAATGATGATATTAACATGTTGTGTGGATCTCCTTTGTTCAAAACTGTATCCTTGGAAGAGGCTCCAGAGGTTAATTTCAACGTGAATGACACACATTATGCACATGGATACTATTTAACAAATGAAATCTATCCAAAATGGTCTACTTTGGTCAATACTTTTACTTGCCCACTGGATCCCAAAAAGTTGTTCAATGAAAGACAAGAAGTGGCGAGAAAAGATGTCGAACATGCAATTGGGATGCTCCAAGCACGATGGGCAATTGTTAGAGGACGAACGCATTATTGGTATAGGAAAAGGTTTAAGCAAATAATGTTGACCTGCATTATTTTGCATAATATGATTGTTGAAGATGAGGGAGAAATGATTTCGAATTGGGACAATGAAGAAGGTGATGATCCTGCACAACTAATACACGGTGCTAACCAAGAATTTCAAAATTATCTCTGGTATAATTTTGACTTACCTAACAACCAAGTTCATCATCAGCTTCGTTCTGATTTAGTTGAACATATTTGGGAACGATTCGGCAATGTTTAGTAGTAATGTGTTATCTATTTTATTCTCAAATAATTTTTATGTTTTATTATTGTTTGATTGTTGTTGTGTATATTGTTGTGTATATTGTTGCCTATGTTGTACGTATTTCAAAAATTTATTGGATTGAAAATAAAATAAAGTGTGTATTTATTTGGTGTAAATACGAATAAAATCAGTGAGTGGATTATGAGTGAGTGAGTTGATGGAGATTGGTTAATGTTAGTGGCATGTTGAGATGGAAGAGAGATGTGTTGGTTATAACATGTGTTTGATTAGTATGCTCAACATGTAATAACCATCAGGATAGCGCTCAGAGACGTAGGAAGTTAATATATTTCATCTGCTTTCATCAGTTATTTGATATTAGAATGAAATATTATAAACTGATATCTAAGTATTTTAATTAGTTGAGAAGTTCAATGGTAGATTACAGGAGCAAGATCTATGTGGCCATCAGTATTGAAGATGTAAATATGCACAGCAACTTTAACTCCAGCTCGATGAACCTCTCCAAAGTTATACCTGTAAGTTTTCTTTGTTGGTAGACCTTAAATATTGTGGGAATGATGAAAAGTCTATTCTTGATTTTAGGCTTTTAGCACTTTTGCTGAAAAATTTGTTAATGTTTCTCATACACATACTTTGACCACTGACTTTGTCTTTAGTAAAAGGTGATTATGTTTTTTGTGCTTCATCAATCCTTGTTTTCCACTACAGAAGCTCATGAGTATGTCTGTTTGCAAAGATTTTTATATTCAAGTCGTTCATCCCGATCCTAAACTTCAAGCTATTGGCATATGTCGTATGCTTTTTTTTTGTTTACTAGAACATGGTTTTGGGTGCAGTAACAGATTCTTTGCTATTTTCTCAATGGTTAAGTACAACTATTTTTCTTTTTTCCTTTTGAATAGTGTTGTCCTTGAATCAAGTTTATGTTTGATTAATTACGTTTTAAATAACAGTGAAATATGCTCAATGAATCATCAATTTTTAAATATATATATTTTTTCAATATAAAATGTTGCCAGATGTGCAAGATATAATTTTGATGGACGATTTCTCGCAACTGGTTGTGCTGAGACACGTCAACAAAGCTCCTTGAGGTGTGATCCTACATCCCTACTTATAATGCATGAACACAAAAATGGAAATAAAACAGAGGTATCAAAATCAAACAAATGATAATTCCAGATACAGGAGATGGCCCTGTGCAGCCTGTAGTACTGACGTTTATGACCATCTACAAGTAAGTTTTTGTAATGATAATACTTATTTTTATATTGGCCTCATGCACATCTACTTGTCGTATTATCTATTCTTCCACAGCATATTTGAAGATTTCATTTCAGATTCTTTTTTCAGTTTTGACAATTATGCTTTAAATGGAAACTGCAACATGCATTTTGTTGTTTGTAATGCCTTATTTTGCTATTGGAGCCAATAAATGACTTGGATTTCCATCCTCAAAACACGATTCTGATTTTTGGGGCCAAAAATCGCATAGTAAAGTATTGTCTGTCGTTTTTATGCTTACTGTCCATTAGACAAAATTCATTGGCCTTCAAGTCGACTTTGAGGATTTAAGTTCAAGTTACCATTCCTGGACTTCTTACAAATTGCCCAAAACAAAAAAAAATGTTAAAATTATTATCAGCATCTGCTTTAAAGTTCTTATTTGAATGTCAAAAGTCATTCTTAGGGTTAAATACAAGGAAACAGAGTTAAGCCTGATACTGACTTTTTACTGCACTTTTGTTTTTGAATGGCAGATTCATTTTCAAAAACAGTTGGAAGAAAAGTTTTCAAATTATTCAGGTTTTCATTCATCCTCAGATTCAAAATCTAATCATGCTTGATTCAAGCAATTTATGTGCTGATATCTCTAGTCTATAGACTTGTCCGGTTGAATTTCAGTAGGATACTCACAACGTGAGGTTGGTATCTTTTCATCCCTCTGGAGAATTTCTTTTGGCAAGTTATTACATTTGATTTTGCAATGTAAACTACAACTGTGCAAAAAAAAAAAAAAAAGAAGTTATTATGAATTCAACCCATTTATACCATGTTTGCGGTATCAAATTTTGAGAAAGTTGTTTATACTTTGCATGGTTTTTTCATAGCCCATTTAGTTCTGAACATTCACTAATTTTAGCTTTCTACATTTGACTTCATTTACTTGATCATGTAGGATAGATTTCTCTGCTTCATGCTTCTGAAAACTTCATCTTGAGTATGGAAGTGACGAACTCAGGTTGAAGTTAAGTGCAGGACTTACAAATAAAACGTACCTTATAGGCAATCTGTGTAAAAATTCACTTTCTTTTGTAACCTATATATTTACACAAATTGTTTCTGTGTTTGGTTCTCAAGTATAAGAGTAGATGATAGTGGTAACAAAATATCATGCAGATTCTTATCTTGAGAGTATTATAGTTAAGGTTTTCTCTGCTTAGTGAAAATTTGCTAATCTATTTACTAGGTAGTTGGCCACATATATATCTCATCTACCTCAATTTTCTTATTTTTTAATGTTTTTACTGAATATAATATCTGTTCATGAAGTTGGATATCTGTAAGAAAAGTATGTTATGCTGCTTGGACATACTGGAGCTGTTTTTTTTGGCTTATTGTACCTTGTTTACTCCATTGCTTATGATTTGTCTTGTGTTTCCTAATAATTGCTTGTTCAAATAACACCTCATCAATCATCGAAGATAATTTATATTATCATTTTATTGGGTTCTTATTCTGTTTAGAAATTAGCAATGCTGATTTCATTGAATAATTGGTGACGATACTTAAGCTATAGCCAATCATATTTTTTTTTTTGGATATTCTTTATTATAAGTTGTCAGCTCGTATTTAAAAAAAAAAAAATCAATATTCTATTAGTTTGTTACCAAAAAAAAAAAAATATATTCATTGACAAATAAGCATAATATTTGCAGCCATAAGATTAGGGATGTTTGGAAAATTATTATACTTTTCTGTATCCCTTTAGGTGGCAGCAATAATTAAAATATTTATCCTGCTTACAGTTCTTCCACAATTGTCGTTGATATATTGTGTATCATCAAACTTTATCTGTTGGGATTCCTTAGCTACAGATTTATAGTTTTCATCTTAGTCACAAAATCCTTTTTTTCCATCAATCCAATCATTCTTACATTGCATTAAAGTTTCAATTTGTTTTATTATGTTAGATTCAATGAAAAAGGCACTACAAGAAATTTGCACAACGGTAATAATTAAAAAAACAGAGTCTTATATGTGTCAGTTAAAAGTCTAGTTAATGCACGTCAATATAGTTAATATCATAAAAGTCTAGTTAGTGCACGTCAATACAGTTAATACCAATTAACATGTCTAACACATATATAAAAACACACAAAAACTTAAAAATATTAGTAATATAAGTACTAGTTTTATATAATATTTTTAGGGATAAACTAATAAATGCACTTTTATGAAGTTGGAAATAAATATCATATAAATATTCTAGTACCTTGTAGATATTTATTTGCAAGTTTATGACAATATTAGTAACACAAATATAATTATTAGTTTTATGGCTAAAATATTACGTTTAACGTAATATTTTAGTAATATAACTAATATTTATTCATGCACTATTAATAATTTTATGAATTTGTGGACTGATATATTAGTCCGCGTTGATCATGTTGACCATACTAACTCATGTTAATTAGATTGATCGGGCTTGAGTGATTCACATGAAATTTTATTTTATATTAGAAGATTCGTGAAACAGTTTTATATCAAAATTTAAGTATGGCACTCCCAAATTTTTCTATAATCAATGGCTATACTCATTCCACATGGGATTATCAATCTGTTTCGAATAATATATTATTTGTTTTTTCTGATAATAAAATTCACCACAAATTCATGACACGTACATAACTAAAATTAAGATAAAATAGAGAATTCAGAAGCAACGTCTGATACTCCAAAAATTTCCGTTCTTTAATATTGCAAGTACTCATCATGCATCATGTCAGCAAGGAATGGAATAAATAAAGATAAAGTTGCACCTTTTTGAAATGATTATAAAAAGGATAATCCAAGTTACATTTGGATGAAATTATCTGGAAAGGAGATACATAATTATTAGACAAAAAACAAAATTTTAAACGAAGATCATTTTAGTTTTTTTTTTTTAATTTTTTATTTTACAAAGATCATTTTAGTTAATTTAATATTCTTAATTTGATAAAGTTAAAACTGTCTCTGTTATGAGTTGGTCTTCCATACACCAATTGTATATATATTTCATGTAATTGGGTCGATCTGACCTGAATCCGCAAGCTTGTGGACTTTTTTTTTTCTTTTTAGGTGTTGATCTTATATTGTATTAGTGTGACTTTTATGTTATTTAGTATGATCTTTATGTACAAATATACTAACTTTTATGTACTGTAACTTAACAACAAAAGAAGGAATTTCAGCATAATTTGTATATATATATACCTTTATGTGATATTACTTATACATTTATGTACTATAACTTATACTTTTATATTAATATAATTATACCTTTATATAATATATAAATATAGAACTAACATAACTAAAATGTATGAGTAATATCACATAAAAGTATGTTTATCCAAAAAAATATTGAAATTCTTTTTTTATTTTATTTTATAAGTTACAATACATAAAAGTTACCATATTTGTACATCAATATCATATTAAACTAATATAAATGCCATATATTTATAATATAAAAATCAACACATAAAATTCAAAAATAACACAGAAATTTCAAAAGTTGTAGACTCAAATCGGATTGACCTAATTATAAAATTTTATCGTCTTTTAGAATTAGAGATTTAGCCATGAGGCACTCCCTTATTGATCCTTTTTGATTGCTTACATAAGTCGGCTGATCTGAGTGTGCACTGTACCTTCACTTTGAAAATAATATACTAATTTTAATTATATATTTAAAAAATTATACCCCTTCAATCTAAAATTACAAATTTTCCATTATCATTAAATAAAAAGATTCAAAGTATTTTGCTTGTTAAATGGAAATGTGATTTGAGCATTGAAGGAATATAAAAACTTCAGAGAGTCTTATAGGTACTTTTTTTTTTTTTTTAATAATTTGCATATCTTGCCTATACAAAATTTCATGTTTTTGATATTTATCTGGTTTGATTATTTGGTTAATTAATTAATGAGTTAATTTGATGTTTCTTATTGATGAAGTAGGATTTTTTTTTTCTATATGTGTATGCAGTTGGTTAATTTAGTGATAAATTTGTTGTTAATTCTTTTTAAAATTTGGGTTATTTTTTTAATTGTGAATTTATTATTAAATTGGAGTTATTTATTTCTTTTTATATGATTGTGTCCTTATTATTCACTTCTAATTCAATGCGGAAATGAGGGATGATACTATTAAATAAAAAAAAAAAAAAGAAAGCAATCTAATCTTTGCGGAAATGAGGGATGATACTATTAAATCAAAAAAAAAAAAAAAAAAAAGAAAGCAATCTAATCTTTGACAAATAATTATGTTTAAGAAAATGATGGGAAATTGGTTGTAAAAAGTGGTGGGTGATACCACATTGATCAAAAGTTAAGTGGTTAAATGCTAATTTTTTTAAGGATTGAGTGTCAAAAGATTAATCTACGTTTGGAGTAGATAATTTAGGCATTTTGAATCACTTAAAACCAATTTTTGGTGAGTGAGAAATTAAACATCCAATTTGGCCACTTGAAATGGGAATGTGAAGGTCTTGAGTGTGGGAAAGAAACTTAACTATCCCACGTAGGAAGATGGACCTAATGACCGCGCGTCGCAACGCGGTAAAATTAATTAATTTCCTTCCTAACCTCACTAACTAGTAACTAGGGTAAGTCGGAGTCGATCCCACGAGGAGTGAAGAATAAACTATGTCATCTATGTTCAATTCATTAAAATAATAAACGATGGGGGGAGATTTCAGATTGAGAATCACTAACTAATTACGAAGCTAGAAAACGAACTAAATAAGAAATCAATATATAAAAAGCATCCTAATTAACAGTTCAGTTATCCTCCAATTTCAATTATGCCTTAATCAATGTAACACCTCTCTCTCAGATTATCATGGAATTATCATCCCTAGTCTAACAACAAGCTCTGTTAAACCGAATCATCTCTTAAGATTAGTTAAATTAGGATGAGATCTAATTAACCCTATTTAATTGAATAACCTGGAACAAGCTCTCTAGATTTAATTCATTAAATGCATTAATTACCAAGACGATAGGGTGAACTAGACTCCGAATACACAAGCTCGATTCGATAATCTAGGATTATGTTATCCTAGAGATGCACGACCTCTAGTTTACCACTAATGAAAATTAAATCACAACAATTAGGATTTATGATTTAAAATTCTAGCAATCAATTATCAATACTTAACCTAGGTGATCAATCTAAATCAAGTATCAAATAATCGAGAACGATATGCACAGATAACATAATCAATTCCAATCAAATATCGAGAAGGGGAAACAAAATTAATTAAAATATAAAAGAAATATGGGTTCGAACATCCCTGCTAACCGGAGTTACGAATTAACCGAGCATCCTTGAAATCGAATCCGCAAAAATAATTGAAAACTTCATCATAAAACTAATCTAAAAAGTATTTCTCTCACTATAATCTCTCTCCCCTTCAATTGTGTAAAATGTAACTTGGAGGCTAGGTTAAATAGATTATAATTTTCCTCCAAATGGGCTTTCCTTTCTTCTTTCTCATGGGCTTCCTTTTCTTTCTTCTCATAGACTTCTTTTTATTTGATTGACCCATTTCTTTAATAAATGTCCAAGCCCAATTGTTGCTTCAAAAATACCTAAATAATTAAGAAAATAAATTGTGAAGCACTTGGAGTTCAAAAACACGTATATGTAAGAAAACGGTGCATTCAATCACATCAATTAGCATAAAATCCCAAATTAATTCACAATAATATGCACCAAATTTCTACCTATCACCTAATAAATGCAAGTATTTAAGAAGTCATGTGAAGTAGCTTAGTAATTAATACACTCTTGGAATGGTATGCTTGTGCAACACACACACGCGCGTGCGCGCCTCGTCTCGTCACGGCTCGGCCCGGACGTGGACCCGACCTCGGCCGTGGGTCTTGATCTTTGGCAATTGGACATTGGGCTAGACTTGGGCGGATGAGGCGGCTCGGGTTTTTTCCCGACCCGCTGCTGTGGTTGTTGCATTGTAGCTCCCGGCCGAGGATGCAGCGCCAAGTTGTAGCATACGTTTTTTGTCATCGTTTTAAAATTTTAAACGAGACGTTTCTTGTATTAAAGACCCGCTAGTGGACAGTTACTTCCCATCAATTTCTCAGGTGTAACCCCCATGGTGGAGACCTATAAATAGAGGTCGTCATGCATCTTTTTTTTGAACACGAACAAACGAAAAACACAGACATACAAGCTTTTCATTTTACATTTGCTTAGTTCTCCAAGACACTAAAGTTCGCCGGAGCTTTTGAGATTGTGGTGCTACATCTCAAAGGATGAAGTCGTTTTATCTTTGGGAGATGATACGCACGATCCAGTGAGCACTACCTTGGGCGTATCTCGCCTTAAGGACAAAGGGTCTTCCTTGACTTGACTGTTGCTGCTCTTTATAATATTTTAGGAATTTTATTTCTGTGTTCGACATATTAGCCCTTACGATGCACTTGTAACCAACAATCTTAAGATGAGATATCATTATGTCGGACAACAGCAACAACAATGACAACAACGTGGTTCCCCCTGTTGCTGCTGCACCTGCCGTAGCTGCAATCTCAGCTGCTGGAACTACCAACGCTGCAACCTTCCATGTAGCAATGCGGCCTGCTACATTACCTACTACAGAGAAACCCGAAAGGTTTTCTGGAGAAAACTTCAAGAGGTGGCAGCAGAAGATGCTGTTCTACCTGACCACTGTTGGAGTGGCGATGTATCTGAGGCAAGACACCCCGGTCGTAGCCGACGATAATACGAACATGGAGGCGCATACAACCCTCGATGCTTGGATGCATAGTGACTTCCTATGCAAGAACTATATCCTGAATGAGATGAGCGACTCACTGTTGTTAGGATGTATACTATAAGCCTAGCTTTTGCATAAACATCTTTTTATGATATGAGAATCTTTTATGGTCAAATATTTTGCATTTTATATTTGTAATATATGTTATTGCAATTGTCCAATTAATTTATATTGTAGATAACATGGTGTGTGATGCCACACAGAAGATCATGTTATCAGTTCCTTATAAATTATAAATGGTAGCTCACAACCGAGATAATTTTGGACAAATTATCGGAATGGTTGTAGTGTAATTTTGTATTAATCTATCTTGATTATAAAATTATACTAGTACATTTTGTATGTATTGAGCAGGACCAATTGAAGTTGTTTTATTTGTACTGACTACATAAATAGAACAAGACCTCTGTTATTATGGATGTGCGTCCTCTTAATCATTGTATGATAATGAGCATGTATACTCGATATATGTTTCTTTAATTTACCAATGAGTGAGATTTATTTATTAAATCAATAAGCTCGGTAAATTGGTATACAATATTGTTTATATGGTGTGCTGTTGATTATATAATGAAACCGTGTCCTAATTATTTAGGATGATGATGTCCCCTTGAGGAGCTCATAAGGATTATCATGTAAACCATGCAGATGGATTTATTCCGACATGATAATAAAGTTGAGTAGTACTACTCTGGAATTAAATGTTAATTAATTGAATTGTCAGTAATTCATTTAATTAACGGACATTCGATATCTTAAACATGGGGAGATAAACGCGCACATAATAAATAGGAGCCCATATTTAATATGGATAAGGGACGGTAGTTCAATAATATCTTTTTAGTGGATTGAGATATTATTGATAGGCTTAAGAAGTATATTCAGATCGAATTTAGGACTCCTAAGCCTATCAGGAGACCGATTCCTAATCCTCCTCAAGGTGCCTATTGTAGCCTATAAATAAGCCTCAAGTCAGCCGTTTCTAAACAAAAAAAAATCTGAGATACGATTTAGTAGAAGGCGGCTAAAAGTCTCGATAGTTCGTTGCCCACACAATGTTCGAGAAAAAGGTGAGGAATACAGCAGAAGATCGTGAGGTCCAGGCTCCATCGATTCCTCGATCTACAGTTCTGACCTTAGAACTAATATCGGTGCAAAAAGTATGATTCGTTTATCCACTGCGTGTTAATCATATTTGTATGGACCCCGATTCGGATAATTGTATAGGGTCGACGATCCCTCGATTCCAACAATTGGTATCAGAGCCGTGGTTTTCTGACTCTATTCGATTGAATCGGTTAATTCTATTATAAATCGTATCTTGAAGCATGCGTATTTAGATCGGATAATAGTAGGATTTGCGAGACATTATGTTTTTCTGCAGGAACCCTAAATCCAACTATTATGGTCTGAATGTATGTTTATGTATGAATTAAACCCTCGGACATGTCGAGGTTGTTTTTTGAATGTATGATTGTAATAGTAAAATCACGGCGGTTTGTCGTGTTAGGTTTTAATTTTCTGTTCGATCTAGATTATATGTAAACTCTTTCGTGGAGTATAGGATCGATGGATGTAATTAGATACAGGGTTAGGGTGGCACAACCGGGCACCACCGTGCTGTGGAGCACGGTCAGACCGTGCCGGTTGAAAATTGGAGCTGGATGACCGGGCACGACCGTACCCGGCTGAAAATTAAAACTGGACAACAAGGTACGATCGTGCTGTACGGCACGGTCTACCGTGCGACGTGTTTACAGGTCGAGCACGATCGTGCTGAGGGGCACGACCGTGATCCCCGCGACCTCATTGGGGAGGTCGATCCCCGTTTGACGGCAAACATTCAAGAACATGGCGATAAAACGAGGCCATAATAGTTGGAAATTATGTTTTTTTTTTCATATTTATTGCCTTATATGTGTTTTGTTTTGTCAAACATGCTTTTATGTGTTTCATATGATATGCATATTAAAATCCCTCATGTTAAATAACTAAGTGGGAGAGGGATTAATTATTTTTTTAAAATATATCCCATGGCCTCTATTACTGGTTTGTAAGTGATGCATTTGAGCTTGCACGTTGGTTTTAAGTGCCTTCCTCTATATCAGATGAGTTCATTTGCGGATCACTAGATCAAACTTACTTTATGGATGATTATAGAAAGTTGTCTAGGAGTATGTCATCTTCTCCATCTGAAGGGATATAATCCTAGATAATGGACTTAGTATCAAGTAATGGTATACACTTAGATGCATTGATAAGTATCCTTCCCATCGGAGTCACTGCTGTTATTTGTATGGCCAAAGCGATACCAACTATTAATTTTATTTGTCATAAAGTTAAGTTGACAAGATAATAAAATTAATGGGTAAAACCTCCTCTAACAAATGTTTGAATTAGTATACGTCCACACTATCGTGACTATGAAGTTCACGGTTTATTGAGGTGTTGGTGAATTTAAATTATGTTGTTTGAGGGAACAATGTGATTTGTCAATTCAAATGTTTTGACCTATGTGTTTATTTATGTGATTCTCAGGATTTTCATATTATGGCTTTCAATCTTCTTGCTGTTATACTTAAAGAAAACAAACTTATTGGTCCTAATTATATTGATTGGAAACGAAACTTGGATATTGTCCTGACTACTGAAGAGTACAAGTTTGTACTCACTGAGCACTGTCCTGACATGCCTGATGAAAACTCTTCTGAAGAGGAGAAAATGCTTTATAGGAAGTGGGTCAAGGCAGATGAGATGACTCGGTGTTACATTTTGGCTTCCATGTCAAATGTGCTGCAACATCAGCATCAGGCCATGCCTACTGCCTATGATATGATGCATAATCTCAAAGAACTCTTTGGACACCAGAGTCGGGCTGCCAGACAGGAGGCTATGAGAAACTTGATGATTACCACCATGGCTGAGGGGACACCTGTGAGTGATCATGTCCTCAAGATGATGGCTCATCTGAATGAGATGTAGGTCCTTGGAGCTGAAATCGATGGGGAAACCCAGGTCGATATCGTTCTCCAAACGCTGCCTAAGAGTTTTGAGCAGTTCCGTTTGAACTACAACATGAACAAGAGGTTGTACTCATTGGCGGAACTTCTGACAGAACTCCAATTAGCAGAGGGACTGTTTCGTCAAAATTCTCATGCTTATGTTGTTGAAAATGTTTCTACTTCTAAACCACAAGACAGAAAGAAGAAGAAGAAGAAACAGAATTCTTCAGCAAAGAAGACGGCTAGACCTCAAGTGGCTAAGCCACAAGGTGGTGTGAAAAAGCCGAAAGGCAAGTGCTTCCATTGCAAGCAGGCTGGACATTGGAAAGTCGATTGTCCTCGTAAAAAAAAGAACAATTCAGGTACATCATTTTCATTAGTTGTTGAAACATGTTTAGCGGTGTTATCTACCGGTACCTGGTGTGTAGATACGGGAGCCACTGATCATGTTTGCAATTCATTGTAGGGGTTCCAGAAAACCAAACGACTAAGTGATGGAGAGATTACTATATACATGGGCACCGCTGTGAAAGTGGCGGTCGTTGCAGTGGGAGATGTTTATTTATCTTTTTATAGGAATAAATCTTTGATTTTGAGAGATTGTCTTTACGTACCTTGTTTCTAAACTTTTTAAGGATGGATATTCTGTTTCTTTTGATAACAATGTTATGGTCAAGAAGAATAGAGCTATTATCTGTTCTGGTATGTTGGTTGACAATTTGTATACTCTTAATCCAATAACTCCTATGATGCAACAAATGGAAATTAATAGCACATCTTCTAAATCTAATAAGAGGAAAGAACCTTAAAAAATGAATCAAACATATCTTTGGCATCTAAGGTTAGGTCATATTAACTTAAGTAGGATTCAAAGGTTGATAACCGATGGACCCTTGGGTTATTTGGAAGTGGAAAACTATCCAACCTGCGAGTCCTGCTTGGAAGGAAAAATGACCAAAAGGCCTTTTAAGGTGAAGGGGTATAGAGCCAAAGAAGTGTTTGAATTGATTCATTCTGATTTGTGTGGTCCTATGACTATTTAGGCAAGAGGTGGTTTTGAATATTTTATCTCTTTTATAGACGATTATTCGAGATATGGATACATTTACTTGATGCACCGCAAGCCTGAGTGTTTTGACAAGTTCAAAGAATACAAGACTGATGTGGAGCAACGTCATGGTAAATGTATCAAGATACTACGATCTGATCGTGGTGGTGAGTACCTCTTAGGAGAGTTTAGGAGTTACTTATCAGAGGTTGGGATTCAATCCCAATTGTCTGCACCGGGTATATCCCAACAAAATGGTGTGGCAAAACGAAGGAATAGGACTCTTATGAAAATGGTTAGATCAATGATGAGTTATTCAGAATTACCAAATTCGTTTTGGGGGTATGCTCTGGAAACAGCGACGTACATTCTAAACTTGGTACCTTTTAAGTCAGTACCCTCTACTCCCACAGAATTGTGGACTGGGCGCAAGCCTAGTCTGAAACACATTCGAATTTGGGATAGTCCAGCACATATGCTGAAAGGAGATGTTGATAAGTTGGAATCTTGTACGGAAGTACACTTGTTTGTGGCTATCCTAGAGGAACGAAATGTGGTTTATTTTATAGTCCTAAAGATCAGAAAGGTCTTTGTTAGTACGAATGCCCGATTTTTAGAAGAGGACTATGTAATGAACCACAAGCTCATGAGTAAAATTGTTCTTGAGGAAATGAGAGGGGATAATTCTGATGTACCGACGATACAAGATGAGATACCACAAGTGACTGCACCATGTGTCACTAATGATACACAAATATCGATAGCACCTCGTCGTAGTGGGAGGGTTGTTAGACAACCTGATAGATTCATGTTTTTGGGAGAGTCTTCAGACTTGGTCCCTGGACAACATGAAATAGATCCCTGGACTTATGACGAAGCACTCCAAGATAAAGATGCGATATCTTGGCAAAAGACAATGCTCTCTAAGATAGAATCTATGGATTATAATCATGTTTGGGAGCTTGTAGAACCACAAAATGGTGTAAGAGCCATTGGATGTAAATGGGTCTACAAAAGGAAAAGAGGGTCAGACGGAAAGGCAGAGACCTTTAAAGCAAGGCTTGTTGCGAAATGGTATACTAAAAAAGAAGGGATCGATTATGAGGAAACCTTTTCGTCGGTAGCCATGCTGAAGTCTATCCGGATTCTTTTGTCTATTACTGCTCATATGGATTATGAGGTTTGGCAGATGGATGTCAAGACAGCTTTCCTTAATGGAAGTCTTGAAGAAAACATCTATATGAAGCAACCAGATGGATTCATTGAGAAGGGCAAAAAGCATCTTGTGTGTAAGCTCAATCGGTCCATTTATGGACTGAAACAAGCTTCGAGATCTTGGAACATCCGTTTTGATGAGGTAATCCAATCTTTTGGATTTATTCAATGTCCTGATGAGTCTTGTGTATATAAGAAGAGTGACGGAAACGTGGTGGTATTTCTTGTACTATAGTAGATGATATCTTGTTAATTGGAAACAATGTCAAGGTGTTGTCAGACGTAAGGGTATGACTGTCCAAGCAGTTTGCTATGAAGGACTTAGGAGAAGCTGGACATATTCTTGGGATCAAAGTTATAAGGAATCGCAAGAAAAGGATGTTATGCTTATCTCAAGCTTCATACATTGACACCATCCTAGCTCGGTTTAGGATGCAAAACTCCAAGAAAGGTTTTCTACCTTTTAGGCATGGAGTTCCTTTATCTAAGGAAATGTGTCCTAAGACACCAAAGAAGATAGAGGAAATGAAAGCAGTTCATTATGCTTCGGCTATAGGAAGCTTAATGTATGTAATGCTATGTACGAGACTAGATATCTGCTTTGCCGTGGGCATGGTTAGTAGATATCAAAGTAACCCAGGACAAGGTCATTGGACTGCCGTAAAGCATATTTTAAAGTACCTGAAAAGGACTAGAGATTATATGCTAGTTTACCAGGCAAATGATTTATTACCTGTGGGTTACACGGATTCAGATTTCCAGTCAGATAGAGACAATAGTAAATCAACCTTGGGGTATGTGTTTACCTTGGGAAGTGGAGCCATAGTGTGGAGAAGTGTGAAGCAGAAATGCGTTTCGGACTCCATGGAAGCTGAATATGTGGTAGCCTCTGAGGCAACCAAAGAAGCTGTATAGCTTAGAAACTTCTTGATGGACTTAGAAGTGATTCCTGCCTAAAGCTATCACAATCTATTGTGATAACAGTGGTGCAGTAGCAAACTCGAAGGAACCACGAGCCCATAAGGCAAGTAAACACATTGAGCGCAAGTACCACCTGATACGAGATATCGTAAAGTGAGGGGAAGTTGTTGTCACCAAGATTGCATCAGCCGATAACCTAGCAGATCCTTTCACAAAGGCCCTTCCAGTGAAAGCCTTCGATGAGCATGTTGATGGGATGTGAATCAGATGTATGGCAGCGTATATGACAACATAGTCTTTTAGTATAAGTGGGAGATTGTTAGGATGTATACTATAAGCCTAGCTTTTGTATAAACATCTTTTTATGATATGAGAATCTTTTATGGTCAAATATTTTGCATTTTATATTTGTTATATTAATTAGAAGATAAACTACTCGACTGGTTGAAAAGAAAAAGATCACTTTTGCGTCTTTTTTGCTTCAACGGAAGGGCGGCTGGCGTGTGGGTATCCAGGGGGTGGTAAACGGCGTATATTTGCCATCGGGAATTCTTTCCGTCAGGTGGCGCTATACCCGTACCATTGTTGGTGTATGAAGGTGTTAGCCTCCATTCCCAACGATGGAACGTTTGACCAGAGTGCCCCTCTTCGGTTTGTTAAGGGTAAGGCATCTGTCTATAGTTTTGACTTAAAGTCGGCTACAGATAGGTGGCCTTTACCTATTATGATAAAAACCTTTGAGGGCTTCTTTGGGAGAACGTTAGCCGGCCTTGTTGTTGGCCAATTGCTTGGTTCGAGTACGTTTTTGGCTACCAAGCCTCAGTTGCAATTGTCCAATTAATTTATATTATAGATAACATGGTGTGTGATGCCACACAGAAGATCATGTTATCAATTCCTTATAGATTATAAATGATAGCTCACAACCGAGATAATTTTGGACAAATTATCAGAATGGTTGTAGTGTAATTTGGTATTAATCTATCTTGATTATAAAATTACACTAGTACATTTTGTATGTATTGAGCAGGACCAATTGAGGTTGTTTTATTTGTACTGACTACATAAATAGAACAAGACCTCTGTTATTATGGATGTGCGTCCTCTTAATCATTGTATGATAACGGACATGTATACTTGATATATGTTTCTTTAATTTACCAATGAGTGAGATTTATTTATTAAATCAATAAGCTCGGTAAATTGGGATACAATATTGTTTATATGGTGTGCTGTTGATTATATAATGAAACTGTGTCCTAATTATTTAGGATGATGATGTCCCCTTGAGGAGCTCATAAGGATTATCATGTAAACCCTGTGGGTGGATTTATTCCGGCATGATAATAAAGTTGAGTGGTACTACTCTTGGAATTAAATGTTAATTAATTGAATTGTCAGTAATTCATTTAATTAACGAACATTCGATATCTTAAACACGGGGAGATAAACGCGCACATAATAAATAGGAGCCCATATTTAATGTGGATAAGAGACGGTAGTTCAATAATATCTTTTTAGTGGATTGAGATATTATTGTTAGGCTTAAGAAGTATATTCAGATTGAATTTAGGACTCCTAAGCCTATCAGGAGACCGATTCCTAATCCTCCTCAAGGTCCCTGTTGTAGTCTATAAATAAGCCTCAAGTCAGCCGTTTCTAAACAAAAAAAAATCTGAGATATGATTTAGTAGAAGGCGGTTGAAAGACTCGATAGTTCGTTGCCCACATAACGTTCGAGAAAAAGGCGATGAATACAGCAGAAGATCGTGAGGTCCAGGCTCCATCGATTCCTCGATCTATAGTTCTGACCTTAGAACTAATATCTGTGTAAAAGGTATGATTCGTTTATCCGCTGAGCGTTAATCATATTTGTATGGACCCCGATTCGGATAATTGTATTGGGTCGGTGATCCCTCGGTTCCAACAACTGTATAGTATGTACACGGGTTACAAGACGGCCAAAGAGCTATGGAATGCTCTGGAGAAAAAATATAAAATAGAGGATGCCGGAGTCAAGAAATTTATGGTGGCCCATTTCCTTGAGTTCCAAATGGTTAACTCTCGTCCCGTAATAGACCAAGTGTAAGACTTCCAATTGGTGGTGCACGAAGTTCAAGATGAAGGGATGAATCTGCTGGAATCTTTCACGGTTGCTTGTGTGATCGAGAAGCTCCCATCTAGTTGGAGGGACTTTAAGAATTACTTGAAGTATAAACGAACAAAAATGACTCTCGAGGGCTTGATCGTCAAATTTCGAATCAAGGAGGATAATAGGAAGGCTGATCCTAGGCTGCGTCTGCCAATGGATGCAAAAACAATCTATTGGAGGGCAATAAGCAAAAACACCCTAACCCCAATCAAAACGAGAAGGGGAAGAAGCCAACGAAGAAATTCAATGACAATTGCTATAATTGTGGCAAGCCTAACCACATAGCGAAAGAGTGTAGACTGCCAAAGAAAAAAAAGGGCAACCAAGCTAACATGGCCGAGCATAAGAAAGACATAGACGGCCAATATCTTTGTGCAGTAGTGTTTGAAGCCAATATGGTAGACAACCCAAGAAAGTGGTTCGTGGACACTTGAGCTACCTGCCACGTATGCTCAGATAGGGAGGTTTTTTCCTCCTACAAGGCTGTGAGTGGACGAAAGCTCCACATGGGAAATCAAGCTTCATTCGAGGTGGTTGGAGTTGGAAACATTGTGCTTAAGCTAACTTCGGACAAAGAGCTCACGTTGAAATGTGTCTTGCATGCCCAGACATAAGAACCTAGTTAGTGGTTTGCTATTTGTAAACCATGGATTCAAACTCATTTTCGAGGCTGAAAAGTTTATACTTACGAAGCATGATGTATTCTTAGGTAGGGGTTATTTAGCTAATGGCCTTTTCAAAATAAATGTAATGACCAAGCGCCAAGTTGTACCTAAGATGAATAATAAGAATGCAACATCTTCTTCTTATATCGTTGAGTGTTATGATTTATAGCATAGTAGATTGGGACATGTTAATCTAAATGCTATAAAAAGACTAGTAAAAATGGACTTATTAAAAGTCGATAACATAGACACACAAAAGAAATGTGAAGTGTGTATGAAAGCCAAAATGACTAAGCTACCTTTTCATAGTGTTGAAAGGAGCATAAAACCTTTAGAATTAATTCACACAGACGTGTGTGACTTGGAGTTTGTGCAAACTAGAGGTGGGAAAAAATACATATTACTTTTATCGATGATTGCAAAAAGTATTGCTATGTATACCTCTTGAAAAATAAAGATGAAACTATTGAAGCTTTCAAGAATTACCAGAATGAGGTAGAAAATCAATTAAATAGCAAAATAAAAGCTATACGAAGTGGAAAGTATGTGACACCCTTTGAAGAGTTATGTTCACAAAGTGGCATAATTCACCAAACGACGGCTCCCTACTCGCCTCAATCGAATGACATGGCTGAACATAAAAATCGAACTCTAAAAGAGATGATGAATGCTTTACTTATTAGCTCAGGGTTACCACAGAACCTGTGGGGGGAAGTCATCCTAACGATGAGTTATATACTAAATAAAATTCCTTTTAAAGGAAAAGATGAAACTCCCTACGAATTGTGGAAAAGATGTAAGCCGTTGTATAAATACCTCAAAGTGTGGGGGTGTTTGGCTAAAGTGGAGGTACTACCTCCTATGCCTACAAGTAGTTCTAGTCCTTTAGATGAGGAACCTAGACGTGGCAAAAGAGCTAAAATTACTAAAAGTTTCGATCCTAATTTCATCACATATATGTTAGATGATGAACCAAAGTCGATAAAGAAAGCTCTATCGAGCCCTGATGCTCCATTATGGAGAGAATCGATCAATAGTGAGATCGATTCCATTATACAAAACAACACATGAGAGTTAGTTGATCTTCCTCCCGGTTGTAAGCCCTTATGATGTAAATGGATTCTAAAAAGGAAGTAAAAAACTGATAGAAGTATAGAAAAAGTACAAAGCTTGTCTAGTAGCCAAGGGCTTTAAACAAAAAGAAGGAGATGATTTCTTCGATACATACTCACCTGTGATGAGAATTACGTCAATATGTGTGCTTTTAGCGATTGCTGCCTTACACAATCTAGAAATTCACCAAATAGACGTAAAAATGACATTCCTAAATGGTGAGCTAGAAGAAGAGATCTATATGGATCAACCCCAAGAGTTCGTTACACCTGGATAAGAAAAGAAGGTGTGTAAACTTGTTCGGTCCTTGTATGGACTTAAACAAGCGTCTAAACAATGGCACGTGAAATTTGACAATACTATGTTGTCAAATAACTTCAAAATCAACGAGTGTGACAAATGCGTCTACATTAAGGGCACACCTAAGACTTACATCATTGTATGTCTTTACGTGGATGACATGTTAATCATGGGTAGCAACCATGAAGTCATAGTTGAAACGAAGCACATGTTAAAGCGAAATTTCGACATGAAAGATATGGTGTGGTAGACGTGATTCTTAGAATCAAAATACTTAGGACGTTTGAGGGTGTAGCACTAACACAATCTTATTACATTGAGAAAATGCTTCAAAAATTCAATGCTTATGACGATCCACCTGCCAAAACACCTTTAGAACTCAACGTACACTTGAGTAAAAATAGACGTGAGCCTGTAGCTTAAGTTGAATACGCAAGGATCATAGGAAGCCTAATGTACATAACTAATTGTACAAGGCCTGATCTTGCATGCTCGGTGAATAAACTGAGTAGGTTCACGAGCAATTCAAGTAGTGAGTATTGGAAAGCTCTCGTACGAGTCTTGAGGTACTTAAAGTACACTCTCGACTTGGGCTTGCATTACTCAAAATATCCTTTCGTACTTGAGGGATATAGTGATGCGAACTGGATTTCAGACACAAAAGACTCATTTTCCACAAGTGGATATCTATTCACTATAGGTGGTGGAGCCGTATTATGAAAGTCCACGAAGCAAACATGTATAGCTCATTCCACCATTGAATCCGAGTTTATAGCCTTGGACAAGGTGGGAGAAGAGGTCGAATGGCTTCGTAATTTTCTCGAGGATATTTCTTGTTGGAACAAGCCTGTACTAACGGTGATGGTACATTGTGATTGCCCAGCTACCATAGGTAAGGTAATGAACAAAATGTATAACGGTAAGTCAAGACATATACGTCGACGACATAATACTGTGAGATAATTGATTTCAACCGGTGTGATATCAATCGATTAGGTAAAGTCGAAAGCTAATTTGGCCGATCCTTTAACGAAAGTGTTAAATCGAGATCAAATGAACAAGTTGCTAGAGGGAATGAAATTAAAATCCACAATTTAAGAAAACTTTCTTAGTGGAAATCCAACCATGGAGATTGGAGATCCCAAAAATATGGTTTAATGGGAAAACTAAGTTACGAAAATTGGTTGGATAACATTTGAAAAATAAACCCTTCCCTATAAAACAAATCAAGTGTTGAGCCTGCAAATGTGGTGAGGATAAGTCGAAAGACTTTTAATGATTCCTAAAATGCCTCAAGGAGGTAGAGTATGACAGGATACTCGAAAGGATATCACCTATATAAGTGAGAAGTGGTGGCTGCTTCTAAATGAACACTTATGAACTAAAGATGTGTCCATGACCGAAAAAAACAAGAACGTGAGAACAAAGGTGTTGAGGCTTTGTTGTGTGTGCGTTGTTGACTTTGTTATAATGTATACTATAAGCCTAGCTTTTGTATAAACATCTTTTTATGATACACTACAAGAAAATTGTCCGATAGTGACGGATTTTAGTGACGGAAATATTCCGTCAAAAATTTGTTACGGAATAGTGACAGAATAGTGACAAAAGATTTTGTGACGGACTTGTGACGGAATAATCCGTCACAACATAAATTCCTATTTTAAAAAAATTATAAATTTGGATATTTTTCTTAGTGACGGAATTTTCCGTCACAATTATGTAGTGACGGATTATTCCGTCAAAAAATAGTGACGGATATCCGTCACTATTTTTTGACGGAATAATCCGTCACTAAATGAATTTCTATTTAAAAAAAATAATAAATTCGGATTTTTTTCTTAGTGACGGAATTTTCCGTCACAATTATGTAGTGACGGATTTAAATAATGACGGAATAATCCGTCACTATTTTGTGATGGAATAATCCATCACTAAATGAATTTCTATTTAAAAAAAATAATAAATTCGGATTTCTTTCTTAGTGACGGAATTTTCCGTCACAATTATGTAGTGACGGATTATTCCGTCATAATAGTTCGTCACTAAATGAATTTCTATTTAAAAATAATAATAAAGTCAGATTTTTTTCTTAGTGACGGAATTTTCCATCACAATTATGTAGTGACGGATTATTTCGTCACTAAATAGTGACGGATTTAAATCCGTCACTATAAAAGAAATATTATATAAAAGAAATACATGTATAATATTATTACATGAAACACCAATGACCTAATGGTTAAACTACCACCTTTAGGTCCTGGGTTCGAATCCCAGGCGATGCATAAATTCGGACGCTGACACGTGGCGGCATAATATTGGATGTTGACATGTAGCTGACATGTCAGTTGACATGTGGTGGGTATGATGACGTGTCATGCTGACATGGCTGACATGTCATCATCATCGTGCCATGTCAATATACAGGCATAATATTGGATGTTGACATGTGGCTGACATGTCAGTTGACATGTGGCGGGTATGATGATGTGTCATGCTGACATGGCTGACATGTCATCATCATCGTGCCATGTCAATATACAACATCATGCGAAGTCAATATATAGATTTTAATGACGGAATAAAATCCGTCACTAAAATTTAGTGACAAAGCTCTTTTTGACAGAAATTTTCCGTCACAAATACATGTTAGTGACAGAAATTTTCCGTCACAAATACATGTTAGTGACAAAATTTTTGGTTTTAGTGACGAATTTTTCCGTCACTGTCTTTAAATTTTCTTGTAGTGATATGAGAATCTTTTATGGTCAAATGTTTTGCATTTTATATTTGTTATATATGTTATTGCAATTGTCCAATTAATTTATATTGTAGATAACATGGTGTGTGGTGCCACACAGAAGATCATGTTATCAATTCCTTATAGATTATAAATGATAGCTCACAACCGAGATAATTTTGGACAAATTATCAGAATGGTTGTAGTGTAATTTGGTATTAATCTATCTTGATTATAAAATTACACTAGTACATTTTGTATGTATTGAACAGGACCAATTGAGGTTGTTTTATTTGTACTGACTACATAAATAGAACAAGACCTCTGTTATTATGGATGTGCGTCCTCTTAATCATTGTATGATAACGGACATGTATACTTGATATATGTTTCTTTAATTTACCAATGAGTGAGATTTATTTATTAAATCAATAAGCTCGGTAAATTGGGATACAATATTGTTTATATGGTGTGCTGTTGATTATATAATGAAACTGTGTCCTAATTATTTAGGATGATGATGTCCCCTTGAGGAGCTCATAAGGATTATCATGTAAACCCTACAAGTGGATTTATTCTGACATGATAATAAAGTTGAGTGGTACTATTCTTGGAATTAAATGTTAATTAATTGAATTGTCAGTAATTCATTTAATTAACGGACATTCGATATCTTAAACATGGGGAGATAAACGCGCACATAATAAATAGGAGCCCATATTTAATATGGATAAGGGACGGTAGTTCAATAATATCTTTTTAGTGGATTGAGATATTATTGATAGGCTTAAGAAGTATATTCAGATCGAATTTAGGACTCCTAAGCCTATCAGGAGACCGATTCCTAATCCTCCTCAAGGTCCCTGTTGTAGTCTATAAATAAGCCTCAAGTCAGCCATTTCTAAACACACAAAATCTGTGATACGATTTAGTAGAAGACGACTGAAAGTCTCGATAGTTCATTACCCTCACAACGTTCGAGAAAAAGACGAGGAATACAGCAGAAGATCGTGAGGTCCAGGCTCTATCGATTCCTCGATCTACAGTTCTGACCTTAGAATTAACATCGGTGCAAAAGGTATGATTCGTTTATCCTCTGCGCGTTAATCATATTTGCATGGACCCCGATTTGGATAATTGTATAGGATCGGCGATCGCTCGGTTCCAACAGACTTGGTGTACGCCAAGGTGGAATAGTTCAAGACATTGTGTCCATTAAGCCGCCGGTACATCTGATGATATTCACTATGGAAAGGTTCAAAACCAAAAGTCACCTATCCACATGCAACACGGTCTCTTGAGGACTGAGCTTCAAGTCTGCATTCATGCATTAATTTCCACTCATGTAGGGGATTGTTGGAAAATTGGTTGTAAAATGTGGTGGGTGACACAACTTTGACCAAAAGTTAAGTGGCTAAATGTTAATCCTTTTAAGGATTGGATGCCAAAAGATTAATTTACGTGAGTAGATAATCTAGGCATTTTGAATCACCCAAAACCAATTTTTGGTGAGTGAGAAATTAAACATTCAAGTTGGCCACTTGAAATGAGAATGTGAAGGTCTTGAGTGTGGGAAAGAAGTTTAACTATCCCACATAGGAAGATGAACCTAATAAGTGTAAGTATTTAAGAAGTCATGTGAAGTCATGTGAAGTGGCTTAGTAATTAATACACTCTTGGAGTGATATGCTTGTGCAATACACACACGCGTGCGCCCCTCGCCTCGTCATGGCTCTGCTCGACTCGGCCCAGACCCGAATCCGAACCCAACCCGACCTCTTCCGTGGGTCTTGGTCCTTGGCAATTGGATGTTAGGCTGGACTTGGACGGATGGGGCTGCTCGGGTTTTTTCCCGACCCGCTGCTGTGATTGCTGCATTGCAGCTCCCGACCGTGGATGCAGCGTGCTGCATACAGCTCCCGGCTGAGGTTGCAGCGGGAAAGTTGTAGCTCCCGGCCGAGGATGCAGCACTAAGTTGCAGCATACGTTTTTTGTCGCCGTTTCCAAATTTTGAACAGGACGTTTCTTGCATTAAAAATCCATTAGTGGACAGTTACTTCCCATCAATTTTTCAGGTGTAACCCCATGGTGGAGACCTATAAATAGAGGTTGTCATGCATTTTTTTTTTGAACACGAACAAATAAAAAACACAGACATACAATCTTTTCATTTTGCATTTGCTCGATTCTCCAAGACACTAAAGTTCGCCGGAGCTTTTGAGATTGTGGTGCTACATCTCAAAGGACGAAGTCGTTTTATTTTTGGGAGACGATACGCACGATCCAGTGAGCACTACCTTGGACGTATCTCGTCTTAAGGACAGAGGACCTTCCTCGACTCGACTGTTGTTGCTCTTTATAATATTTTAGAAATTTTATTTCTGTGTTCGACATACTAATCCTTACGGTGCACTTGTAACCAACAAATGAAATCTCAACAAACCTTTTTCATTCTCCACTAACAGACAATGAAGCTACATGTAATAAGGATTTACATGATCTGAGCGTCATTTTAAGTAAATTAAAGGACATCATTTATATATATGTTACGCAGTTGCATTTGGTATATAATGTGATTGCAAGAATATGATTTCTAAAAATGAATATTAATGTGGTGAGAATTTGAGGTAAGTAGAAAAGGAATAGAAATCCTAGAATGATTTTATTCGATTTGGATTTGAATTCAACAACATAAATCATGAAATCAATTTAAAATTAATTTTGTTTCATAAGTGGGCATTTGGCATAGGATTGTTATAAATAAATTAATATAAATAAAGGAAACATTACTCTTACAACCCTTCATATTCTACTATGACTTTTGGAGTCTATTAGATTGCATATATAATGTACTTAATTGCACGAAGAAAAGTTGATCAATAAAATTCTATATTCTTAATCTTATCTTCTTTTTATCTTTCCATTTTCTATTATTGACGTATTGATCCATAAAGGGCACCATTCGAGATACTATTTTACAATGACAAATATATATATATATATATATATATATATATATATATATATATATATATATATATATTTTGCAATATTTTCTTCTAATGAGACCATTTTTGCAATCATTGGGACCTAATTGCAATGACTTGTGACTTGTGGGACAAAATTTACGATTTTTTCTGTTTTCATCAATAAATCAATATTACTAGCCAGTTATCCTTCATTTTTTTTTAAAATGGAAGGATATAATTTTCTTTATGATATTCTATACATACATCAAGTAGCATCATTGTTGTATAATGTTTTGGGGTTCTTCTGTAATATACCAGTAATATTAATACACTAATGGTCTCAGTCATTGAAAACCAAACATTGCACCAACAAATCTAATATCATCGGACAATGTAGTCTATATTACCTTCTCCAATTATTGTATTTATTAACCAATAACAATCACAAAAGCACGATTAAATCTTTTGGTATTATGCATCATGTGATGATGAATCAATTGAGACTCATATTCGATATGTTTCATAATAATAATAATAATAATAACCATAATAATAACCTTTATTTTTATAATTATATAAAAATAAGACCACTAATGCCTTATGTGAAGCCCACAAATGTTTTCATAAATACTCCCTCCGTCCCAACTCAACTTACCTACTTGCCATTTATGTTTGTCCCAACCGAACTTGCCAGCCCAAAAATGACAAATTTTTTTTTACGAAAATATCCATATTTTTCAACTTTATTAAAGTGAAAGAGCAAAAAGTAAGCATATTTAATTGAAAAAAGCAAAAAGTAAGCATATTTAATTGAGTCAACTGTGTTTTTTTAATCTCCGTGCCGGGTCAAAATAGGCAAGTTGAGCCGGGATGGAGGGAGTAATAATTTTTTAAAATAATTTTTTTAACAAATTAAAATATGATACAATTACCTTTAATATGGTTAATTAATGATATAAGAAACATTACTAAACATTATAATAATATATAAAAATTGTAGTTATATTTTCGTAAGAAGTACATATACTTTAAAAAAATAAAATATTTATATATTATAAATTTGTTTATTTTTAAAATATTTTAAAAATATATAAAAAATTCTATTTTAAAAAAATAAAATAAAATGGAAGTGGGTTGACCAAAAATAATTGTTCAAACTTACTATCGGATGTAATTGATACTATTTCAGCGGATATTGGTTGCATCCTATTTTGATGTTGTGTGGTTAACTTGGTAATGTATTATTATTAATTGATTTTTTCATTGCATCAATTACATCATATTTCATCGATATTGGTTGCATACTATTTAATCGGATATTTGTTGCATGCTATTTAATCGAATATCGATTACATCCTAGATTTATTGGATTGCATATAATTTATTAGTAACACCACAATCTTTTGATTATAAAGATTAGAATTTTGATATATCTTCATCAATTGTATAAAATTTAGTTACAATAATTAGTATGCAAGTTGGATTTGATTTTGATTGAATTTTCGTATCTCATAATTTATATGTAATTGATTTGGATGAATTTTTTTATGTAAAAAATATATGGCTTCGATTTGGATGGATTTTGGTATCTCAACCATTTTTAGATTTGGATTTAATATGCGATATGAGTCAAATAGAATATTAAATCTATTAAATACATATTCAATTTATTTATCCTAATGATCATTGTTTCGGTTACCATCCAACACAATGCCACCCATCGATCATATCTCATGATGTAATGTTTTAATACACGATTAATATTAAAAAAATAATTACTTCAATCTAGAAAATATACACATTTCAGTTTAAATATTAAATATTAAATTAGAATTAGCTAATTTATATATAATTAAATTAAATACTAAATTACAAATAATAAATTTACATTTATTAATTAAATTACCACAACTGTTGGTGTGGTGTGATTTAAGCAAATTAAATGAATGTAACAAAAAAAATTATTGAAATGGTCTATGTGCATTTCAGCCTTATGAATAGGCCCAATAAAGAAGCTCAATGCATTTCACAAGATCACAACCACAACCTACATTTCAAAAAATAAAAGTTATCTTACACACAAATTATCATAATAAAAAAAGATAGTATATTAATATCATTGATGTATAATAGAATTATCCAATATTTTGGATTTATAAAACATTAATAGTCAAATATTTCAAAAATTGGGATTTATTATCAAATCCTGTAAAATGCAATACTGGAGTGTTAGGATATAAAACAGATGGAGATTCAGAAAAGCATCTTTATTTCTTCTTTTCTTAAAGGTGGGGAAAAGGCGAGAAGCTTTTCATAGGTTAAACTTATAAAAGCACAACATGCACTTGAAAATAATACCAAGCAATTATTGGTTTCGGATTCTTATTCTTCATTCATATGAAATCATGACATGTAATGATCCTGACAATGATACCCTAAGAAATTGTATATCACTCTTAGTAATAAAAAATAGGGTGAAAAAGGAAAATCCATTTGAAGGATAGGTGCTTTTGCACTTTATTATATATATATTATTTATAACTATATTATTTATAAATATTTTTATTTTACTATATCAAGTACATGAATTTTACGAAGAACACTAAATTCGACTGTCATGTTATTTTTTTTCTCATCGGAAGAAAGTCATGTGCTTCTCACATGATTTCTTAAGGGTTAATTTTGTCTTTTCAAATTCAAATTTATCCCTAATATATAAATATTCAAATATAAAAGTCATTCTTGTCTTTAACATAAAAAGTGAAGGTTATAACGGATAAATAATAAAGGCACCAACGGAATAGCCCCGCGTCCTCTGATGTCCATATAAAGGATACAACGGGCATAAATACCCTCTTTAACTTCTGTTCTAACGGATTGGATATCCTTTATAAAGAATCAGAGGACTATGCGATGATTTTTTCTAGGAAATCCCCAACGAAAAATACACAATATTTCTTCCTTTCTATTGAATTGATCATAACCACTACCTATATTCTAGGAAATTGTGCACCACAAATAGGAACTAATAAAGAGACCCGCGATCCCGTAGAAAGACGTCACGATCCCTTGTTGAAAAAAAAAAGGATTTGTTGAGACGGAACAAAAGATATCAAATTTCTACCAAGATAACTGGAAGTTCCAACTAATAAGAATCCTAATGAACCTAAAAAAACGATAAGCGCCCAGCAAAAATTACTTAGTTTTCGAGACCCCGTTCTAAGTTCTATCCATATATGTTCTGATCGCCAATTCATACTTGATCCGATTGTATTTTATTAGAATTGAGAGAATACCCCAAATTATTTTGAATTTACTCTTTTTTTGTTTTCGAATGAACTCTCATCAACTAGCACTAGTTTAATGTGAACTAGCACTAGTTTAATGGGAACCTTTAGGAGTAATTCATCAAGTTGGTTAGATCTAAAATAATAACATGCCCTTCATATGATCCCAATATACATATATACATAGAGATCCACCAACTTTACATTTTAGGCATCTAGAAATCCCGAGCTATTTCAAACTAGCTAGAATTCAGTTACTCATAGATCATTTTCTGCAGGCATAAGAGCTTTTTCCTTTATGTTCGGCGGAAATCACATGTTCTGTCATATTTTTTGAAATAAATATCTATGTTATGCTACAAGTCAAAGTTTCAAAAAAACAGATGAGATTGGGTCCCTTCGAATCTAAACAATCTTGTTTTTTTTGAACATGAAAAAATAAAGAGGCCATTACAATTGTCAGAAATACTAGGCCTACTAAAGGCACAAAAATAGAGGGAAAGTGGAAAGTTGTCATAAAATGGGGTACCTCGATTTAATATTTGTACCCGTTTTTATTTTTTTTAAATATCATATTTTTTATTTATACTAATTATAATTAATAATTGTAATTATTATGAATTCGTAGTTATATATTATTAATTAATTGAATTTGAAAAATCTTATTCGAGATATAAGTATCTCAGTGAAGATATAGAATAAGTCCAAGGAATGTAGAACTAAATAAATGGACTTATTCATCTATCTACATGAAATATACAAATGATAATCCATTTTATCATTTTTCTTCAGTTTTTTGTGTTTTGTTCTTGTCTTTGAATTTAATGTTTTATTTGTCCAATTTCACGAAAGAAAGAACTCGTGTTTTTATCTTATTGATAGAGTCTTCTTAATTAGTAATCGGGAATTTAGGTAAAAAAAGAGTTATCCGCGGGTATTTTCCTGCACTTGTGATGAAAGGATGAAAAAATTGTAGCCAGAATTATTCTACTTTACTTTTAGTTCTTCAGTTAGGGTTTAGGTAGAAAGAGGACAAATCAAAATCTTCCATCAATCTTTAAAATACTCAAATACAAGTGGGGTGCAGGGTTTGTTTAGCGATTTTGTGAAGAATGTAGTGGAAGATTCGGTGGGAAAACAACATACTTTGCGATGATGATTTGAAACTCATTTATGATATGTTTTTCTTTCTGAATTTTTCATATTTTTAGTCGAAATAGTCGATTAGTGTGGGTCAAATATAAAGTTTTCAATTCATGGTGTAAAAGTTTAGGACATGTTAGGGCTTTTTTTAATCATTTTATATATGATCCTTCTATCCTGCATGTTAGTCAATTGTTGTTTTTTGGGAATTTTGTTTTAAAATCTAAAGAGCTTCTGTTTTTGTGGGCAGGGATTGTTACTAAATATTTCACAATAAGATTTCACCATTCGGATAAATTATCCTTTTCGATTAATCAATAAATCATATATACAATTTAAAGCACCATAAATTAACAATTATGATGAAGTATAATGCAAATAAAAGTAAATAATAATAAAATGTTACCTTGAAATTAGATGGAGAAACAAGTGAGAGAAAGAGAAATTAAGGTTTAAGTGGGAGATAGAGAAGATGATGAAAAAATCATCTCTCTTATTATCTTGAAAACTCACAGCATAAAAGGATTGAGATTGGGAATGTATAATTTTCTTTTTTTTTTTAATTAAAATAATAAAATGACTAAAATACCTTTATTTTTAAAAAAAAATTTAGGGGAGCCACTCGGCCCCAAATCTGTCCGTCCCTGGAAGTAGGGGTGGGGAACCGGGAGGTTTGAGTAAGCCTCTTCAAATTCAAACTTGAAAAGATATAGACTTTCTTGCTGAGGTATAAAAAACTGTTCTTACAATGCAACTTATGTTAGTAGCATTGCTGTAAGAAAATTTTCAACTATTTGAAATCTCGAGTTATGTATTAGAAATATATTTGAAGAGTTCTTTAAAAATCAGCTTCTTAAATATAATTTTGCCAAATAAGTTTGATGCTTGTGTATGATAGTTTATAGAGTTTAAAGTGTTTTAAGGGTGGAGTAATCGTCCCTTTAAGATCCCATTTTCCAATGAGAAACCTTGTGAAATCTTATATCTAACAAAAACATGTAGTATATTAGCTTTCAACACAAGAAGTTAATTGTAGCCGTTAATTAATTTTTACATCAATATTACGTGATTTAAGATGTGGTACATGATTGAGATAGAGATTTCGGATAGAAATATCTAAAATACAAACAAAAACCATAGCCAATATATTGATTGTTATCACAACTTTGAATACACATGCAATCTAAATAGCTCCATAATGTACAAACCTCTATACAATACCATCTACCCAACAAGCCCAATCACCTATTCATATCATGACAAAATAAAACAAAGCACAAAGTACATTGAGTAACTATTAACAAGATTGACAAGTACTAGTCCTAAAATCATTGGATGTGCGATCAAATCTGGAAGCCAAAACACAACAAATATGAACACCAAAATTAATCAAAAGAAACCCCTAGGAAAAGCTTTGCAGACCAATGGATGCTTCATCTCCATTGACAACCTCAAGCATTCTGCTAAATCCACTCCATGATCCCTAGAGCCACTCCACCTGAAGTTCTGAAGCAACTGAGCTAACCACAATTGGACAGTGGCAAGGCCCATTGCCTTGCCAGGGCACACCCTCCTCCCTGAACCAAAGGGTGCCAATCTGAGATCAGACCCCATTATGGCAACATCTTCCTCCACAAACCTCTCGGGCCGGAATTTCATGGGCTCGGGCCAGACCTTATCGTCGTGTGTTATGGCCCACATGTTGACCATGGCTGTCGTTCCGGTGGGGATAAAGTGTGGGCCCACATGAGTGTCGTGGATAGAGAGCCGGGCCCACGACAAGAGGGGGCCCGGAGGATGCAACCTGAGTGTCTCCTTCACAATGGCTAGGAGGTAAGGGAGGTTTATGAGGTCAGAATCAGTGACTATTCTATTGCTCCCAATTACAGTGTCAATTTCATGTTGTGCCTTGGTTTGGATATCTGGATGAAGAATCATTCTTGCAAGAATCCATTCTAAAAGTATGGCAACAGTATCAGTTCCCCTAAAGATCATTTCCTGAGGAAAAACAATAATATTCCATTACTTTAGAGCACTTTTATGGATGAGAGAATATGCAAAGTGCAAAAGATCAGTACAATGTTGCTTTCACATGGCACAAATTATTGCCATATATGAGCAATACCACATTCCTATGTTTATGTTCTTAGATAGAAAATACAAAAGCAAGTTTACTTTATTCCAGCATCTTCCATATGTTATATATCTACCTCATGCAAAGAATCAAGGAAAAAAATAGAAAAAGCGACACTTAAATTTTATTAGTCCTCTATACTCTCTATACATGTTTCAATCAAGTATATATTTTATTTCTTTATATACGTCATATGTACATACCATAGATTTTATATATCTTGTATCTATAACATGCACTAATAAAATTAATATAAGATTTGTAATTCAATAGAAAATAGGGGATCAGGCTACAACCATGGCATATGAGTGTATCATGGCAATTGGAAAGTAAATAAATACCAAATTAAACAAGCAAAACTAACAAGATGCAAGGTATCATTTGAGTTGCATGCATTAATTAATTGGATGGTAGAATTTAAGATCAGAATGCATTTGAAATCCATATTAACAAATTTATTGAGTAAAAATCCTATGATCAAATCTTTCAATCCAATTCTTTCATGAAATAAAGTTCTCTCCAAGCTGTAAAGAATTTAAGAAAGAAAGAAGAAATTAATTAAGTTACCCAGAGAAGAGCGATGATATCAGATTGAGAAAGCCTATTTTGGTTCTCGGAATGAAGCAATAAATCAAGAAAATCATCATTTTCAGTAGACCTCTTCAACCTCATGTGCTCCTCCATAATCTTCCCAACAAAAACATTAACTCTTGCAACCAATTCTTTGCTTCTTTTTCTTACTCCCTGCAAATCAAACCACCCCAAAACAGGAAAATGATCACTCCAATTAAATTTCCCCAGCAATTCATACCCTTCTTTCACTAGCTCCTCCAACTCCACCCCTTCACTATTTTTGTCCTTAAACTCATAGCGTTTTCCAAACACACTCATCATCACATTATTCAGCGAGCCAAAATGGAGCACTTGTTTCACCTCAACTTCACCATTTCTCTCCATTTTCACCATGATTTCCTCCACCATTTTCAGCCCTATTTCTTGCCTACACTCTCCTAAACATGCTATTCGTCTAGGATTGAACAGACACGTGGCGGATATCCTCCTCAAGCTCCTCCAGTACTCTCCATACGGTGCGAACCCCATGGCTCTATGAAACAGAAGCTTGTATGCTGATTCTTTTACGGGCCTGTCAGCGAAAGCTGAGCTGTTTAGAATTTCTTTAGCCGTTTCAACGTTGCTTGATATGATAAAACGTGTGAAACCAACTGAGAAAGCCATCAAAGATGAAGCTTTGAAACTTTGAGAAAGATTGAAGAGAAGTCTATGTGTGAGTGAGTTTGTGAAGACAAGAACGGAGCCTAAAAGAGGGAGTCCTGAAGGCCCGGGAATTGTGGTTCTGGCCTGGGTTCCAGCCCGGGGTAGAGCCCATGCAAGACCACCTGGGGTCAGCCAGAATGAAAACACTGCCACGAAAAGAAGGAAACATAGAAAAAGCTCAAAGCTTTGAACTGTTGAGGAGTAATCAATGGATGGAATGAAGAGAGAACTGAATTCAGATGACATTTTTCAAGCTTTGAAATATCGTTTATTGAAGATGGTAAGGATAGGAAGAGTGTAAGTGAACTGTTATATAGAGGTAGCGTTGAAGAAATTCTACCACCTTTCTATACTACTGATTTTGTGCAAGACTTTGTTTTTTTCTTTTGAATTTTCAAAAAAGGTAAAATTGCGACTTGTTAGGGTACAATAGGCGTTCAAAATCAAATAAGGTTTATGTATGTCAATTATTAATTATTAATGTGTATATGATTGATATATATTATAAATCTAATATAATTATTAATTTTAGATCACAATATTTAAAATAATGAAATCTTTAAACATCAACATCAATAGTGAACATTTAAAATATATCTACCGGAAATAGAGAATCATTATTTAAAGTTTATATATATATATATATATATATATTTCTTACATATATGTATATTGAAGACATCATTAATGTATCATTGTAACGTATATTATAAATTATAATAAATTACAAAAAATACAAATAGCAATGTCATTTCACAATAAATCGTATAACATGTCAGAAAATAAGATATTAAATTATATACATCCAAATTCAGTGATTGATAGGATCTATTGACTCATTCTATAAGTTTGCTCGAAGTATTAACATGTACACGAACTCACAAATGCATTGGTCTTGTTTCATGGTGGTGAATATCTATCTACTAGACATATTCACATGTATGTACACACCATCATCTTCGGAAGTCCATGATGATTCTCCAACAAATTATGCGGAGAGAAATAAACCTAGCTTATAAAGAGAAAAGGAGAAAGTACAGTGGAATCATTTTCTATTTTTAGGGATCTCATATATACTCTAGATATATAAACTTTGTCTAAGAAGGTTTTCTAATTCAATTAGGAAAAAAAAACAATTATTTTATATCAAACATGAATATTATTGGATCGAAAATTCTAAACCCAACTCAATTACATATTCAAAGTTAGGCAGTCAAGTTATTTTTAGTTAGAGATCAAGTTATTAAATATAATAATTGAGACTTCATTTGGATCGAGAGATTTTTGTAATTGGATTTGAAATTACTAGTTATACGTAAATTCATATATGATATTAGAATATGTAGATTTAAAATTTATCGCTTTCATCTTGAACTAAATTTTTAATAATACAGATGGATTTAAAATTCATTCCAACTTTAATTGATATTCATTTATTTTAAATTTTAAATATTTAAAATAACTCTATTGTTCAATAATTTTAGTTTTCATAATATATATATCACGGAGGCCAATACAACCTATAATTCACTATTTAATTCCCAAAATTGATGATGTACTCAGCATGCCTGCAGGCTGTATGATATGATCCAATCATATCATGAGGCTCTCAAAACTTGACTAATGATTATTTTTATTGTTTATTACAACACCAAAGCTTGGGTCACATGCTTTTGCGGCAATAATATGGCTAATCATCATGGGAAGCTGCCCTCATTCTACTTGACCATTATGATTGTTGTATATATATCTAACTAGTTGGTGTATTATTTGTTAGAGGATGGGTGTCTACTTTGAAAATGATATAATAAACATATAGAAATTAAGTTCAAGAGTTGGAATCTTTTTTGGGAAGATAAAATGATTCATTATACATAGTGATAGATTTAAGATTTATTGGGATATCAATTTCTAGATTTTGATGAAACAAACCAATCTTGTAATAGGAAGTTAGAGTACCCCATTTTTTATTATATTTAAGTGATTATATAGATTAGTAATTGAGTCTATAAGTTAAGGTTTTGAAAGATGAAGGATCTCAAGAGAAGACTTACTGTATCAAGTGAAATAGGAATGAAGGAACTGCAAGAAAAGTCAAGAACAATGTAGTAGTAAGAAGGAAAAAAAGCGGCAACCAAGCGATGGTTACAGCGATGCTGCAAGAATAAGTTACAGCAACGTTGCAAGAAGAAGTTACAACAATGCAGTAAGATCAAGTTACTGTAAACAGTTCCAGAATGCAGCGCAGAGTCAAAACTTGCTGCATACTCCAACAAGGTTTAAATACAGCTACAAAATCAACCTAACCTGCAATTCGAGGAAGAATAAATACAGTACGAGGAACGCTAACCAAAACAAATCAGAATAGAGGCGATTAAGACAAAATCAAAGTTGTAGTTGTAGAACTATTGCAAAGATGACACGTGGTCTGACAGGTTGCAGAAAGCAGCTAGCCGCAACCACCGCATTAAATGAGCTGAGAAGATAAGTCAAGAAACATTAAATGCAAGCCATGCTGTTGATCAGAAACCTAATTTCAGATGAGAGATATCTCCTTCAATAGATATCTTTCTACAAGTATAAATAAAGGTCGAGTAGCACTGAGACTGGTCACTGAAACATTTGCATTCAAAAGCTCAAAGCATTCTTCGAACTATACTCAATACAAAAAAAGCTAAACGACAACGGTTAATAACCGTTGTCGTAGACCTTTTTTTACCGTTGTGGAAGATGGTGTTGTCATAGACCCATATCTACCACAACGGTTAATAACCGTTGTCGTATAGGGTAACCACAATGGTTAATAACCGTTGTCGTTGACCTTTTCTTACCCATTGTGGAAGACACTAACCAAAAGTTAACACGTCATCATAGTTCTGACACGTTATTGCCACGTCATATGCTACTTCATCAGAATTCTAACACGTCATTGCCACATCACCTACCACATCATCATAGCTTGCCACATCATCTGCCACGTCATCACGAATAAATGTGTGTTGTCTGGGATTCAAACTCGCACGGCTTGTTGGAACTTAAACCACTAAGTCACTAGTGCTTATATGTTTATATTCTACATGCATTTCTTTTATTAACTAATTTTAAAAATTCTCATTTTTACAACGGATACATAAAAACCGTTGTCGTTGTGAAAAAAAAATCCGCACAACAACAATGGTACAAAAAACCATTGTCCCAACTGTTGTCGTTATGCGAAAAAATTCACACAACAAAAACGGTACAAAAAACCGTTGTCCCAACCGTTGTCGTTGTGCCAAAAAATTCGCACAACGACAACGGTAAAAAAATCGTTGTCCCAACTGTTGTCGTTATGTGAAAAAATTCGCACACGACAACGGTATAAAAACCCGTTGTCCCAACCGTTATCGTTGTGCCAAAAAATTCGCACAACTACAACGGTATAAAAACTGTTTTCATTGTGCAAAAAATCAGAACAACGACAACGGTACAAAAAACCGTTGTCCCAACTGTTGTCGATGTATGAAAAAATCCACACAACGACAACGGTACAAAAAATCGTTGTCCCAACCGTTGTCGTTGTGCGAAAAAATACACAACAATAACGGTAGTAAAAAACTATTGTGCCAACCGTTGTCGTTGTGCTTTTTTCGCACAACGACAACGGTTTTTCGAAAAACCTTTGTAAAAGATATCTTCCACAACAGAGAGTGCTGAAAACTGTTGTAATTTTTGTGTTGTTGTTTAGCGAATTTCTTGTAGTGACTCTCTAGCATTTAAGCAGTTTCAGTCACTCGACCTGATTAAGTGATCAAGCTCAACTTCAAAGATTCGAAGAGGATAAAGAAGATCACTTCATCGCACTAGTTGAAGAAAGAACAAATATATACTTTTACCTATTTACTGTGTGCTAGGTTGTTTTAGGTGTTATTAGTTGAAAGGATACATCTTTACTGCAAACTTCAAAGACTAACCCACACAGGGTTCCACACTCCCACATAGGGAAGCTGCCTAACTCTAGACAACTATACAAACAGCAAGGATCTCTCCTATCAACTGTTCGACACCACTAAAATAACCTAAGCACACAACAACAAGGTTAAAAGGATAAAAATGTTTTTCTTTAACTGGTGCTTCGAAGTGAGCTTCTGAATCCTTGAGGAAACTTTCAGCTTGAACTTGCTTCACTTCGGGAGGTTGAGTGACTGAAACTGATCGTAGACTTGGATACTTGGATCTTATAAGCTCTATGAATTTTGCGTAAATGGTTCAGTTAATCAGTAGTTTCAGTAACCAGCTTCAGTGTATCTCTTCCTCTATTTATACTTGTAGGAGAAGATGTCCGTTGAAGGAGACATCTCTCTTTTGAATTTGAAGTAGTCTGACCAAAGGCATGGTTCACATTTAATGCGACTTCACTTTTTCTTTCAGAGCATTTAATGCGGCAGTTGCGGCTCGCAGCTTTCTGCAGCGCGTCAGTCCACGTAGCATTTTCGTATTGGCTCCGTGTCTGCAACTTTGATCTTTTCTGAAACGGCTCTATTTATTCTTGCATGAGTCTTCGTTCCTTGTACTACATTTATCCTTCCTAAGATTGCAGGATACTTCGTTTTGTAATTGGCGCTGAATGGTTTATATGTACTGTAAGCTTTGCGCTGTATCCTAGGTCTTCGTGCAGCCGACACTTTCTTGCAGTGCTGCGGTAACTTAGACCTGATTGCAGTATCTTCTGGCAGTCCTGCTGTATCCTTTTCTTCTTGTAGTATTCATGTATCCTTTTTTTGCAGCGATGCTGCACACCGTTGTTTCCTTCTTTGCTGTAGTGATGTTCTGTCCTGTTACGGCGTTGCTGTATCTATCTTCTTACAGCTATGCTGTATCCTACCTTCATGCAGCGATACTGTATCCTACCTTCTTGCAGCGATATTTTTTCTTAAGAGCATAGATGCAGCTTTATCCTTGTTCAACCTCAATTTTTAGCACTTAACACTAGACTCAATTCTAGTCTATATATTCACTTAAACATCGTGAAAAATGGGGTACTCAAAACTTCCTATTACATATGTGATTTGTCTCATCAAAATCTAAACATTGAAATCCTAACAATTTCCCTCTTTTTGATGATGACAAAACCTTTACATTATTTCGTTCATGAAGAAGTTTTATTTTACATTATCTAATATGGTTTATCAGGATTACATGCTTGAATAGCTTTGATAAGATTAAATCTAATCCTGGATTCATCAGAGATGCATCATGCTATTCCTTTCAACATAAATCAACAGGAAAAACGTAATCAGCATGTATGAGTTCATAAGGTTTGAACTTGGACAGAACAGAAAGAAAAATTTCTTCATTAGCAAAGAGAAATGTTACAAGACATATAATTTACAACAGGGATCATAAGAGGGTATAGAATTTACTGAAACAGGGACCTTTTAGTTGACGGTTCTTCAGGTCTTCTTCTATCAAACTTTTCAATGCCTTCTCTTTCTCTTGATCATTTCCACTAGTCCCTGATGGACTCTTGATAGGACTTTTCCAGCTTGTGCATAATTACAGGAATTTGGATCCACCTGAGCTAGAAGTCCTCACAGTAGGGTACGATCCCGCCATGCTTCACTAGGTCGATATAATATCTCTGAATCTCCAGATCTCCTTCCCTAGCGAGCTGCTCATATCTCTTTAATGCAGTCTTCCAAGTATGATATCTGCTAAATTTACCTTTCCTGCATAATTCTCTGAAGTGTCTGAGGTATTCTGATCGTTTATTATAGTGATCGCCTCAAATGATGGATTCCTATCAGCAGGCAGTCTAATTTCTTTGAAGATGTTGAACCTCCAAGCCATGTTTTCTCCTGCAGGCCTCTGATCCATCAGAACGGACACTTCAACAGAGATTTTTTCTGTGTCAAGACGAGGGATTTCTTGAGGAGGATATTGGTAGAAGTCATCTGGGTATATTCTCCTCTTACCAATTACTTCGAGTCTTTGAATCCAGGCATATGGATCTTGTTCTTCTCTTTGGTGCCTTTGACTCTCAGACTCGTCCCCGCTCATCCTCTTCCTTGAGCCTTGCTGCTGGCTTTCATCTCTTCTCTTGGAATGATAGGAGGAAGGCGCTGCATCCTTACTTGCAGCTCTGTTGAATGCAGCACCTGCAGCAGATCTTTCTCTTGTAGCTGCACCAGCTCCAGCATCATCATCTCTTCTCTATCTCTTCGGAGAGGGGATGTCAGCAGCAGCAGATGATCCAGACTTTCTCCTCCTCCTGCTGAGAGGTTGCTGGTCATCATCTTCATCGTCTTCTTCAGCTCCCCTTGAGCTCCTATATCTATCTTCTTTTCTTTCCCCTTTTTTGGCATCATCAAAATCCGAGGGCTGAGCAGGGGTAGCTGGGACTACCTGGGAACGTGGTCTTTGGGTCGGTTCGGGGGCGGCCTCAGGAGCGTCGACAAACTGAGGAAAGGCTCGAAACATGATGTCCCTCAGTTCTCCAACAATGAGCTCCAAGTTTCCTAAACGGTCGTCCACACTTCTGGTTCGTTGAGATTGATCAGATGTGTGATCCAGAAGTGTCTGCAGGACGTAGGAGTGAGTATTCAGCCTGTCAGAGGCACTCTCAGCATGGCGCTTGCACAGCCTTATCTCCTGACGAGTCTGCGCAGCTTCAACTTTCAGCTCTCCCTCCATCCTGACCCGTTCCATGTAAAGCCTGTGGGAGTGATCATTCAGCATCCTCTTGATCATCCCAGGTAGGGATTCAAGTTCCTTCTTGAAACCCGTCATGGTTTCAGCGTGAAATTGGGCAGTGACCCTGAGACTGTTGCTCATGGTAGACTCGTGCTCCTGGAGGGCGTGCACCAGATGTCTTACCGTGGCTTTAACTCGGTTGATCGATTCGTCAGGAGTCAGCCCAGAATTCCATCTTGTTGAGACGGCAGAGGATGCAGTGAATGGTATTACAGCTTGAATTTTAGGAGTTGTATCCTGCCTTGGAATCTCAGTAGCGACCTCATCCTCATGGTTGCTGGTCTGATAGCTTGTAGAGCTTGAGGATGGGTGCTCTTCTTCTTCTTCCTCTGCCTCCTCTTCACCGGATGAGACTTCAACAGGATCTGCTCCGTCAGATAATGGCCCATGAACAGCTATGTTGCGCTCCTTTATCATCCTTGCGAAGTCGGCATAAGTAATCTCAGCTTCCTCAGTAACCTCTGCTGCTGTAACCTTAAAAGGTTCTTGAGAGCATGCAGCAGCTGCAGCATCAACCTCCTCTTGAGGTGTCTCTAGCTGCACCGGGGTTACCTCAGCTCTTCTTTCTATATCCTCTGTGGGTACTGTCTAAACAGCCTCCCCAGCAGAGGTCTTTTCAAGGGACCCCGTCTCCTCGGCCGGTCCAGTAGCTTGGACAGCTTCTTGCAGCTTTGGTTGGTTTCCTGCAACATCCACAGTATTCAGCACTCTACGCTCTATTGCTGCAAGAATCTCAGCTTCCATCCTTCTTGATTCTTCAGCTGCTGCTTCAAGGATGGTCGCCTGCTGTACTGCTCTCTCCGCCAGTACAGGGAGTACCGCCTCTGCAACTTCCTCCGTTGATGCTTCATCGGTAATTTCAGCGATGTCTGAGATGACATCTCTGATTATGGCAGATGGTTCCCCCTGAAAATCTGCACAAGCAGTATCTTCAACTTTACGAACTGGGGCATCGCCATAGTCCAATAATTGGGTCTCCTCCTCCAGAAGATCGAGAGAGACGATCGTGGAGAGACCTTCAACCATTTGCTCATATGCAGGGGAGTTCATAAGGTAAGAACTTGAACTTCCTTCTCCCCACTTTCTCCTAGTGTGCTGCATCCTTCTTTCTTTCACACTTTGTTGCAGTGCCTGTTGCAGCATAGCTTCTTCAGCTTGCTCCACTCCCAAGGTGTCGATTTGCTCTTGAGCAAAAATGACGTCATCGCCTCTTCTTACAGCCTCTGCAGCAGGGGCAATGAAGACCTGCACGTCCTCCGATGCTGCTCTCATTGGCAGCTCTGCAGAGTCGGATTCTGCGAGAGCTTTTCCTTTCCCTTTGTCCTTTGCTCCTTGAGCAGCACTGCTATCACCAAGCTCCTGTACTCTTGCTGCGTACTCAGGTTGCAGGAGTGTCAGAATATCTTCTGATTTGGCCCACTCCAGGACAGCTTGCTCGACTGTCAGGAAATTCTTCCACTTCAACAGGATTTCCCCCTTAGCCAGCCTCATCTCTCTCCAGAGAGAGTATTGCAGCTCCATATTTCTAGCAGCCGGAAAGGTGGGATCGAGCACTGAAGTCTCTGTTTGTAGACAAGCTTCTTCAGTTGGCTCAACCCGGTGCTGATGTGGCTCCCGAAGCTGATGTGACTCATTTCCAAGATTTTCTACCACCTCAGAGGGTGTAGAGAATTGGGAATAAAGAGCTCCTTCTTTATCCCGGGGCTGATGAGACTCATCCGCAACAGCAACTATAGCCAGGCTTACTGTAGAGCGTTGGGAGGCAGCAGCTGTAGCAACCTTCTTCTTGCTGCGCGGGGCCCTTCTCACCAATGGTGCTTCGTCATCAGAAGACGAGAATTCAGTTTCAGGTACAGCCTTCCCTAAACTCCTCTTGATAACAGAAAGAGGACTCTGAACGTCCTCTCCTTCGGCTTCATCCCCGCTGCCTGCAGCTTTATCTTGCATACCAAAAGTTGCATTCTTTTTGTCTTTGGTTTTCTTCTTCGCAACTCCTGCTCCTACAGCCTTCGGTTGGGTCTTACCCTTCTTCTTCTTCCCGAGATACTTTTCGATGTGAATGGAGGCAGATGCTGCAAGTTGAAGGCCAAGCTTGCAGAGCAGAGAACAGATGGTGATATCGTAGCTCCGACGCTTCGTTATCTTCTGTGCTTCCTCCCACAGCCTCTTAATGATGAACCTCATCCAATTCACCTTTTCTCCGGCCATGATAGCGGACATGATCCGAAATCGGAGATCTGTGCATTTGTCAGAATTCCCCGTTCTGCCTTCAATGGAGTATGCACAGATATCATGAAGCAGTTCGAACTCCGGCTTGAAGAGCTTCTTGGGGGCGCTCCTTTTAATTTCAGCACCTACATCCCTTGCTCGAAAGAGATCCCACATCTCTTGAGCGGTGCCCTCCCCTTATGATGTCAACTGACTGGGGGTTAGACCTGCAGTAGAGATGCTGAAGGTGGCGACGATGTCTCTAACGGTTAGAGACCGTTCTTCTTCGTCTGCATCCATCCTGAACAGGATGCAGTTCCTTTCCTCCGCCTGCCTGGCGTAGGAATAGAATCTCTGTATTGACTCCACAGAGAAGCCAGCGTACACAATCGTTAACAGCCCTAGGACTTGGGTCCGCTCAAGGACGTCGAAGATTCTTCTGATGAGGGCGTTATCATACAATCCCGAAGCAAGAACGTGCTCCTGGTTGATTAGCCTTCCTTCCAGAATGATGGTTTGTCTGGCAGCCATTGATATTTTTGAGAGAGAGAAAAATCGAAGATTTTGGACTTAGAGGTTTTTCGTGAAAAAGGTTTTTCTCTCCTTGGAAGATAGTGAATAAAAATGATTTCATGAGGGGGTTATGGCGGAAATCAAGAGACGTGGAGTAGATCAACGGTTGAGAAAAATCAAAGAGAATTGATCTTACGATCCACGAAAAAGTGGAGATGTCAAATCGTCGCTTTAATTATTACAAGATGCGTGGGCTACTGAGCGCAACCCTTCCACTTCTGACACGCATAGACTTTGCATTTAATGCTGAAAGACATGCCCTTTGCCGCCTAAATAAATGCCTTTTTAAGGTTGCAGCATCCTTAGTACGAGGTTACAGAGTAATCAATACTCTTTTGAAATAAATGCTGTAACCTGGTGCTGTTTGAAACCTGATTTCTGCTGTACTGTAAGAATATAAGATGCAGTGTTGTTTGAGCCCAGAACTGTAAGAAGACGTAGTTTACAGCACTATACTTACTGCTTCACGCAAGCATGCAGAGGTTCCCCCTTGATCTTTGCATTTCCTTTTCTTCTCATAAATTAAGAATTCCCAACTCGTTTCTAAGTATAGAAAATCTTGATTCACTCAAAGATTTAGTGAGTGTTGGTCCCAAGTGGTGTCCAAGGTTCAGAGGGGAGGGATGATGAATGGACCTTGGTCGATTTTGCAAATCTTTAAACAAACCGTTCTGCTCTGCAAGTTACTTGAACTTGCAGCGTCAGATAGTTACTGCTTACAGCACTAGGATGCAGTGCTGCACGATGTAACTTGGAGTTTTATACGTAGCGGAAAAATAACTTTAAAACACAAGGCTGATTTTCTCAAAAATGCTTCTATCAGAAAACGTTTTATGCATATGATACAATAAGAAATAGAAGATTAAAGCACAGATAAAAAATAATAAACACTTATGGTTTATAGTGGTTCGAAGGTGGTGTAATCCTTCTACGTCCACTCTACTGCTCATCGAGCAGGAACTTTGTTAAGCAAGATTGAATTACAGGACACCCCTAACAATCTATCAACTTTACAAAGTAACAACCTACTGAAGTGCAGCGTACACACAACAACTACAAACTTCAGAGGCTAACCCACACAGGGTTCCACACTCCCACACATGAAAGCTGCCTAACTCTAGACAAATATACAAACAGCAAGGATCTCTCCTATTAACTATTCGACACCACTAAAACAACCTAAGCACACAACAACAAGGTTAAAAGGATAAAAAAGTTTAATTTTCTTCAACTTTCAACTTGAACTTGCTTCATTTCGGGAGGTTGAGTGACTGAAACTGATCGTAGACTTGGATACTTGGATCTTGTAAGCTCTATGAATTTCACGTAAATGGTTCAGTTAATCAGTAGTTTCAGTAACCAGTTTCAGTGTATCTCTTCCTCTATTTATACTTGTAAGAGAAGATGTCCGTTGAAGGTGACATCTCTATTTTGAATTTGAAGTAGTCTGACCAAAGGCATGGTTCACATTTAATGCGACTTGACTTTTTCTTTCGGAGCATTTAATGCGGCAGTTGCGGCTCGCAGCTTTCTGCAGCGCGTCAGTCCACGTGGCATTTTCGTATTGGCTCCGTGTCTACAACGTTGATCTTTTCTGGAATGACTCTATTTATTCTTGCATGACTCTTCATTCCTCGTACTGCATTTATCCTTCATAGGATTGCAGGGTACTTCTTGTTGTAAATTGTGCTGATTGACTTGACTAGACTGTAAGCTTAGCGTTGTATCCTAGGTCTTCGTGCAGTTGATACTTTCTTGCAGTGCTGCGGTAACTTAGACCTGGTTGCAGTATCTTTTGGCAATCCTGCTGTATCCTTTTCTTCTTGCAGTACTCCCGTATCATTTTCTTGCAGCGATGCTGCACGCCATTCTTCCCTTCTTTGTTGTAGATATGTTCTGTCCTGTAATGGCGTTGCTGTATCTACCTTCTTGCACCTAAGCTGTATCCTGCCTTCATGCAGCGATATCTTTTCTTAACAGCGTAGATGCAGCTTTATCCTTATTCATCCTCCATTTTTAGTACTTAACACTAGACTCAATTCTAGTCTATGTATTCACTTAAACATCGTGAAAAATGGGGTACTCAAAATATTCTGTTACATATGTGATTTGTCTCATCAAAATCTAAACATTGAAATCCTAACAATTTTCCCCTTTTTGATGATGACAAAACCTTTACATTATTTCGTTCATGAAGAAGTTTTATTTTACATAATCTCATATGGTTTATCAGGATTACATGCTTGAACAACTTTGATAAGATTAAATCTAATCCTGAATTCATCAAAGATGCATCATGCTATTCCTTTCAACACAAATCAACAGGAAAAACGTAAACAGCATGTATGAGTTCATAAGGTTTGAACTTGGACAGAACAGAAAGAAAAATTTCTTCATTAACAAAGAGAAATTTTACAAGGCATATAATGTACAACAGGGATCACAAGAGGGTATAGAATTTACTAAAACAGGGACCTTTTAGTTGACGGTTCTTCAGGTCTTCTTCTAGCAAACTTTTCAATGCCTTCTCTTTCTCTTGATCCTTTCCACCAGTCCCTGTTGGACTTTTGATAGGACTCTTCCAACTTATGCATAATTAAAGGAATTTGGATCCACCTGAGCCAGAAGTCCTCACAGTAGGGTACGATCCCGCCATGCTTCACTAGGTCGATATAATATTTCTGAATCTCCAGATCTCCGCCCCTAGCGAGCTGCTCATATCTCTTTAATGCAGTCTTGCAAGTATGATATCTGCTGAATTTGCCTTTCCTGCATAATTCTCTAAAGTGTCTGAGGTATTCTGATCGTTTATATAAAGTGATCGCCTCAAAGATGGATTCCTGTCAATAGGAAGTCTGATTTCCTTGAAGATGTCAAACTTCCAAGCCATATTTTCACCTTCAGGCCTCTGATCCATCAGAACGGACACTTCAGCAGAGATTTTTTCTGTGTCAAGGTGAGGGATTTCTTGAGGAGGAAATTGGTAGAAGTCATCTGGGAATATTCTCTTCTCACCAATTACTCCGAGTCTTTGAATCCAGGTATATGGATCTTGTTCTTCTTTTTGGTGCCTTTGACTCTCAGACTCGTCCCCGCTCATCCTCTTCTTTGAGCTTTGTTGTTGGCTTTCATCCCTTCTCTTGGACTGATAGGAGGGAGGTGCTGCATCCTTGCTTGCAGCCCTGCTGAATGCAGAACCTGCAACAGATCTTCCTCCCGCAGCTGCACAAGCTCCTCCTGCTCCAGCATCATCATCTCTTCTCCATCTCTTCGGAGAGGGGATGTCAGCAGCAGCAGATGATCCAGACCTTCTCCTCCTCCTGCTGAGAGGTTGCTGGTCATCATCTTCATCATCCTCTTCAGCTCTCCTTGAGCTCCTGTAACTATCTTCTTTTCTTTCCCCTTTTTGGCATCATCAAACATTGGGGGCTGAGCAGGGACAGTTGGGACCACCTTGGAACGTGGGCGACGGGTCTGTTCGGGGGCGGCCATAGGAGCGTCAAAAAACTGAGGGAAGGCTTGGAACATGATGTCCCTCAATTCTCCAACAATGCGCTCCAGGTTCCCCAAACGGTTGTCCACACTTCTGGTTTGCTGAGATTGATCAGATGCGCGATCTAGAAGTGTCTGCAGGGCGTGGGAGTGAGTATTCAGCTTGTTAGAGGCACTCTCAGCATGACGCTTGCACTGTCTGATCTCCTGGCGTGTCAGCGCAACTTCAACTTTCAGCTCTCCCTCCATCCTGACCCGTTCCATGTAAAGCCTGTGGGAGTGATCATTCAGCGTTCCCTTGATCATCCCAGGCAGAGCTTCAAGGTCCTTTTTGAAACCCATCATGGTTTCAGCATGTAATTAGGCAGCGACCCTAAGACTGTTGCGCATGGTAGACTCGTGCTCCTGGAGGGCGTGTACCAGATGTCTTATCGCGGCTTCAACTCGATTGATCGATTCGTCAGGAGTCAGCCCAGAATTTCGTCTTATTGATGCGGCAGAGAATGCAGTGAATGATATTACAACTTGAATTTTAGGGACTGCATCCTGCCTTGGAACCTCAGTAGCGACCCCATCCTCATGGTTGTTGGTCTGAGAGCTTGTAGAGCTTGAGGATGGCTCTTCTTCTTCTTCTTTTTCTTCTTCTTCTTCTTCTTCTTCCTATGCCTCCTCTTTGCCGGATGAGACTTCAATAGGATCTGCTCCGTTAGATAATGGCCCATGAACATCTATGTTGCGCTCCTTTATCATCCTTGCGAAGTCGGTATAAGTAATCTCAGCTTCCTCAGTAACCTCTGCTGATGTAACCTTGGAAGGTTCTTGAGAGCATGCAGCAGTTGCAGCATCAACCTTCTCTTGAGGTGTCTCTAGCTGCACCAGGGTTACCTCAGCTCTTCTTTCTATATCCTCTGTGGGTACTGTCTGAACAGCCTCCCCAGCAGAGGTCTTCTCAAAGGACCCCGTCTACTTGGCCGGTCCAGTAGCTTAGACAGTTTCTGCTGCAAGAATAGGTTCTTGCAGCTCTGGTTGGTTTCCTGCAGCATCCATAGTATCCAACACTGTATGCTCTATTGCTGCAAGAATCTCAGCTTCCATCCTTCTTGATTCTTCAGCTGCTGCATCAAGGATGGTCGCCTGCTGTACCCGCCAGTACAGGGAGTACAGTCTCTGCAACTTCCTCCGTAAATGCTTCATCGACAATTTCAGTGATGTTCGAGATGACATCTCTGATTATGGCAGATGGTTCCCCCTGAGAATCTGTACGAGCAGAATCTTCAACTTTACGAATTGGGGAATCGCCATAGTCCAATAGTTGGGTCTTCTCCTCTAGAGGATCAAGAGAGACGATCGTGGAGAGACCTTCAACCATTTGCTTATATTCAGGGGAGTTCATTTGATGTTGACTTGAACTACCTTCTTCCCGTATTCTTCTGGGAGTGTGCTGCATCCTGGTTTCCTTCACACTTGGTTGCAGCGCCTGTTGCAGCATAGCTTCTTCAGCTTGCTCCACTCCCAAGGTGTCGATTTGCTCTTGAGCAAAAGCGACGTCATCGCCCCTTCTTACAGCCTCCGCAGCTGGGGCAAGGAAGACCTGCACGTCCTCTATTGCTGCTCTCATCGGCAGCTGTACAGAGTCGGATGCTGAGAGAGCTTTTCCTTTCCCTTTGTCCTTTGCTCCCTGAGCAGCACCACTATCATCAAGCTGCTGTACTCTTGCTGCATACTCAGGTTGTAGGAATGTCAGAATATCTTCTTATTTGTCCCACTCCAGAATAGCTTGCTCGACTGTTAGGAAATCCTTCCACTTCAACAAGATTTCCCCCTTAGCCAGGCTCATCTCTCTCTAGAGAGAGTACTACAGCTGTTAGGATGTATACTATAAGCCTAGCTTTTGTATGAACATCTATTTATGATATGAGAATCTTTTGTGGTCAAATGTTTACATTTTATATATTTGTTATATATGTTATTGTAATTGTCCAATTAATTTATATTGTAGATAACATGGTGTGTGGTGCCACACAGAAGATCATGTTATCAGTTTCTTATAGATTATAAATGGTAGCTCACAGCCGAGATAATTTTGGACAAATTATTTGAATGGTTGTAGTGTAATTTGGTGTTAATCTGTCTTGATTATAAAATTACACTAGTACATTTTGTATGTATTGAGCAGGACCAATTGAGGTTGTTTTATTTTGTACTGACTACATAAATAAAACAAGACCTCTGTTATTATGGATGTGCGTCCTCTTAATCATTGTATGATAACGGGCATGTATACTCGATATATGTTTCTTTAATTTACCAATGGGTGAGATTTATTTAATTAAATCAATAAGCTCGGTAAATTGGGATACATTGTTGTTTATATGGTGTGCTGTTGATTATATAATGAAACCGTGTCCTAATTATTTAGGATGATGATGTCCCCTTGAGGAACTCATAAGGATTATCATGTAAACCCTGCAGGTGGATTTATTCCGGCATGATAATAAAATTGAGTGGTACTACTCTTGGATTAAATATTAATTAATTGAATTGTCAGTAATTCAATTAATTAATGGACATTCGATATCTTAAACATGGGGAGATAAACGCGCACATAATAAACATGAGCCATATCTAATATGGATAAGGGACGGTAGTTCAATAATATCTTTTTAGTGGATTAAGATATTATTTGATAGGCTTAAGAAGTATATTCAGATTGAATTAAGGACTTCTAAGCCTATCAGGAGACTGATTCCTAATCCTCCTCAAGGTCCCTGTTGTAGCCTATAAATAAGCCTCAAGTCAGCCATTTTCGTTACACACAGAAATACAGATACACAGACATAAAAATCTGAGATACGTATTAGTAGAAGACGGCTGAAGATCTCGATAGCTCGTTGCCCACACAACGTTCAAGATAAGGCGAGGAATACAGCAGAAGATCGTGAGGTCCAGGCTTCATCGATTCCTCCACCTACGGTTCTGATCTCAGAACCAATTTCGGTGCAAAATGTATGATTCGTTTTCCGCTGCGCGTTTATCATATTTGCATGGATCCCGATTCGGATAATCGTATAGGGTCGGCGATCCGGCGGTTCTTATAATTGGTATCAGAGCCGTGGTTTTCTGACTCTATTCGATTGAATCGATTAATTCTATTATGAATCATATCTTGAAGCATGCGTGTTTTAGATCGGAAAATAGTAGGATGTGCGAGAAATTATGTTTTTTCTGCAGGAACTTTAAATCCAACTATTATGGTCTGAATGTATGTTTATGTATGAATTAAACCCTTGGACATGTTGAGGTTGTTTTTTGAATGTATGATTGTAATAGTAAAATCACGGCGGCCTGTCGTGTTAGGTTTTATTTTCTGTTCGATCTAGATTATATGTAAACTCCTTCGTGGGGTATAGGATCGATGGATGTAATAGATACAAGGTTAGGATCGCATGACCGGGCACGACCGTGCTGTGCAGCACGGTCAGACCGTGCCAGCCGAAGATTGCGACTGAACGACAGGACACGACCGTGCGGCGTGTTTGAAGATCAGGCACAACCGTGCTGGAGGGCACGGTCAGACCGTGCCAGCTAAGGATCGCCACTGATGGACAGGGCCCGACCGTGTTATGGAGCACGGTCAACCGTGCGACGTGTTTCAGGTCGATCCCCGTTTGACGGCAAACATTCAAGAACACAGCGATAAAACGAGGCCATAATAGTTGGAAATTGTGTTTTTCATATTTATTGCTTTATATGTGTTTTATCAAGCATGCTTATATGTGTTTTATATGATATGCATGTTAAAATCCCTCATGTTAAATAACTAAGTGGGAGAGGGATTAATTAATGAATCCCATGGCCTCCATTACTGGTTTGTAAGTGATGCATCTGAACTTGCGCGTTGGTTTTAAGTGCCTTCCTCCATATCGGATGAGTTTATTTGCAGATCACTAGATCAAACTTCCTTTATGGATGATTATAGAAAGTTGTTTAGGAGCGTGTCATCTTCTCCATCTGAAGGGGCATAATCCTAGATAATGGACTTAGTATCAAGTAATGGTATACACTTAGATACATTTGATAAGTATCCTCCCCATCGGAGTCACTACTGTTATTTGTATAGCCAAAGCGATAACCAACTATTAATTTTATTTGTCATAAAGTTAAGTTGACAAGATAATAAAATTAATGGGTAAAACCTCCTCTAACAAATGTTTGAATTAGTATACGTCCACACTATCGTGGCATACAAAGTTCACGGTGTATTGAGGTGTTGGTGAATTTAGATTATGTTGTTTGAGGGAACAATATGATTTTTCAATTCAAATTATTTGACCTATGTGTTTATTTATGTGATTATCAGGATTTTTATTATGGCTTTCAATCCTCTTGCTGTTATACTTAAAGAAAACAAACTTATTGGTCCTAATTATATTGATTGGAAACGAAACCTGGATATTGTCTTGACTGCTGAAGAGTACAAGTTTGTACTCACTGAGCATTGTCCTGACATGCCTGATGAAAACTCTACTGAAGAGGAGAAAATGCTTTATAGGAAGTGGGTTAAGGCAGATGAGATGGCGCGGTGTTACATTTTGGCTTCCATGTCAAATGTGCTGCAACATCAGCATCAGGCCATGCCTACTGCCTATGATATGATGCATAATCTCAAAGAACTCTTCGGACATCAGAGTCGGGCTGCCAGACAGGAGGCAATGAGAAACTTGATGACTGCCACCATGGCTGAGAGAACACCTGTGAGTGATCATGTCCTCAAGATGATGGCTCATCTGAATGAGATGGAGGTCCTTGGAGCTGAAATCGATGGGGAAACCCAGGTCGATATCGTTCTCCAAATGCTGCCTAAGAGTTTTGAGCAGTTCCGTTTGAACTACAACATGAACAAGAGGTTGTATTCATTGGCGGAACTTCTGATAGAACTCCAATCAGCAGAGGGACTGTTTCGTCAAAATTCTCAGGCTTACGTTGCTGAAAATGTTTCTGCTTCTAAACCGCAAGGCGGAAAGAAGAAGAAGAAGAAACAGAATTCTTCAACAAAGAAGACGGCCGGACCTCAAGTGGCTAAACCACAAGGTGGTGTGAAAAAGCCAAATGACAAGTGCTTCCATTGTAAGCAGACTGGACATTGGAAAGCCGATTGTCCCCGTAAAAAGGAGAACAATTCAGGTACATCTTTTTCACTAGTTGTTGAAACATGTTTAGCGATGTTATCTACCAGTACCTGGTGTGTAAATACGGGAGCCACTGATCATGTCTGCAATTCATTGCAGGGGTTCCAGGAAACCAGACGACTAAGTGATGGAGAGATTACCATATACATGGGCACCGCTGCGAAAGTGGCGGCCGTTGCAGTGGGAGATGTTTATTTATCTTTTAATAGGAATAAGATTTTGATTTTGAGAAATTGTCTTTACGTACCTTGTTTTAGAAAAAATTTGATTTCAGTTTCTAAACTTTTTAAGGATGGATATTCTGTTTCTTTTGATAACAATGTTGTCGTTAAGAAGAATAGAGTTATTATCTGTTCTGGTACGTTGGTTGACAATTTATATATTCTTAATCCTATAACTCCTACGATGCAACAAAAGGAAATTAATAGCACATCTTCTAAATCTAATAAGAGAAAAGAACCTTCGAAAATGAATCAAACATATCTTTGGCATCTAAGGTTAGGTCATATTAACTTGAAGAGGATTCAAAGGTTGATAGCCGATGGACCTTTGGGTTCCTTGGAAGTGGAAAAATATCCAACCTGCGAATCCTGCTTGGAAGGAAAAATGACCAAAAGGCCTTTTAAGGCAAAGGGGTATAGAGCCAAAGAAGTGTTGGAATTGATTCATTCTGATTTATGTGGCCTTATGACTATTCAGGCAAGAGGTGGTTTCGAATATTTTGTCTCTTTTATAGACGATTATTCGAGATATGGATACATTTACTTGATGCGCCGCAAGTCTGAGTGCTTTGACAAGTTCAAAGAATATAAGGCTGATGTGGAGAAACGTCATGGTAAATGTATCAAGACACTACAATCTGATCGTGGTGGTGAGTACCTCTTAGGAGAGTTTAGGAGTTACTTATCAGAGGCTGGGATACAATCCCAATTGTCTGCACCGGGTACACCCCAACAGAATGGTGTGGCGGAACGAAGGAATAGGACTCTTATGGAAATGGTTAGATCGATGATGAGTTATTCAGAATTACCAAATTTGTTTTGGGGGTATGCTCTGGAAACAACAACGTACATTCTAAACTTGGTACCTTCTAAGTCAGTACCCTCTACTCCCACAGAATTGTGGACTGGGCGTAAGCCTAGTTTGAAACACATTCGGATTTGGGGTAGTCCAGCACATGTGCTGAAGGGAGATGCTGATAAGTTGGAATCTCGTACGGAAGTACACTTGTTTGTGGGCTATCCTAGAGGAACGAAAGGTGGTTTATTTTATAGTCCTAAAGATCAGAAGGTCATTGTTAGCACGAATGCCCGATTTTTAGAAGAGGACTATGTAATGAACCACAAGCCCATGAGTAAAATTGTTCTTGAGGAAATGAGAGGGGATAATTCGGATATACCGACAGCACAAGATGAGATACCACAAGTGACTGCACCGCGTGTCACTAATGATACACAAATACCGATAGTGCCTCGTCGTAGTGGGAGGGTTGTCAGACAACCTGATAGATTCATGTTTTTGGGAGAGTCTTCAGACTTGGTCCCTGGACAACATGAAATAGATCCCTGGACTTATGACGAAGCACTCTAAGATAAAAATGCGATATCTTGGCAAAAGGCAATGCTCTCTGAGATAGAATCTATGGATTCTAATCAGGTTTGGGAGCTTGTAGAACCACCAAATGGTATAAGAGCCATTGGATGTAAATGGGTCTACAAAAGGAAAAGAGGATCAGACGGAAAGGTAGAGACCTTTAAAGCAAGGCTTGTTGCGAAAGGGTATACTCAAAAAAAAGGGATCGATTATGAGGAAACCTTTTCGCCGGTAGCCATGCTAAAGTCTATCCGGATTCTTTTGTCTATTGCTGCTCATATGGATTATGAGATTTGACAGATGGATGTCAAGACAGCTTTCCTTAATGGAAGTCTTGAAGAAAACATCTATATGAAGCAACCAAAGGGATTCATTGAGAAAGGCAAAGAGCATCTTGTGTGTAAGCTTAATCGGTCCATTTATGGACTGAAACAAGCTTCAAGATCTTGGAACATCCGTTTTGATGAAGTAATCCAGTCTTATGGATTTATTCAATGTCCGGATGAATCTTGTGTATATAAGAAGAGTGACGGAAACGTGGTGGTATTTCTTGTACTATACGTAGATGATATCTTGTTAATTGGAAACAATGTCAAGGTGTTGTCAGACGTAAGGGTATGGCTGTCTAAGCAGTTTGCTATGAAGGACTTAGAAGAAGCTGGACATATTCTTGGGATCAAAGTTATAAGGGATCGCAAGAAAAGGATGTTATGCTTATCTCAAGCTTCATACATTGACACTATCCTAGCTCGTTTTAGCATGCAAAACTCCAAGAAAGGTTTTCTACCTTTTAGACATGGAGTGCCTTTATCTAAGGAAATGTGTTCTAAGACACCAAAGGAGATAGAGGAAATGAAAGCAGTTCCTCATGCTTCGGCTGTAGGAAGCTTGATGTATGCGATGCTATGTACGAGACCGGATATCTGCTTTGCCGTGGGCATGGTTAGTAGATATCAAAGTAACCCAGGACAAGGTCATTGGACTGCCGTAAAACATATTCTAAAGTACCTGAAAAGGACTAGAGATTATATGCTAGTTTACCAGGCAAATGATTTATTACCTGTGGGTTACACGGATTCGGATTTCCAGTCAGACAGGGACAACAGTAAATCAACCTCGGGATATGTGTTTACCTTGGGAGATGGAGCCATAGTGTGGAGAAGTGTGAAACAGAAATGCGTTTCGGACTCCACCATGGAAGCTGAATATGTGGCCGCCTCTGAGGCAGCCAAAGAAGCTGTATGGCTCAGAAACTTTTTGATGGACTTAGAAGTGATTCCTGATTTGCCCAAAGTTATCACAATCTATTGTGATAACAGTGGTGCAGTAGCAAACTCGAAGGAACCACGAGCCCATAAGGCAAGTAAACACATTGAGCGCAAGTACCACCTGATACGAGATATCGTAAAGCGAGGAAAAGTTGTTGTCTCCAAGATTGCATCAGCCGATAACCTAGCAGATCCTTTCACAAAGGCCCTTCCGGCGAAAGCCTTCGATGAGCATGTTGATGGGATGGGAATCAGATGCATGGCAGCGTATATGACAGCATAGTCTTTTAGTATAAGTGGGAGATTGTTAGGATGTATACTATAAGCCTAGCTTTTGTATGAACATCTATTTATGATATGAGAATCTTTTGTGGTCAAATGTTTACATTTTATATATTTGTTATATATGTTATTGTAATTGTCCAATTAATTTATATTGTAGATAACATGGTGTGTGGTGCCACACAGAAGATCATGTTATCAGTTCCTTATAGATTATAAATGGTAGCTCACAGCCGAGATAATTTTGGACAAATTATCGGAATGGTTGTAGTGTAATTTGGTGTTAATCTGTCTTGATTATAAAATTACACTAGTACATTTTGTATGTATTGAGCATGACCAATTGAGGTTGTTTTATTTTGTACTGACTACATAAATAAAACGAGACCTCTGTTATTATGGATGTGCGTCCTCTTAATCATTGTATGATAACGGGCATGTATACTCGATATATGTTTCTTTAATTTACCAATGGGTGAGATTTATTTAATTAAATCAATAAGCTCGGTAAATTGGGATACAATGTTGTTTATATGGTGTGCTGTTGATTATATAATGAAACCGTGTCCTAATTATTTAGGATGATGATGTCCCCTTGAGGAACTCATAAGGATTATCATGTAAACCCTGCAGGTGGATTTATTCCGGCATGATAATAAAGTTGAGTGCTACTACTCTTAGATTAAATATTAATTAATTGAATTGTCAGTAATTCAATTAATTAATGGACATTCGATATCTTAAACATGGGGAGATAAACGCGCACATAATAAATAGGAGCCATATCTAATATGGATAAGGGACGGTAGTTCAATAATATCTTTTTAGTGGATTAAGATATTATTTGATAGGCTTAAGAAGTATATTCAGATTGAATTAAGGGCTTCTAAGCCTATCAGGAGACCGATTCCTAATCCTCCTCAAGGTCCCTGTTGTAGCCTATAAATAAGCCTCAAGTCAGCCGTTTTCGTTACACACAGAAATACAGATACACAGACATAAAAATCTGAGATACGTATTAGTAGAAGACGGCTGAAGATCTCGATAGCTCGTTGCCCACACAACGTTCGAGATAAGGCGAGGAATATAGCAGAAGATCGTGAGGTCCAGGCTTCATCGATTCCTCCACCTACGGTTCTGATCTCAGAACCAATTTCGGTGCAAAAGGTATGATTCATTTTCCGCTGCGCGTTTATCATATTTGCATGGATCCCGATTCAGATAATCGTATAGGGTCGGTGATCCGGCAGTTCCTATAACAGCTCCATATTTCTAGCAGTCGGAAAGATGGGATCGAGCACTGAAATCTTTGTTTGTAGAAGAGCTTCTTCAGTTGGCTCGACCCGGTAATGATGTGGCTCCCGAAGCTGATATGACTCATCCCCAAGATTTTCTACCACCTCAAAAGGTGTAGAGAGTTGGGAATAAAGAGCTCTTTCTTTATCGCGGGGCTGATGAGACTCAACCACAACAGCAACTACAACCAAGCTTGCTGTAGAGCGTTGGGAGGCAGCAGCTGCATCAACCTTCTTCTTGCTGCGCAGGGCCCTTCTTACCAAGGGTGCATCGTCATCAGAGGACGAGGATTCAGTTTCAGCTACAGCCTTCCCTGAACTCCTCTTGATAACAGGAAGAGGACTCTGAGCGTCCTCTCCTTCGGCTTCATCCCCGCTGCCTGCAGCTTCATCTTGCAGAGCAAGAGTTGCATTCTTTTTATCTTTGGTTTTCTTTCTCGCAACTCCTGCTCCTACAGCCTTCGGTTGGGTCTTGCCCTTTTTTTTCTCCCCGAAATACTTTCCGATGTGAATGGGGGCAGGTGCTGCAAGTTGACGGCCAAGCTTACAGAGTAGAGAACAGATGGTGATATCGTAGCTTCGACGCTCCGTTATCTTCTCTGCTTCCTCCCACAGCCTCTTCATGATGATCCTCGCCCAGTTCACCTTTTCTTCGGCCATGATAGCGGACATAATCTGGAACCAGAGATCTGTGCATTTGTTATAACTCCCGGTTCTGCCTTCAATGGAGTATGCACAAATATCATGAAGCAGTTCGAACTCCGGCTTGAAGAGCTTCTTGGGGGCGCTCCTTTTAATTTCAGCCCCTACATCCTTTGCTCGAAAGAGATCCCACATCTCTTAAGCGGTGCCCTCCCCATATGATGTCAACTGATTGGGGGTAAGACCTGCAGCAGAGATGCTGAAGGTGGCGGCGATGTCTCTAACGGTTGGAGACCGTTCTTCTTCGTCTGCATCTATCCCAAACAGGATGCAGTTTCTTTCCTCCGCCTGCCTGGCGTAGGAGTAGAATCTCTATATTGACTCCACAGAGAAGCCAGCGTACACAGTCGTCAACAGTCCTAGGACTTTGGTCCGCTCAAGGGCGTCGAAGATTCTTCTGATGAGGGCATTATCATACAACCCTGAAGCGAGAACGTGCTCCTGGTTGATTAATCTTCCTTCCAGAACGATGGTTTGTCTGGTAGCCATTGAAGATTTGAGAGAGAGATAGAGAGAAAAATCGAAGATTTTAGACTTAAAGATTTTTCGCGAAAAGGTTTTTCTCTCCTTGGAAGATGGTGAATAATGATTTCAAAGAGGTGCAGTTATGGGGATTATGGGGGTTATGGTGGAAATCAAGGGACGTGGAGAAGATCGACGGTTGAGAATATTCAAAGAGAATTGATCTTACAGTCCACGAAAAAGTGGAGATATCAAATCGTCGCTTTAATTAATATAAGACGTGTGGGCTACTGAGCGCAACCCTTCCACTTCTGACACGCACAGACTTTGCATTTAATGCTGAAAGACATGCCCTTTGCCGCCTAAATAAATGTCGTTTTAAGGTTGCAGCATCCTTAGTACGAGGTTGCAGAGTAATCAATACTCTTTTGAAATAAATGCTGTAACCTGGTGCTGTTTGAAACCTGATTTCTGCTGTACTGTAAGAATATAAGATGCAGTGCTGTTTGAGCCCAGCACTGTAAGAAGGCGTAGCTTACAGCACTATATTTACTGCTTCACGCAAGCATGCAGAGGTTCCTCCTTGGTTCTTGCATCTTCCCTTTCTCTTCATAACTTAAGAATTCCCAGCTCATTTCTAAGCATAGAAAATCTCAATTCACTCAAAGGTTTAGTGAGAATATCTGCAAGCTAGAAATCCGTGTGAACTTTCTCAAGCACAATATCCTTTCTTTCCACGTGATCTCTTATAAAGTGATGATGTATATCAATGTGCTTCGTTCTTGAGTGAAAAACAGGATTATGGGTAATTGCGATGACACTTGTATTATCACAGAGAATTGGAGTCTCCTTTTCTTCTATCCCATAATCTCTTAGTTGCTGCTGTATCTAGAGGATTTGCGCACAACAACTTTCTGCTGCAACATACTCTGCTTCTGCTGTAGGGTTGTAATTGAAGTTTGCTTCCTGCAGAACCATGAAACGAGTCTATTTCCTAGAAATTGACAAGTCCCACTGGTACTTTTCCGATCAATCTTGCAGCCTGCATAATCTGAATCAGAGTAGCCTTTGAGCTTGAATCCTCCTTCCTTGGGATACCATAGGCCTATTTCTTGAGTTCCTTTCAGATATTTGATAATCTGTTTGACCGCTGAAATATGTGATTCTTTTGGTGCCGCTTGAAATCTTGCACAGACTCCTACTGCAAACATGATGTCTGGCCTGCTTGCTGTAAGGTATAACAAGGATCCAATTAAGCGTCTGTACTTTGTGATATCAACGTCTTTACCATCGTCATCTTTGTTAAGGCTTATGGATATGGACATAGGAACGGCCGTTGCAGCTCCATTCTCCATGCCAAATCAGTCCCTTCACATATTTGCTCCAGCTTTTCCCATATTTCTTTGGATGTTCTGCAAGTTTTGACCTTACTGAAGGTGCCTTTATCCAAAGTGATGAATAGAGCATTTTTGGCCACATTATCCAAGTTAGCTCTCTTCCTATCTTTATTGTTCCATTCAAGTCTTGGTTTGACTAGGAAGTTTGGTGGTGGAGGTGCTCCTTCCTCTAACTCTCTACCTATCATAGGATTTACTTTTGTGGGGATTATTGGTCCTTCGATGATTGTTAGGATGTATACTATAAGCCTAGCTTTTGTATGAACATCTATTTATGATATGAGAATCTTTTATGGTCAAATGTTTGCATTTTATATATTTGTTATATATGTTATTGCAATTGTCCAATTAATTTATATTGTAGATAACATGGTGTGTGGTGCCACACAGAAGATCATGTTATCAGTTCCTTATAGATTATAAATGGTAGCTCACAGCCGAGATAATTTTTGGAAAAATTATCGGAATGGTTGTAGTGTAATTTGGTATTAATCTGTCTTGATTATAAAATTACACTAGTATATTTTGTATGTATTGAGCAGGACCAATTGAGGTTGTTTTATTTGTACTGACTACATAAATAAAACAAGACCTCTGTTATTATGGATGTGCGTCCTCTTAATCATTGTATGATAACGGGCATGTATACTCGATAAATGTTTCTTTAATTTACCAATGGGTGAGATTTATTTATTAAATCAATAAGCTCGGTAAATTGGGATACAGTGTTGTTTATATGGTGTGCTGTTGATTATATAATGAAACCGTGTCCTAAATATTTAGGATGATGATGTCCCCTTGAGGAACTCATAACGATTATCATGTAAACCCTGCAGGTGGATTTATTCCGGCATGATAATAAAGTTGAGTGGTACTACTCTTGGATTAAATATTAATTAATTGAATTGTCAGTAATTCATTTAATTAATGGACATTAGATATCTTAAACATGGGGAGATAAACGCGCACATAATAAATAGGAGCCATATCTAATATGGATAAGGGACGGTAGTTCAATAATATCTTTTTAGTGGATTAAGATATTATTTGATAGACTTAAGAAGTATATTCAGATCGAATTAAGGACTTCTAAGCCTATCAGGAGACCGATTCCTAATCCTCCTCAAGGTCCCTGTTGTAGCCTATAAATAAGCCTCAAGTCAGCCGTTTTCGTGATATACACACAGAAATACAGATACACAGACATAAAAATCTGAGATACATATTACTAGAAGACGGCTAAAGATCTCGATAGCTCGTTGCCCACACAACGTTCGAGATAAGGCGAGGAATACAGCAGAAGATCGTGAGGTCCAGGCTTCATCGATTCCTCCATCTACGGTTCTGATCTCAGAACTAATTTCGGTGCAAAAGGTATGATTCGTTTTCCGTTGCGCGTTAATCAATTTTGCATGGACCCCGATTCGGATAATCGAATAAGGGTCGGCGATCCGGCGGTTCCTACAATGATAACCGTCCACATTTCGTCATTCATGGCTGATAGATGTGTCTGCATTATTATCTTCCAATCGTCATATTCTTCTATGAAAAACATAGGTAACTTGTGATTTGAAGAATCCCTGATATGCTATAAGAATGAGTTTAAATGCAGAGAAAACAGCGAGACAAAGGTAGATTTGAGTAGGTGACCAGATAAGTTGGCTTTTAACCCAACTCACTCTGATACTACTTGTTGGTCCCAAATGGTGTCCGAGATTCAGAGACAGGGGGTGAATGAACCTTGGTCAATTTTGAAAATCTTTAAACAAACCGTTCTGCTTTGTAAGTTACTTGAACTTGCAGCGTCAGATAGTTACTGCTTACAGCACTAGGATACAGTGTTGCATGCTATAACTTGGAGTTTTATACGCAGTGGAAAAATAACTTTTATAACACAAGGCTGATATTCTCAAATATGCTTCTATCAGAAAATGTTTTATGCTTATGAGATAAACAAGAAATAGAAGATTAAAGCATAGATAAAAATAATTAAACACTTATGGCTTATAGTGGTTTGAAGGTGGTGTAATCCTTCTACGTCCACTTTATTGCTCCTCGAGCAGGAATTTTGTTAAGTAAGATTGGATTACAGGACACTCCTAACAATCTATCAACTTTACAAAGTAACAACCTACTGAAGTCCAGCGTACACACAACAACTGCAAACTTCAAAGGCTAACCCACACAAGGTTCCACACAGGGAAGCTGCCTAACTCTAGACAACTATACAAACATTAAGGATCTCTCATATCCAATGTTCGACACCACTAAAACAACCTAAGCACACAGCAACAAGGTTAAAAGGATAAAAAGTTTTTCTTCAACTGGTGTTTCAAAGTGAGCTTCTGAATCCTTGAGGAAACTTTCAGCTTGAACTTGCTTCACTTCGGGAGGTTGAGTGACTGAAACTGATTGTAGACTTGGATACTTGGATCTTGTAAGCTCTGTGAATTTTACGTAAATGGTTTAGTTAATCAGTAGTTTCAGTAACCAACTTCAGTGTATCTCTTCCTCTATTTATACTTGTAGGAGAAGATGTCCGTTGAAGGAGACATCTCTCTTTTGAATTTGAAGTAGTCTGACCAAAGGCATGGTTCGCATATAATGCGACTTGACTTTTTCTTTCAGAGCATTTAATGCGGCAGTTGCGGCTCGCAGCTTTCTGCAGCGCGTCAGTCCACGTGGCATTTTCGTATTGGCTCCGTGTCTGCAACTTTGATCTTTTCTGGAACGGCTGTATTTATTCTTGCATGAGTCTTCGTTCCTCGAACTGCATTTATCCTTCCTAGGATTGCAGGATACTTCATTTTGTGATTTGCGCTGAATGGTTTATATGTACTATAAGCTTTGTGCTGTATCCTAGGTCTTCGTGCAGCTGACACTTTCTTGTAGTGCTGCGGTAACTTAGGCCTGGTTGCAGTATCTTCTGGCAGTCCTGCTGTATCTTTTTCTTCTTGCAGTATTCCTGTATCCTTTTCTTGCAGCGATGCTGCACACCGTTCTTTCCTTCTTTGCTGTAGTGATGTTCTGTCCTGTTACGACGTTGGTGTATCTATCTTCTTACAGCTATGCTGTATCCTGCCTTCATGCAGCGATACTGTATCCTGCCTTCTTGCAGTGATATTTTTTCTTAAGAGCATAGATGCAGCTTTATCCTTGTTCAACCTCCATTTTTATCACTTAACACTAGACTCAATTCTAGTCTATATATTCACTTAAACATCGTGAAAAATGGGGTACTCAAAACTTCTTATTACATATGTGATTTGTCTCATCAAAATCTAAACGTTGAAATCCTAACACACTATCATTATAAGAATTTCACCATCTAACAACGGGTTTTCCCCATTGTCGTAGCTATTTTTAAACGTTGTTGTATCCAGGATTGTTAAAAATTTTCGCCATTCGACAACGCACTAAAAAGCGTTGTCTTAGCTAGATACGACAACGCTTTTTGGTGCGTTGTAAGAAAGGGTTACCTTTTCTAATTTTCTGAAACTATTTATGCAACGCTTTTTGCAATGCTTAAAAAGCGTTGTCGTATCTGACACATGTACTGTAAGTTCAAGTACCTTACAGTGTACTAAGTTCGAAATGATTTTCTAAAATCGATGAAAGTTCATTCACCCGCATTTAAACTTTTGAGACCAATTGGGACCAATAAGATTTTTATTTAAGAGGCCCAATTAAAAAAAAAATCAAAAACTACACATCAATTTCAATAATAATATTATAAATTACTAACAATTTCAAAAAAAAAAAATATATATATATATATATTTTAAATAAAAATATCTAAAATTTGTAACTCTTTTCATTTAAATATAACAACATCAACATCAAAAAATAAATAACTTAAACACAATTACATCATTTATATCCTATTTTTTAGATTTTGAAATCGTGCATAATAACTTCACTGTTAACATTTACATTATTTGAATGTATTATTAAACAATAATTCAATGGGGTAATGCTCATTCGTCTGGCAAGTGGACTCTAAATGATGTTCGTTATGAAGCTCTATTTCTACTATAAATGATATTTTTTTCATAGCAATGTACCTTTACATTATGCATGAAAGATAAAACAAATTTTGGATTACAAATGGCATTAAATTATATTAACAAGTATAATAACTATAAATCAACATTTAAATTATCAAAAATTATAACTCAAATCATATAATTAACATAATAGTAAATATAAAATCAATGATATAACAAAGAACTAAAATTAGTAATTTTTTACAATCAACTCATACTATTAATTAAGCACAAAGAATGAATACATTATGTAATCCATAATAAAGTCAATATTCAATAAAAAAAAGTAAACAATTGAGTTTAAATATGACGAACCTACCTTAAAATTGTTAAAAATTGGTGGTTCCAATGAGAATTTGATAATATTTGATTAAAAGCTAATTAATGTTCAAAATAATCTATTGCATGCAAATAATGTGTTATATTTTATATTTGTTTAATAATTGTACATTGCTTTATAGCAATAACATTCTCACTATATATATATTGTTAAAAATTGGTGTTTCCAATGATAATTTGATAATATTTGATTAAAAGCTAATTAATGTTCAAACTAATCCATTGCATGCAAATAATATGTTATATTTTATATTTGTTTAATAATTGTACATTGCTTGATAGCAATAACATTCTCAATATATATATATATATATATATATATATTGATAGGATGATATTATAATAGATTTTGATGAGTCAAAATATGTAATAGATAGGACTTAGCTATCTAGTTAGATTTTCATATGTAAAAGTTTAGTTAGGGCAAGGATGCTGGAAGAGGAAGAAGATACTGGAAGGAACCTGTCAAGTCACTGCTACCTACATGAAGTCAGGATACTGCGCTTTTAATAAGTAATATTATCTAAGTATGGAAGGACACTGGGAGCTAACTCAGTCTTTTCAAGTCAGAAGAAGCTATCTCATATGAAGGAAGAACAACACGTCAACTCCCAGATACATCTATTTCAGTGCATTTTGAAGAACCAGTAAAGACACTCAGGTTCAAGCCAATTAAAGAATGCCATCTGAAAAAATAAGGACCAAGTACTGGACAGTGCAGAGTAAGGCGGGCACCGCAATGCAGAGGTGAAGGGATGCAGCAGGAACAGTGTCAGGAGATCTTGTACGATCCAATGGCTGCTTGACACCTCATCACAAAGAAACTACCTCTTTAATGGGTAAATTTTCACTGAAGGCTATAAATAGAAGATTGAGTGCACCTGGAACACAACTGAAACATTCAACTCGCAAAGCAAATTTTCTCAACATCTCTCAAAACTCTCTCGCTTCAATCACTTAATCTACAAGAGTAGCAAGCCAGCTACCTTTCGAGTCTCTGAAGTTCAAAGAGCTTATTGCATTCTAGCGTTGAAGAAAACCTTATTTTCTTAAAGTAGATTGTTTAGGAGTTGCTTAAGCAGAGGATAATCCTGCTAAGTATTTGTACTCTCTGAAGAAGAGAAAAAATCTTGTGTGGATCAAGGAACCTGTGTGGAGATCCTGTGTGGGTCGAATAGTTAGTCACTGTGCAGCTATCTGTGTGGATAGAGCTGACAGTTTCTGTGTAAAGTGAAGTTTGTATTAGCAGAGTCTTTGTAAATCAAACTTGCTTTAACAAAGTTTCTCCTTGAGAAGGAGTAGAGAGGACGTAGAGGGATTACTCCATCCTCGAACCTCTATAAACTTGCTTGCTTGTGTTTTATAGCTTTATCTCAATATTTGCTTATCTTGTTTATCATAGCATCCTGCATAAAAGCATTCTTCGAAAACCACATAATTTCCGCTGTGCATTTTTAACACTAATTAAGTCCAAATTTCATCACATCATGGATACGCATAAGCTTCCTATGTTCTCTATTGAAGAATATGATGACTGGAAAATTAGAATGCAGACATCTCTATCAGCCATGCACGATGAAATGTGGATGGTCATTACTGATGGATCCCCAAGGATCACCAAAGCTAACCCTATATTTGCTAGAGCTGCCGATACCTGTGATGCAGCAGCCATTCCTTATCAAGTGGTTATCGATAAATTGAGGAAGGAGTGGACAACTGACGACAGAAGGCGAGCGAACCTGGACAACGTGGCCAAGAATGCCCTATTTGTCACCTTAGACAAAGGTACCTTTAGTAAGGTCAAGACCTGCAAAACGGTGTTGGATATATGGAACAAGCTTGAACAGATATGCGAAGGAACGAAGCTTACAAAGGAGAATAAAGTGTCAACCCCAACTCAGAAATTTGAGTTTTTCAAAATGTTGCCCGAGGAAACTTTGGAGCAGATAGGCATAAGGTTCACAAACATTGTCAATGAACTAGGGTCCCTGGATAAATTCTACACTCAAAAGGAAAAGAACATGAAGGTGTTAAGAGCCTTACCTGCAGAATGGGACAATAAAACAACAACCGTGAGAGTCTCCATGGACCTGAAGTCGATGAGCACGTTTGATCTCTTTTAAAATTTAAAGGCCTTCAAATATGACATCAATAGAAGAAAGAAGGAGACAGAAGAATCAAGCACGAAGGTAACTTCCCTAACAGCAAGAGGAGCGAGGGATACTGGAGCTACTTGCAGTAAGCAAGAAGAGCTACCTGCAGAAAGCACTGACAAGAAAATGACCCTTCTCCTGATAAACTTCAAGAAATTTATCAGATATAACAGGAGAAGTGATTTCAAGAAGAATCAACCAACCCCTAAACCTTCCAGTTTCTAGTAACCTAATACCGACACCTCAGACTTATGCTACAACTTTCGAAAATCAGAACACTATGCCAGAGAATGTCCATATCTTAAGATCAATCGATATCCCGAAGGAGAGTCATCTCAGAGAAAGAAGAAACAAAGAGAGGAAAGAAGGAAGATCAAAGACTTTCTCAGCAAGATGGAAAAAGGGAAGAAAACATCGAAGGAAGCTCAACAAGAAGTAGATTTCTCCGATAGTGACAGTGACTCTTCTTCATCAGAGAATGAAACACTCATCTACCTGATAGCATATAGAGTAGAGGATAACAAAGATGACGAGGTAATATACCAATGCTACCCCATACAGGAAGAGGAAAATGTGAACAAAAACCTTTTCCTAAGGCAAATTATGAGTGATTTCGAGTAGATAAACTCAATTCATGAGGAGCTGAAAATTGAAAATGAGATGTTCAGGAGGAAACATAAAAAACTAGCTGAAGAGCTATCTGCGTATGAGTTCAGTAACTCAAAGTGCAGTAACCTCCAAGAAGAAGTATCGAAGCTCAATCTGACAATTGCTAAGCTTGAGGATGAGAAGTGCAATCTCCAAGCAACAATCCAGATCTTTAGTAAGTCTGCTAAAGATGCCAAGGAGTGTCTTATGTCGGCCAAAAGTTCTTTTGACAGGATTGGCCTAGGATACTGTGCTGGAACTTCTCAAGAAACAGCAAGCACGTCTAGAGCCGTTATTTTTGTTCAAGCAGAAACCTCTATGGCAAATGAGTTATCTAATAACTCAAAACAAAGCTTGGACAAACCAACCATTATAGATAAGGGCAAGAAACCCATGTACACATCCACATGGAGTAAGCCTGTCCTCAAAAGCTGGCTGCAGCCGAATCAATCTGCTGTGAGCAGTAAGAGAAAACAGCAACCTATGAGGATGCTGTACAAAACCTTCTACCCCACATATACTAAGACCTTAATGTCTAAACCTAAAAGAGCTCATGCTCAAAGGAAGTATGGTGGAAGATTGCACTTTAAAAGTGGTGGTTCTACACGTTCTGCACACACATAACAATATCCTAAGGGTACCGCTTATAAAGGAAACAACCGAGCTCTCAACAAATCAATTTTTGTGAGACAAGTTTGGATTTCCAAAAGGACTAACAATGAAGAACCTGTACATTTATGGGTACCTAAGATCCAGTGATCTTTATTTTATAGGTACTTGTGCTAGGAAGCAGTAAGAAAGTTTGGTACTTCGACAGTGGCTGCTTAAGGTACATGACTGGAAACAAGAAAATTCTCCAGGATCTACAACCATGCAAAGGACCCAAAGTCATCTTTGGAGATGACTCTAAGGGGAGCACTAGAGGAATTGAAGATCTCATCAGAGGAAACACACACATAAAGAAAGTCTCGTACGTGAAAGGGCTAAAGTACAATCTGCTTAGCATAAGCATATTCTGTGACAAAGGATACTCAGTAGAATTCAATCACAACAAATGGCTGATCAGAAACAGTCAAATCAAGAAAGTCAAGCTAACGGGAACCAAAAAAGGAAACATCTACATAGCTGACTGGAGCTCAGTAACCACAGCTACCTGCTTCATAGCAAAATGATTATCAGAAGCTAGCTGGTTATGGCACAAAAGGATGAGCCACCTAAACTTCAAATCAATCAACAAGCTAGTAAGGAAAGGGCTAGTCAGAGGGCTACCTGACTTGGTATATAAGAAAGAGAGCCTATGTGAAGCATGTCAAAAAGGAAAACAAACCAAAAGCTCATTGAAGAACAAGGTTCAAAGATTAACTGAAAGGATACTCGATCTACTCCACATGGACTTGTTTGGACCAGTGGAACCAGTAAGCATGAGCGGAAAGAAGTACACCCTAGTAGTGGTTGATGACTTCTCAAGATTCGCATGGACCTTGTTCCTAACTAAGAAATCAGATACCCAACGAAGGTTACCAGAGTTCCTGAAGAAGCTACAGATAGAGAAAAACCTAAGTGTGGTGAAGATTAGAACAAATAGAGGAACTGAATTCATAAATAAATTTATCGAATGATACTGCTCTGACAATGGAATCAAACACGAATATTCAGCAACAAGGACACCTCAACAGAATGGAGTTGCAGAAAGGAAGAACAAGACCTTTAAGAAAGCTGCAAGGACCATGCTAGCCAAAGTAATGCTTCCAAAGAGATTTTGGGCATAAGCAATCAACACAGCATGCTATACCCAAAATATATGTCTTATCAACAAAGATTCAATTAAAACTCCTTATGAACTGTGGTATGGCTATACATCAAACATTGATTTTTTTTCATATCTTTGGTTGCAGGTGCTATGTGCTGAACAATGGAAAGGATTACTTGAAGGCCTTTGACTCTAAGCCAGATGAAAGAGTGTTCTTAGGATACTTCTTGATAAGCAAAGCCTTCAGGGTCTTCAACAAGAGAACACTTATTGTGGAAGAATCAGTGTATGTGGTCTTTGATGAGCACATTGCACAAAGGCTGATATAGATGAACTTAATAAAGATTTTGGGAAAACTCACATCACCGACACTTGTGTTGAATATATTGATGCACAGTTACCAAATCTCTAAAATATGGAAGAAAACCCTTCAAATCACAATCAGCAAACTATTCATACGCAGCAACCCAGAACAGAGCAGGAACCTAGAAATAACCAGGAACCTCCAGCAGAGCAACCATAACCTATCATTCAAGAAGAAGTTCATCACCCTGATGGAATACAACTAGAGATTATGCTAGACATTCAACCTGACTTAAGTTAGCAGGCCAACGCACATCAACAACATGATCCAGAGCAACCTGTTGAAGAATAGAATGAGCAGCAAGCTGAGGAAATCAGGAGAAAGTAGCTAAGGAATAATCCAAGAGATCAGATCATAGGAGATTCCACACATCTGGGATGAGAACAAGAAGAACCAACCCCCACGAAGCCATGTTTGCGTGATTCATTTCTCAAACTGAACTAAGCTTTATAGAGGAAGCACTTGCAGACACCAATTGGATTCAAGCCATACAGGAAGAATTGAATGGATTTGAAAGAAACCAAGTGTGGCATCTAGTTTCCAAACCTACTCACTAAGGAGTAATCGGCACTAAGTGGGTATTCAAGAACAAACTGGATAAAGAAGGTCAAGTTGTGTGAAACAAAGCAAGACTGGTGGCTAAAGGTTACTGTCAGGAAGAATGAATAGATTTTGAAGAAACCTTTGCACCAGTAGCCAGATTGGAAGCAATCAGAATCTTTCTAGCCTATGCAGCTCACAACAATCTCACTGTATATCAGATGGATGTGAAAGGTGCATTCCTAAACGGTTTGCCAGCTGAAGAAATTTACGTAGAGCAACCACCTGGATTTGAAGACAATTCAGAAGAGATGGTATTTAGATTGAAGAAAGCTCTCATGGACTTAAACAGGCACCTAGAGCCTGGTATGATACCTTATCAAAATACCTACTCGACAATGGTTTCAAGAAGAGAAATGTGGATAAGACATTCTTCAGAATCCAAGATGGAGATAACATCATGCTAGTTCAAATCTATATTGATGATATCATCTTTGGCTCAACAAATAAGGAGTTGTGCAAAAAATTCTCAAATCTCATGCAATCTAAGTTTGAAATGAGCATGATGGGAGAATTAAGCTTCTTTCTTAGGCTTCAAATGAAATAAATGAGCAATGGAACCTTCATCAATCAAATGAAGTACACCAAGGAGCTGATAAAAAGATTTGGACTAGAAAATGCAAGTACAGTAAGCATCCCAATGGTAACTTCAGGAAGCCTGGACAAGGATAATAATGGTAAAGTAGTGGATGTTACAAAGTATAGAAGACTTATTGGGTCACTGCTTTACCTAACAGCAAGCTGACCAGATATAATGTTCTTAGTGGGAATGTGTGCCAGATATCAAACAACACCCAAGGAATCTCACCTTACAGCAGCCAAGAGAATTATCAGATACCTCAAAGAAACACAGGAAGTTGGACTATGGTACCTTAAGAAAGGTGAAATCAAGCTTATTGGTTATACTGACTCTGATTTTACAGGTTGCAAGATCTATAGGAAAAGCACAAGCGGTACCTGCCAACTCTTAGAAAATAAGCTGGTGTCATGGTTCTGCAGAAAGCAAACCTCAATAGCAACCTCAACTAATGAAGCTGAATATGTTGCTGCGGGAAGCTGCTATGCCCAGATTTTTTGGATTCAACAGCAACTGAAAGACTATGGAATTATTGAAAAAGAAACTCCTATCTTATGTGATAACACAAGTGTTATAGCAATCACACATAATCCTATCCTTCATTCAAGAACAAAACACATTGATATCAGACACCAGTTCATAAGAGACAATGTTGAGAAGAAAGACATATCTCTAGGGAAAGTGCATACTGATTTACAACTGGCTGACATTTTCATAAAACCTCTCTGTGAATCAAGATTTTCATTTCTTAGAAATGAGCTAGGCATAATTAACCTGAGCTAAATATTTCTATTGATCCTATGTATATGGTTATACAGCTTAGGGGGAACTCCAGGTGATGAAAAGTTCAAATGTCAAAAACAGTAATCTAAAGGTCACTGCTTAAGGACCCTGGATAGTCCCTGAAGCTAGAATGCTGGACAACGGTTACAGTAAGCAGTCTGCAGAAACCAGAGATGTGGGTACATGGAATATGGAACAGTTATCCCGTGTCAACAGCTATTTTTACAGAAAACCCCTCGATCTCCTAAAAATGTCACATTAGTACATCAACAAACACCGTGCCAAAAATCACAGCCACAAGATCAAGAGACCCTTCAACTCCAAATCAAATCTGGACCGTTCGATCAAAGATCCTTCAAATTCAAATATAAGAGAGTATCTCTTCATCTCTTACACTTACCAACTTTCATTCTCAAGTTTTATAAAAACCTTAACTCTCTCTCTCTTGCACACTTGAATCTTTGCTCTTATCTCTCTCTATTTCTCTTTCACAAATGGCACCCAAACAAAACCTGGTTATCGACAACAGGCTTGTGGATGACAACATCTTAGTGAAGATGGTGTTGGAGGAGGGAAACACCAAGGACTTGATGTAGGACATCCTGAGAAGCCTTCACATTTTTGGGCTCTTGAAGTTCTGCTCCTACTTCAAGACCCCCTATACTGAAGAACAAGTGGGTAGGTTCTACAGGAGGACGAGGGTCTCTGATGATCGATCAGAGATCCAATCAAATATAGGAGAAGTGGAGCTCTCTCTTTCCACTGAGGGAATGGACGCTAGTGACATCTCCTCTACGTAGAAGATGAGTTGAAGAATTACTGAAAGATATTCATCGGAAGGACGGACACGGTGGGGATGCCCAGGAGCTGCAGCAAGAAGTCTTTTCTTCTTGAGTTTGAGATACTGCATGCATCCGCTGCCATATCATTGAGAACCGCTCTGGTTCCTTTGATAAGTGTACCAACTTTCGGTATAGGATGATGATGGCCATTGTAAAGAAGGAGAAGGTAGACCGGGCCAGCTACCTGCTCTCTAGGCTGGTAGAGGAGATGGAGAAGAAGGTGGGCAAGCCTACTTATGGGCTTGTAGTGAACACCCTCCTGAGACACTTGAAGGTGGATCTGTCCTAGGGGAAACCCAGCCAAAAAGGGAAGTTAATCGGTGTAGGTAGGGTCTTTGCCAAGAAGACCACTGCTCGACCATTCCCAGTAACCAGAGAGATCTCCGAAGGTTTCAAGGATGCTTTCAGAATAAGAAAGGCATTCCACTGGACCAACAGTGGCCTTATCTTTGCTGAGAAGTAGCTCGAGGATGGACGAACCCTCGTCGGCCGCTACAGAGCCAAAGAAGATTAAGCACAAAAAGGTGGTGTAGAGGAAGCTGGTGGCTTCTGATGATGAATCAGAAGACACTACTGTCCAGTTCTCTAAGGCTCCAACAGTGGAAGTGGAGATTGATTCTCCACTAAGGGGTGAGCAGGCAGCTGAGGGGGAAGCCGTTGCTCATGATGAAGAAGCTGGAGGAGAAGAGGCTAATGAGGAGAATGTGGTGGAGTATGTCATCAGCCTTCCCAAGGTCGAAGCTGAATTTGCAAAACTGATGGACAGATTCCTCATATGGTGGCAGTACAGACACCTCCCCAGAGAGGACCTAATCCAGTGGGCTGACTGGGAAGATAGAAGAGGAATGGACCCTGAGTTGGGCTATGATAGATGATCTTGAGGAAATTCTGGAGAAGAAGTTCCTGAAGCAGCTCAAAAGGAGGAAGTGGCCCGAGTTCCTGGAGAATACAGAGGCCGATGCTGAGCTTGAGGCCAGAAGACAAAAGGAAGCTGCTAAGCAGCTATCTCAGTCTACTCCAAGGAGCCTGAAGGGGAAGACACCCATCGAGCAACCAGACTTCTACCGGGAGGAGGTGATTCTGGATGCTGATGCTGACCAGGTCAGAGGAGGCGATGACATGGGCTTTGCTGCAGCCCATGTGGAGAAGTTTGAAGCTGATAAGGTCCTGAAGAGGATGATCAAGTAGGCTACTGATGTGAGCCTGAGTGACACAAGGATGAGAGGGCCAGTAAGAGAGCCACAGGTAGGTGAAGGTTCCTTCTACATGCCGTTGATGATTGAATTTATCAGTAAGAGGTCACCTTCACCATCGGAGAAGAATAGCGAAAAGTTCTCTTACTTAACTAACTTGATCATACTGCCAGAGCTCCCTAGGCAGATGCCGATGAAAGAGAGTAACCTTACTCCAACTGACCCGCCCAAGGCATAAGAGTTGGATACCTTCGCTGCTGCTGCCACGTTTGAATCCTTCCTAGAATTAACCGAGGTACCACCCACAACAACAACCAATGAAATCGCTGAGCTAACAGATCATACACCAATGGAGGTAGAGGTTCAGGGGGAAATAATAAAGGAGGTGGAGGAGGTTGCTCCAATAGAGGTGGAGAAAGCAGCCCCTGTCAAAGCAGTGGCCCATGGCGAGATGGTCACTGAGAAAGAAAAGACTGGTGAGAAGGAAGCAGATGCTGAGCAGGAGGCGGCTGATACAATGGAGATATACAAGGAGGGTGAAAATAAAGCTGAAAAGGAGGCTGAAGAGGTTAAAAAAGATGATAAGGAGGCAGATAAGGAGGCTGAGAAGGAGAAGAGAGTTGAAAAGGAGGGTGAGGAGGATAAGGAGGCTGGCGAGGAGGAATGAGAGAAGGAGGCTGGAGAAGAAGTTTCAGAGAAGGAGGAAGCTAGATCAGGTGATGGATTATCCAGCAGCACCTCCAACAGTGATGATGGATTACCCAGTGAACAGGGTGATACCAGAGTGAAAAATCCAAAGCTCTAACCCCCGTATCTTCTTTTCAACAGGTACCTGCTATTGATACTGCTGAAGAAAAGGAGGCTGCCAGATCAAATGATGAAGTTCTGACCGCAATCAAGCAGATGGGAAAGACATTGGTGAAAACGAGCAGAAAACTCTAAAAGGAAACTCGTTCTAGCACCATCAAAACCCAAACTTTCCTAGACTCCCTCAATGTAACCTTAGCAAAACTTCATTAGACGATTGATGCCCACCGACCCCCCAAGGAGGATGCTACTGTGGAAGTGGTCAAGACAGTAATGGAGAAACTGAACAGGCAGGAGCAGAAGATGATTCTTCTTGAAACTGATCAGAAAGCTCTTGTCGCCATAGTAGGCCGCATGGATGAAGAGCATTTCAACCAGTCGCAGACCCTGAGAGAGCATTCTAGCACCTTGTCAGAAATTCACTCAATAGTCAGCTTTGCAGTTGGGAGAGTTGATGACGACAAAAAGGGGGAAGGGAGGCTGTAAGGGCAGCAGAAGAACAAACAGGATTCTTGCAGGCAGATGGTAGTAAGCAGAAGAAGGGATGATGCTGGTGATGGTGGCAGTAAGGGAGCTGGATCAAAAGGCCTTCCAGACAACATCATGAAAAGAAAATCTGAAGCTATTTCGGGGTCACTCATTCGGGCTTCAGAAAGGGAGTTGAAGGCAGAGATGAGAAGAGAAGGAAGACAGAGGCTGAACTGACAAGCAACCAGGACACTGTGTTTGGGAAAGGGCCGCAAGAAGTTCTTGCAAAGATATATCCAACCCACAGGTTGCCTGACATTACCTTCCTGGAGCAGAATATGCAGAATCCTACCAGCTCAAGCCTTAAGACCTTTCTGAAAGCAAGCCTGGATCCTAGGAACAAAAAGTTCTTCATACCAAAGATTCCGGAGGTTACTCTTCCTACAGACACCAACTCTTCATTCCACCAGATAGAAGCCTTCAAAAGGATGAAGCTGATGAAGTATTTCACAACCCTCTGCAAGGAATCTGCTCTCTTCAAAGGATACCATTCCAACAAAGAAGCCATGGAGAGATTTCTAAATCTTGCTAGGAAGGGAGGACTTCCAATCCAAGTAAAGCTAAAGCAGAGACTTGGAAATGAGTTCATACCTTTCTGTGAAGATTTCCGGCTGAGAATCGAAGAAGATGAGGAGATAAGGAAGCTGCTAAAGCCGATCTATCAAGAGTCCATAATCAACTGGTAGAAAGGCTCAAAGTATGAAAATAAGAAGAGAGCCAGTTGGTTGAAGACTTAATAGCTTGCTCCCTGTGTTTTCTGTGTTTTATCTTTTGTTGTTTCTGTTTATTTGTCTTCTTTATATCTGTGATCTTTATTGTTGTTGATAATTAATCAATGAAATACATTATGGCTCTATATCTTGAAAACTCACTACTTCTGAACTTAATGCATGTTTATGATTGATTCGGCTTTCTGCATTATTTCTGAGTTATATGAAAGTGACCTTTTGATCCTCTAAGGAGTTTTATCATCATAAAAAAAGGGAAAATTGATAGGATGATATTGTAATAGATTTTGATGAGTCAAAACATGTAATAGATAAGATTTAGCTATCTGGTTAGATTTCCATATGTAAAAGTTTAGCTAAGGTAAGAATGCTGGAAGAGGAAGAAGATACTGGAAGGAACCTGCCAAGTCACTGTTATCTGCATAAAGTCAGGATACTGCACCTTCACTAAGAAATATTGTTTAAGTATGGAAGGACACTGGGAGCTAGCTCAGTCTTTTCAAGTCAGAAGAAGCTATCTCATCAGAAGGAAGAACAGTAAGTCAACTCCCAGATACATCTATTTCAGTGCATTCTGAAGAGCCGGTAGAAACACTCAGGTTCAAGCCAATTAAAGAATGCCATCTGGAAAAACAAGAACTAAATACTGGAGAGTGCAAAGTATGACGGGCGCCGCAGAAAAAAGGTGAAGGGATGCAGCAGGAACAGTGTTAGGAGATCTTGTACGATCTAATGATTGCTTGACACCTCACCACAAAAAAACTGCCTCTTCAATGTGCAGATTTTCACTGAAGGCTATAAATAGAAGATTGAGTGCACCTGGAACACAACTGAAATATTCAACTAGCGAAGCAAATTTTCTAAGGCCCAACATCTCTCAAAACTCTCTCGTTTCAGTCACTCAATCTACAAGAGCAGCAAGCCAGCTACCTTTCGAGTCTCTGAAGTTTGAAGAGCTTGCTGCGTTCTAACGTTGAAGAAAACCTTATTTTCTTAAAGTAGATTGTTTAGGAGTTTCTTAAGTAGAGGATAATCCTGCTAAGTATTTGTACTCTCTGAAAAAGAGAAAAGATCCTGTGTGGGTCAAGGAACCTGTATGGAGATCCTGTGTGGGTCGAATAGTTGGTCACTGTGCAGCTACCTGTGTGGATAGAGCTGCCAGTTTCTGTGTAGACTGAAGTTTGTATTAGCAGAGTCTTTGTAAATCAATCTTGCTTTAATAAAGTTCCTCTTTGAGAAGGAGTAGAGAGGACGTAGAGGGATTACTCCACCCTCGAATCTCTATAAGCTTGCTTGCTTGTGTTTTATAGCTTTATCTCAATATTTGCTTATCTTGTTTATCATAACATCCTGCATAAAATAATTCTTCGAAAAACACATAATTTCTGTTGTGCATTTTTAACTCTGATTAAGTCCGGAAGTAATTGCTTTAGCAGTAACCTATTTGTGCAGTAAGCTCTCTATCTATCTGCTCTTTGAAGGACTTAACATTTTTGGAGAAAAGTTTGAAAATTTGATAAAGTTAATTCACCCCTCTTAACCTTATATATATATATCATTAAAAATATTGAAATCAAAATGAAACATGATTTGTAGTAGAGAAATTCAATAATTAAGTTTGGATTAATATAAAATTATGTTACTTCTCATATTTCATTTTGCAACATAGGATTTGTATTATTGATTTAGGTGGGAAGTGTGAATGAAATGATTAATGAGTCAATGAAGAGAAGGTATAATTTTGATAAATTAAATAATACAAAAACTTTTATACAACTGGTGTACGGACCCGACCCGATCTCCACGCGCCTTCCACGCGCGCACACGCGCCCTCACACGCCTGGGTAGGTACGCTCAAACCCACCTTAAATTCACTCCAGGTGCTAGACCTTTATGTTATGTTAAGTATACCTTTATGTTATGTTAGTCATACCTTTAGGGCCTTTTATATTATATTAAGCATACCTTTATGCAAGCCTTTTATATTATATTAATCATACCTTTATGCAACATTAAGCATACATTTATGCAACGTTAAGCATACATTTATGTTATGTTAAACATACCTTTATGATTTTATGTTATGTTAAGCATACCTTTAGGGTTATGATGTTATGTTAAACATACCTTTATATTATGTTAAACATACCTTTATGTTATATTAGTCATACCTTTTAATTATGTTAGTTGTACCTTTATGTATTATATAAAAGTATGACTAATATTAATTAAAGGTATGCGTAATATTTATATAAAGGTATATATGTACAAATCAGGGTATTTTTATATTGAAATTACAATTTTTTCGTCAAAATTAGGGTTTTTTTTGTCAAAATTAGGGTTTTTTTGCCAAAATTAGGGTTATTTTTAAAAAAGCTAAACTGTTACATAAATGTATGCTTAACATAATATAAAAGTATGCTTAACATAATATAAATGTATGACTAACACAACATAAATGTCAGGATAAAAAAAAAAGGAAATACGCGGATTCGGGTCGGATTCAGCCCGACCCGACCCGCGTTGTATGGATCTAAGATCCATACAACAGTTACATACAAACCCCACTCATTAAACAAATAAATTTGCATATTTCGAACATTAAATAATGAAAATATATTATTTGAAAAAAAAAAGAAAGGAAAAAGGCTCGACACTACAACAATCAACATCAGCTTCCTCTTAAAAAAATCGCATCTTAAGTTGTACGTACATTGTAAAATTGTGAATTTGTCTTCTTTTACTTTTTTACTAACTAAATATATATATATATATATATCATATATAATATTATTTTTTGGAAAATAAATCGTAGTATAAAAAAATTAATAAATTTTGAAATTAATTTTCATTTACAATATAAATTTTAAAACTCATCGTTCGAATACATTATATATAGTTTCTCTTTTACGGAACAAGAAATGAGATGTGAGAAAAAGCGGGAATGAAAGGAAAAAAAAAAAGAAAAATTGTAAAACGATATTGTTGTCTAAAGGAATATTAATGTCCCGTTCTTTTTAATTTTGTAGCTCATCGTTCCGTTATAAATAAAGATGATAGAAAATCAACGGACGATTTAGGATATACTGTTTCACAAATATTTATATACTTGTATAAATTCTAAATCTATGTAATTGAATTGATTAGGTTCAAACGTAAATTTTACGTTCTTCACGTGTTTTTATATACTTAAAATTTATCATGTCCACATTTCTAATATAGCTAGACATGTAATAGATTTTCATATTAAAAGACTGAATTTTTTTAAATATAATAACATATATATCTTTTTTTTATTGCATGAAATTCGTTAAGAAATTTATAACATGTTTTGTAGTATGTATCATAGTGTCGAACCACACTCACCTGTATATTTATATATTTATAGACATCAGAGAACGAGGATAAGATAGAAAGTTAAAATATATTATCAAAATATTATTTAAAGTGAAATAAGCTCATAGCATACCCCAACAAGTTGTCATTCATATACATCATCTCTGAACACGTAGGAACTCAACAGCACGGTCAGTAAGTCCATAAGCTTTTACATCATTAGGTTCACCTACAATGCATGAACTATATGAGCTAAAAGTTTAGTAAACAAAAATTATGCACATAACATAAATAATAGGAAGTAATGTCAATAATGCATGCTAATGAAATGAAAACATTTATTTCAAAATCATTTTCTTTCTTTGGGTCCTTGACCACTATCTATTAGCCTCCGGATGAAGCTCAAGATAACAACATTCATCATAGCATAGTTATATCCATATCTCATATGCCACCGGCTAAATATATAGTTTTGGTAGTCATATTTATGTTTCACATGTCACTGACTGAACGAATTAAACCATATATATGTCTCACATGCCACCGGCTAAGCATATAGTATTGGTAGTCATATTCATGTCTCACATACCACCGACTGAACGATTAAAGTCATATTCATATCTCACATGCCACCGGCTACCCATATAATATATCATAAGCATGATTTACATGATTCGGTGCACTAGTAGTGATCAATAAAATACTTACACGTGCTAATGCTCCTAAATAATATTTTTAATGCAATTCATATATTTTCATATCGTATCACTTAAAACATGTTAATTCTTAAGGAAGTATAAAATCATATAATATCACTCAATCAATATATTATATGAAATATTATGTTCATACATTGTAGTTGTAAATAAATTTCTACTTACCTTAACTCCAATGAGTTATGATGACTTGAGATGTATCTAAATTATATACAAAACTCTATCCTAACAATGTGATTTTAGAAATATAATAAGTAATCAAAGTCAATCAATAATTTTTTTACATGATAGTAAAATATAATTATTCAAGGGAGAAGGTCTAAATATACCCAAAATAATATAACAATAATCCTTTATTACCCAACTCATTATAACAATACCCTTAAATACTCAAATTCAAGTCAACACCCTTACACCACACATGAGCAATCATTGGGAAATACTTTTATCATTTCAAATTTATAGCTTCCAAACCAATTTTTCTTAAGAAAAATCAAAATATTCCAATTCATATATTTATTGGATCCATTCCACGAAAATGGTATCAGAACCCAGGATTTATTGAAGAAATAATTAAATTATATGTACAATATTGATCATTCCATGTAACGTCCCGTTTCTTTTAAAAAGTAAATTTTGACTGAGACATTACTTACACATAAAATTCATTCTTCTCTTTCAAAAATAAAGATAATTAAAATCTAGATTTATTATAAATTATACATTTCCATAATTCATGAATTATAACATCCTCTTCTACAACCTTTGACTATTGGCTACCAGCATCCACCGTTCGCGTACCATACCCCAAACTTTTTAAACTGAAAATAATTTAAACATAAAAGGGGTGAGTGTGTGAAACACTCAGTGAGATTAATCTACATTAAGGAAGTAAAACCAAAAACGCTTATAAATCAGGTGAGATAAATCTCAGTAAGCAGAAATTAGACATGATAATATGATTCTTTATCCTTTTTTCCATACATCCCCTTTGGGATCACCTATTTCATTTCTAACACTCCACACTCACCTAGTTCATTTCTAATATATTTAGTGCACACAACATATTGGTCTCAAGTGTTGTTCGAGGTTCAGGAGGGGGGTGAATGAACCTTGGTCAATTTTTGCAAATCTCTTGAAAAACTTACTGTTCTGCAAGTTACTTGAACTTGTAGCGCCAGACAGTTACTGCTTACAGCACTAAGATGTAGTGCTGCATGCTGTAACTTAAAGTTTTTTATATGTAGCGGAAAAATAGGTTTTATAACACAAGACTGGTTTTTTTCAAATATGATCTTTTTCAAAACGTTTTATGCTTATGACAGAGATAAATATATAAGATAAAACATAGATAAGAAAGCAATAAAACACTTATGGTTATAGTGATTCGAAGGTGGTGTAATCCTTCTACATCCACTCTACTGCTATCTCAAGTAGGAAGTTTGTTAAGCAAGATTGATTTACAGGACACTCCTAACAATCTATCAACTTTACAAAGCAAAACACCTACTAGAGTCCAGCGTACACACAAAAACTGCAAACTCTAAAGGCACACCCACACAGGGTTTCAACCTCCCACACAGGAAAGCTGTCTATCTCCTAGACAACTATACAAACAGCAAGGATTTCTCCTATCAACTATTTGACACCTAAAACAACTTAAGCACACAACAACAAGGTTAAAAAGTATATAAGTTTGTTCTTCAACTGGTGCGGTGAAATGAGCTTTTGAATCCTTCAAAGGATCTTTCAGCTTTGAGCTTGCTTCATTTCACAAAGGTTAAGTGACTGAAATTGAGAGTAGATTTGAAAGAGTATAGCTTGAATGTTTGAATGTTTTTGTGCAAATGTTTCAGTAGTCAGCTTCAGGGTTGCTCATCCTCTTTTTATACTTGTAGAAGAAATATCCGTTGAAGGAGACATCTCTCATTTGAGTTTTTTATATACTTGATCAAAGGCATGGGTCACATTTAATACGACTTGACTTTCTCTTTCGGAGTATTTAATGCGGCAGTTGTAGCTCACAGCTTTCTGCAGCGCGTCAGTCCACGTGGCATCTTTGTATTGGCTCCGCGTCTGCAACTTTGATCTTCTCTGAAACGGCTCTATTTATTCAAGCTCCAGGCAATGTTTTCTCCATACAGCCTCTGATCCATCAACACTGATACTTCGGCAAATACGTTGTTTGTGTCGAGTCATGGGATTTCTTCAGGGGGGTATTGGTAGAGGTCTTTGTCCTAGATCTTCCTATCACTAATCAGCCCAAGCCTCTGTATCCAGGCATATTCTTCAACTTCAACTTTGGCTCTCTCCGCCCCCTCAGCAGCCATTTTCTCGATATAATGCCTTTCAGTCTCGGCTCTGCTCACCCTCTTCCTTGAGCCTTGCTGTTGGCTATCTCTCCTTCTCTTTGAATGATGAGAGAAGGGAGGTGCTGTATGCTTGCTTGCACTACTACTGTATGCAGGACCTGCTGTCGGTCTGCTTACAGCAGCTGTACCATTAGCTTCTCCTTCATCGTCTTTTCTCCAGCATTTTGGAGAAGGAGCATCAGCAGCAGCAGATGATCTAGACCTCTTCCTCCTCCTGCTAAGAGGCTGCTGGTCATCATCATCTTCTTCTTCCTCAGCTTCTTTCTCCCCTGAGCTCTGGTATCTATCATGAATTCCTTCCCCCTTTTTGGCATCATCAAAAGTCGATGATGTAGCAGGGGTTTCTCTAACCACTGAAGAGCATGGTCTTCTTGTTGGTACGGGGGCCTCCCTGGATCATTGGGTATGCTGAGGGAACGCATTCACCATGATGTCTCTCAGCTCTCCTACGATCATCTTCAGGTTCCCCAAACGATCATCGACACTTCTGGTTGTTCTGGATTGATCAGATACTTACTCTAGAAGTGTCTCTAGCACCATAGAGTGAGAGTTCAGCCTGTCAGTTGCTGAATCAACTGATCTCTTGCAGAGTTTGATCTCAGCACAACTGGCTGTAGCATCTATCTTCAGCTCTCCCTCCATCCTTGCTCGGTTCCGAAGCAGCCTGTATGTAGACCCATTCAAGTCATTTCTGATCATCTTGGGCAATACTTTGAGATCCTTCTTGAAACCTATCATGGTTTTAGCATGGAATTGGGCACCGACCCGCATACTGCTCTGCATGTTAGACTCATGCTCCTGGAGAGCATGCAGCAAATGTCTAACAACAGCTATTACCCTGTCGATCGACTCATCAGGGATCAGACTCGAATTCCTTCGTGCAGAGGTAGTAGTCGATGCAATATAAGGAATAATTGCTTGAGGAGACTGTGCTGCATCCTGCATTGGTGTCTCGGGTACTTTATCCTCATCCTCATTCAAGCTTGATAAGGGACTGGGAAGGCCTAATGATGGGTTTTCTTCATCTGCTTCCTTCTCCTCCTCATCATCTACAATCTCAATTGCCAGTATTGGCATCTTCAATAACCTCTGCTGCTGTAACTTGAGAAGGTTCTGAAATGCTTGCAGCAGCAGCAACCTCCTTATGAGGTGTTTCTAGCTGCTGTGGGATTACCTCCACCACTTCGTCATCTTCCTCTAAGGGTGCTGTCTCAACAGCAGCCCCTTCAGAGGTATTTTTTCCCTCAAGGAGTGTTGTCTGAACAACAGCCTCTCCTAAGGTCTTTAGTAGGGACCCCATCTTCTCGGTCGGTTCTGAAGGATTGATAGCTTCTACTATAAAAATGGGTTTTTGTAGCTCCTGTTGGTTTTTTACAGCTTCCACTGTATGCAACACTGAAAGCTCTATCGCTGCAAGAATCTCAGTCTCCACCCTTCTTGTTTCTTCAGTAGCTTTTGCAAGGGTGGCTACCTGCTGTACTGTTGTCTCTGTCAGTACAGGGAGTCCTGCCTCTGCAACTTCCTCCGTGGTTGCATAATCGGTGATCTCGGCAATGTCAGAGAGAACGTCTCTGATGATGGCGGTCGATTCCCTTTGTGTATCTACAGCAGCAACTGCAGCTATGTGGACTGGAGAATCACCGTAATCTACTAGATGAGGCTCCTCCTCCTCCAAATGATCAAGCGTGACAATGTTGGAGAGGCCTTCAACCACTTGCTTATATGCGGGGGAGCTTGAATTGTGATGACTTGAGCTTCCTTCTTCCCGCATCCTCCTAGGAGTGTGTTGTATCCTTGTCTTTTTGACACTAGCTTGTAGCGCTTGTTGCAGCATGGCTTCCTTAGCCTGCTCCACTCCCAGGATAACGATTTGCTTCTGCACAAATGAAACGTCATCACCCCTTCTTACAGCCTCTACAGCCGGGGCTAGGAAGACTTGGACATCCTCCATTGCTGCTTTCATCAGCAGCTCTGCAGAGTGGGCTTCTGCAATAGCTTTTCCCTTCCCTTTATCCTTTGCTCCCTGAGAAGCAGTGCTTCCAGATCGATATTGTGCCAATGCTGCATACTCAGATTGCAGAAGTGCAGTACGTCTTCTGAGTTGGCCCACTCCAGGTCTGCTTGCTCTACTGTCAGGAAATCCTTCCACTTCAACAAGATTTCTCCCTTGGACAGTCTCATCTCCCTCCAGAGACTGTACTGCTGCTCCATATTTCTAGCAGCTGGGAAGGTTGGATCTAGTACTGAATGAGCAGCTCCAGAATCACACGAAGAGGCTAAGTCAGTAGTCCCTTGTAGACGAGCTTCTTCATTTGGCTGGACCCTTTGAAGCTCATCTATTACAACCAAACTTGTAGTAGAGATTTGGGAATCAACAGCTGAGGTAGTCTTCTTCTTGCTGCGCGGGGCCCTCTTGGTTAGGGGTGTGTCATCATAAGAGGAAGAGGACTCAGGTTCAGGTTCTACCCTCCTTGGTGTCCTCTTGATGACGAAAAGAGGACTTTCATCATCATTACCATCATCTTCACCCCCGCTGCCTACAGCTTCATTTGGCAGGGCCAGGGTTGCATTTTTTTTATCTTTGGTTTTCCTCCGTGCAACCCTAGTTGCTGCTGTCTTCGGTAGGGTCTTACCCTTCTTCTTCTCTCCGAGATACTTCCCAATGAGAATAGAGGTAGGAGCTACAAGCTGGAGGCCTAGCTTGCAGAGCAGAGAGCAAATGGTGATACCATAGCTCCTTCATACAGTGCTCTTCTCTGCTTCCTCCCAGATTCTCTTCAAGATGAACCTGGCCCAGTTCACATTTGTTCCGACCATGATGGTAGACATGATTCATAACCGGAGATTTGTGCACTTGTCATAACTTCCCGTTCTACCTTCGATGGAGTACGCACATATATCATAGAGGAATTCGAACTCCGATTTGAAGAGCTTCTTCGGGGCGCTCCTCTTCACGTCGGCCCCTGCATCTCTGGCTCTGAAGAGATCCCACACCCCTTGAGCGCTATCTTTCCCATAGGTCATAAGCTGATCGGGGGTCAAACCTTCCGTCGAAATACTGAAGGTAGAGGCAACGTCTCTGACGGATAAAGACTGTTCCTCTTCATCTGTATCCATCCTGAACAGGATGCAGTCCCTCATTTTTTCTTCTGTCTTTGTAAAGGCTTAGAACCTTTGGACAAACTCAACAGAGAATCCAGCATAGATGGTGGTTAACAACCCTAGAACACGAATTTATTCCAACGCATCGAAAATCCTTCGGAGAAGGGTGTTGTCGTAGAGACCAGAGTTATAGACGTGCTCCTAGGTCACTAGACGCCCTTCCAGAATGATGGTTTGATGAGCCATCATTGATGTTTTTGATGTTTTGAGAGAGATGAATCTTTTGAGACTTTAGGAAATTTTTGGCGAAGGAAAGGAAACTTCTCTTCTGGGATGATGGTGAAATAAATTTGAAACTGGAGAAGTTATGATATTATGAAGGATCTCAAGGGACGTGTAGTAAGATCAATGATTGAGATTAAATTAAGGAAATTGATCTTACGGTTCTTAGAAAAAGGTGGAGGAGTCAAATCGTAAATAATCATTACTAGGTGCGTGGGCTTTTAACTGCACCTCTCAATTTCTGACACGTGCAGACTTGCATTAAATGCTGAAAGACATGCGATTTGCCGCCTAATTTATTGTCCTTTTAAGGTTGCAACAACCTGGGTACGAGGTTACAGAGTATTAAATACTCTTTGAAATAAATGTTGTAACCACATGCTGCTTACTCTCCCATTTTCTTGCTATGCTGTAAGAATAAAATATGCAGGACTGTTTGAAGCCAGCGTTGTATGAAGACACAACTTACAACACCATACTTACTGCTTCTCGCAAGCATGCAGAGATTCCCCTGAGCTTCTGCACCATCTTTTTCCACTCATAATTTCAGAATTCCCAACTCGTTTCTAAGCATAGAAAACTTCGATTCACTCAATGGTTTAGTGAATATATCTGTAAGATAGAGATCCGTATGAACTTTCTCAAGCACGACATCTTTCTTCTCCACACGATCTTTTATAAAATGATGTCGTATATTGATATGTTTTCTTCTTGAGTGAAATACAAGATTATGAGTAATTGCAATAGCACTCATATTATCACAGAGAATTGAAGTCCCTTTTTCTTCAATCTCATAATCTCTTAGTTGCTGTTGTATCCAGAGAATTTGAGTGCAACAACTTCCTGCTGCAACATATTTTGCTTCCACTGTAAATGTTGCAATCGATGTTTGCTTCCTACAAAACCATGATACAAGTCTATTTTCCAGAAATTGACAAGTCCCACTCGTGCTTTTTCTATCAATCTTGTAGCCTGCATAATCTGAATCAGAGTAGCCTTTGAGGTTGAATCCTCCTTCCTTGGGATACCATAGGCCTACTTCCTAAGTTCCTTTCAGATACTTGATAATTTTTTTGACAGCTGAAAGATGTGACTCCTTTGGTGCTGCTTGGAATCTTGCACAAACTCCTAATGCAAACATGATGTCTGGCCTGCTTGCTGTAAGATACAGCAAGGATCTTATGAGTCGTCTGTACTTAGTGATATCTATATCTTTTCCATCTTCATCTTTGTCAAGACTTATGGATGTAGACATAGGAACGGATGTTGCTGCACCATTTTCCATGCCAAATTTCTTGATAAGTTCATTTGTATACTTGACCTGGCTGATGAAGGTTCCTGCAACCAGCTGCTTTACTTGCAGCCCCAGAAAGAAACTTAATTCTCCCATCATACTCATCTTGAATTTTGATTGCATCAGGTTGGAGAACTTCTCACAAAACTCTTTGTTAGTGGATCCGAAGATAATATCATCCACATAAATTTGTACAATAAGTATATTTTCTCCATCCTGTATCCTGAACAGAGTCTTGTGGACTGTTCATTTCTTAAAGCCGTTTCCAGCAGATAGAGAGATAAGGTGTCATACCAAACTCTTGGTGCTTGCTTAAGTCCATACAGGGCCTTATGTAACCTGAACACATTCTCTTCTGCTTGATCTTCAAAATCTGGAGGTTGCTCTACATAAACTTCATTTGAGAGAAGACCATTGAGGAATGCACTCTTCACATCCATTTGATAGACATTGAAGTTCATGTGAGCTGCATATAACAGAAAAATCCTTATAGGTTCCGGCCTTGCTACTAGAGCAAAAGTCTCATCAAAATCAATTCCTTCTTCCTGACAATATCCTTTAGCAACTAATCTTGCTTTGTTCCTCACAACAAGTCCAGATTCATCTAACTTGTTCTTGAAGACCCATTTAGTTCCAATAACTCATTGATTTCTTTCAAATCCATTAAGCTCTTATTACATGGCCTGTACCTAGTTGCTATTTTGTAGAGCTTCTTTAATATTCTTAGGCTCTGTTTGAGATATGAAGCATGCAAACATTGATTCATGAGGAATTGACCTTCTTGGGCTCTCCTGCTGTAAGATTATCTGCTGCTGCTTCTTCTTTGTCTTCTCCTGTATGCAGAACTCCTTCAACATATGGAACATCATTCTCTTTCCTTGGAGCTACCTCTTCAGCAGGTTCTTCTACTTTCTTGGTGTCACAATGTGGTTCATCAAACACCACATGGATTGATTCTTCAACCACTAAGGTTCTCTTGTTGAAGACTCTGAAGGCTCTACTTACAGCAGAGTATCCTAAGAATACTCTTTCATCTGATTTTGCATCAAAGGTTTTTAGATGGTCCTTTCCATTGTTGAGGATATAACACCTACATCCAACGATATGTAGATATGATATATTTGGTGTATATCCATTCCAGACTTCATATGGAGTTTTGTCTATATCCTTGTTGATCAAACATCTGTTCCGTGTATAACATGTAGTATTGGTTGCTTCAGCCCAAAATCTCTTGGGTACTTCAGCCTCTGCTATCATTGTCCTTGCTGCTTCTTTGAGGGTTATATTCTTCCTTTTAGCTACACCATTCTGTTGAGGTGTTCTTACAGCAGAGTATTCATGATGAATACCATTATTAGAAAATAATTTGTCAATGAATTTGTTTGTGAACTTAGTTCCTCTGCCTGATCTGATCTTCACAATGCTCAAGCTCTTTTCATTCTGAATTTTCTTCATAAGGTCAGGTATCTTGCTTTGAGTCTTTGATTTCTTGGCAAAGAATATTGTCCATGTATATCTTGAGTAGTCATCTAATACCACAAGTGAGTACTTATTCCCACTTATGCTTACTGGTTCTACTGGTCTAAAGAGATCCATATGTAGAAGATCTAGAATCCTGTGAGATGACTTCTGCAACTTGTCCTTGAATGAACTTTTCACCTGCTTTCCCTTCTGACAAGCTCCACATACATTCTCCTTCTTGTATGCCACATCTGGCAATCCTCTTACAAGACCTTTCCTTGCTAGCTTGTTGATTGTCTTGAAGTTCAGATGGCTTAATCTCTTGTGCCATAACCAGCTCAGCTCTGGTTGACTTTTCACTACGAAGCATGTTGGTTGAATAGAAGAGTTCCAATCAGCAAGATATATGTTTCCTCTTCTTATTCCTGTAAGCTTGACTTCATTTGATGTACTGTCCTTAATTAAGCATTTGTTGAGGTTGAACTCTACTGTATATCCTTTGTCATAAAATTGACTGATGCTCATAAGATTGTATCTGAGGCCTTTCACATAGGATATATCCTTGATCTTTATGTTCCCTTTGACTAGGCATCCACTTCCTTTTGTACTTCATTTGGAATCATCTCCAAAGATGACCTTTGATCCTCTGCATTCTTGAAAGTCTTTTAGTGCTTCTTAATTGCCTGTTATGTGTCTTGAGCAGCCACTATCAATGTACCATACATCACTGCTGCAACCTGGTACTGAAACCTACAACAAATTTAACCAGATTTAGATACCCATTTCTATAAGGGTCCTTTGGGGTTAGTAACTTTGGGAACCCAAACTTTCTTAACAGTCACTGTTTTGTTGTAAGATTTGTTGGTTCTCTAACTGTATGCAGTTTTATGTTTGAACTGCTTGTTAAAGGTGTGTGCAGAGACTATATATGTGTTACCAACACTTTTGTAGTGTGGTCTTCCACCATACTTCCCTTGAGTATATTCTCTTTGAGGTTTAGACATGTAAGTCTTAGTATAGGTGGGAAAATTTCTTTTGTGTTGCAACTTTATGGGTTACTGCATCCTCTTGTTGCTTACATCAGATGACTTCTGCTGCAGCCAATTCTTAGATGCAGGCTTATTTCCTGCAATTGAGCATTGGGGCTTTTTCCCCTTATCTATCAATGCTGGTTTGTTCAATTTCTTTTCTGAGTTACAGGGTAACTCATTCTCCATTGAAGTTTCAGCTTGAACAAATTTTATAGCCTTGGATGAACTTACTGTATCCTGAGAGATGTGAGTGCTGTAACCTATGCCCGATTTTTCAAATAGGCTTCTGTTTTGACTTATGCACTCTCTTGCGTCCTTAGTTTATTTATTAAATGTTCTGATCGTGGACTGTGAGTTTTTCTTCTTATTTTCTAGCTTAGTGATCAGCAGTCTTAGCCTAGAGACCTCATTGTATAGCTTGTTGTACCTTGAGTTAGCCGACTCACATGCAGCCAGCATTCTAGCAATATCAATATTTTTATCTCTGAGGATCTCATTGTCGATTCTCAAATTTTCATTCTCAACTTTCAGCTCCTCATGGATTGAATTGATTTACTCGAAATCACTCATGATCCTCTTTAAAGAGTAGATCATGTTCAGCTCCTCTTTTTCTGGTATGGACATCGGTTGATAGGTTACCTCATTTTCTTTGTTGTCCTCACAATCTTTTGTCATCAGACTTATCAGTGCTTCTTCATCAGAGGATGAGATTTCAGTGTTGCTGTCAGAGGATTCTGCAGCTTTCAGCATCTCCTTGAGACTGTTGTATCCTTTGCCTTTGTTATTCCATTCTTGTCTTGACTTGACCAAAAAGTTGGGTGGTGGCTGTGCTCCTTCCTCTATCTCTCTTCCGAGCATGGGATTCACCTTCATGGGGATGATCATTCGTTTGGTGATGACCGTCCACATTTCATCATTCATTGCTGAAAGATGTGCCTGTATTCTTATCTTCCAATCGTCATATTCCTCTATGGAAAACATAGATAACTTGTGATTAGAGGAATCCATGATATGCTGTAAGAATGTAATTTTAAGATGTAGAGAAAACGAGACAAAGGTGGATCTGGGTAGGTGACCAGATAAGTTGGCTTTTAACCCAACTCACTCTGATACCACATGTTGGTCCCAAGTGATGTTCGAGGTTCATGGGGAGTGAATGGACCTTGGTCAATTTCGCAAATCTCTTGAAAAACTTACTAACACAACAAGAAATTCACCATTTAACAATAGTTTTTACCCGTTGTTAAATCCATTTTAAGCGTTGTTGTAAGCAGGGTTGTTAAAACTTTTCATCATTTGACAACGCACAAAAAAACGTTGTCTTAGCTAGATACGACAATGTTTTTTGGTGCGTTGCAAGAAAAGGGTTGTCTTTTCTTATTTTCTGGAACTATTTTACAACGCTTAAAAAGCGTTGTCGTATCTGACACATCATCGAAAAAGTGACACGTCATCGCCACGTCATCAGCATAGTTTGGACACATCATCTTCCACATCATCAAATTCTGACATATCATTACCACGTCATAAGAAATAATTATGCGTTGTTAGAGATTCAAACTCGTGACCTTTGTTGGACCTTGAACCACTAGGTTACTAACGTTTTATATGTTTATATTCTATATGTATTTCTTTTATTAACTAATTATATATATATATAATTAATGACTAATTAATATATAATTGGCAGATTAATGACTAATTAATATGTTTAATAATATTTAATCTAATTTCATATTAAGACAATTATAAAGTATACTAGTGCATATTTTTAATATATGTTATAAACATACTAATTTTTTTAAATTATGAGTTTGTTCATATATATAAGATAATATTAATGCAAATAATATAAAATAACATCATAAAATAATTAAACTTTTCAACTTTAATTTAATTAAAATAATATATAATTTTTGTATTATTATATAAAAAAATTTGTACTGACCAATTAATATATGTATGTTTTTTTATTCTTTTAATTAATCATTTTTATATCTTTTTTTTATTTTATAAAATAATCTTTTCAAATAATTTATGTTTTTCGTATTAATATTAAAACCAAACTCATTTATATTTATTTTTTAAAATAATAATATATAATTTTTATATTATTATGTAATACAAATTTTTATATTTTTCAAATTAATATATGTATTGTTTTTTTTTGTTGTAAAATAAGTTTTGGTTCAAATTAAAACCAAACTCATTTATATTTATTTTCTAAAACAATAATATATAATATTTATATTATTATGTAATACAAATTTTTATATTTTTCAAATTAATATATGTATTGTTTTTTTTGTTGTAAAATAATTTTTGGTCCAAATTAAAAGCAAACTCATTTATCTTTATTTTCTAAAACAATAATATATAATTTTTATATTATTATGTAATACAAATTTTTATATTTTTCAAATTAATATATGTATTGTTTTTTTTGTTGTAAAATAATTTTTGTAAAACACAATAATTTTATCTTTATTTGTTTTTTAGAAAAACATTCATAATTTATGAATTATCACTACAAGAAATTTGAGAAATAGTGACGAGAAAATTTGTCATTTAAATGCTATTTTTCGTCACTAAAAGTATTTGGTGACGAAATCTTAGCGTTGCAATGATCGTCGTTGTAGGTGCGTCACAAAAGAAAAATGTGACAATTTTTTAAATTTGTCATCAAATAGTGAACTTTTAATGACGCTAAAGGTATCATCACTATATTTTATTATTTATAGTGACATTTAACTCGTCATTTTTTCTTTAAAATTTTTGTCACCTATTATGTTATTTCGTCATCTAAATGGTTAACTTTAAATGACAAATGTCTTATTGTCATGAAAACATTGAACTTCAGTGACAAAATCAAATATTTTACTAAACTCATCGTTATTTGGTGACAACTTTATTGTCATTAAAATATTAATTATTTCGTCATCTTTAAATAATTCGTCATGAAAGAGTTATTAGATGATGACAAAATTTTAGTCGTCATTTAATAAATATATCATGTTGTCGTGATAAATTAGCATTTGATGACAAATATTAATTGTCACCGAAAATAGAAGTATTATGACAACATATTGTTTTCGTCAAAAAAATATATGACGATTTTTATCCGTCACAAGATATACACATACGGTGACAAATAATATTTGGTGACAAAATATTATATATCACTAAATGAATATTTATCATGACAACTAAATCAATTCATTGAGATAAGATTAGTTTTTTCATGACAAAATAATCATCGTCATTAACTTATTGATTTTATATGACGACGTTCACGATTACGGAAAAAAAATTAACATATAGAGACAAATTGTTATATTAATGTCATCTTTTGTAAAATATATTTCATTATATATTTGTGACAAAATATATTATTGTTACCCGGCTCTAGTTGTAAATATTTTAAATTTAGTATTTAATAATAATTATAACTATACCAAATTTGTTTTCATTATAAGATCACAAATTTATTCCAAAACCAAATTGTGCACAAAACTAAAATAATATACATATTCAAGTACCAAAATGAATGTAAATATTTAAAAATACTAAAAGACAGTGGCAAATATCCAAGTTTGACCAATGAAATTAACAATCTTAGTTAATATAAGAAAATGAAACAGATCATCACTTAAAAGGGACCAAACTATCTAGATAAATATTAGGACTATAATCCTAAATCTTATTTCCTTTCTTGCTTCTTTCAAAACTTCAAAGTGGCAAGAATGAAAACTTCTCGTGAGGAGATCCACAACCATCTGAATATAGATTCACCTGTATATTCCAAATCAATATTAGTATATTAAAAGTAAATATACTCGAAACAATGTATATGAAATTTTTTATTCCTCAATGACACATAACAATGGTTGAAAAACACAATTACAAAAGCAAACTTTAAGAAAAAAAAGTTAAACAATGAATAAATACGTAAACCATATAAATCATACACCTAAACAAAATTAAATTAAAAAAACACATAATAAACTAACAAATAATATACAAATAGAAAACAATTTAAACTAACCTTGAAAATATTTCAGAGCTCAATTCCTTTAGCAGCAAGATATTCCATGAGTTTATTGATATTTGCACCTTGTTGAGATAGTTGGTTCTTCAAACTAGTTACTTCGTTCTCAAATTCAACCACTTATGTTTCAGACTGTTGTAGTTGTTTCTGTGTCTCTTGAATATTCTTTTGCTGTTGTTGGGTAGATGATTCATATAAAGTGTTTCGTCTGCGTGGAGCTTTTGGACCATACCCTAAGCCTTTTACATCCATGTCCAAGGACCTCAAAAACTATCTCATCAGGACTCTTATCAATTCCTTTTTCTTTATATTGCTCCACTAACTTAACCATCTTCTCCTAGTTGAACATATAAATGTAAACAATTAATACTCAACAATATTACAATTAATAGAATTGAATTCTCATAAAATATAAATGTAAACAATTAATATTCAACAATGTTACAATTAATAGAATTGAATTCTCATAAAAGAAATTTGTATGCAACTTACCCAATTATCTTTTGCCTCATCACTAGACCATCCATCTTTCTCAGTATAATGAGTACGTTTATACAATTCGATTCTATCACATAGTTCTCCATTAAGCTCATTCTGAGACTAAAAAGTAAAATTTTGATTAATCTAAAAATGGAATCATAAGAAATAACATCAAATCAAGGAACAACAATTAAATATTAATAAATGCATAATTTATTTTTCATTCAACTATAATTAAATAATCAATGCATAATTTATTTCTAATTTCATATGAAGTGAACTTTGCATGAGATTAAATTTTATGAGCATAATATAAAGTTAGTCTATTTTATATCTTTGACCATGAAGTTATGTGTCATCTAACATATATTATTGAGATTGAGATATCCATGGAAGAATATTTGTCGATATTTATTTTCTTGTATTTGTCGATATTTTCCAATATCATTTTGTAGTTGGCATGATTGTTTCTTATTCTTAAATTAAAGGATACGATTCAATACTCCATATATGTACAACTATAAAGAAGGAGGATCCCTTCAATATTGGATCAAGAAACAATCTTGCCAACTATACAAAAGATATTAGAAAATATCGACAAATACAAGGAAACAAATCAAAAGGAAAATATCGACAAATATTCTTTCATGCATATCTCAATCTCAATATATACTCAGATTAATTCATAATTAATCTAATTCATAATTAACCAACACATGGTGCAATACTTTGAAAAACAAAAAAATAAGTACAAATGAAAAATGTAGTAAAATAGAAGTACTTAATTATATTACTGCAAATGCCTTCCAACACAAAAAATCCCAAGAATTGCATACCCACAAAAAATCCTTCCAAGTTCATCCCTGTGATCAAGATCAATGTGAATCCATAGATATTACACAAATTCATGGCTATAATGATCAATAAATTGATATAAAGCTTCAAAAACTGAATAAATAAAACTGAATTCTAGTATAAGATCATAGTAACATATGCCACTTCATGATGCATAATAACACTCGATTATCTTTAAGTATTGACTAATAACAAGCAACCAACAAGGACAATCAATTAATAGATAAAATATTACAAATGAAGATTGATCTCAAATGCATAAAACGAATAAAAATTTCTGAAAGATGATATTACCAATAGCCAGTTCTTCGTTATTGTCAAACTCAAATGCATAAACGAATAAGAATTCCTGAAAGATGATATTACCAATAGCCAGTTCTTCGTTATTGTCAAGAGGATGAATAAAAATAAATCTTGCAACAAAATAATTCAATATAACCTAGGGTATATGCACGAGAGAAAATAGGAATAGATGAGATACTTACCATGATTAAATTTTGATTTTCCACCATCCGCAATTTGATAGCCTGCCAATTTCTTCCCAAAACTGGAGAAAATAAGAATAGATGAAATACTTACCATGATTAAATTTTGATGTCCCACCATACACAATTTGATAGCCTGCCAATTTCTTCCAAAACGAGAGAAAATAAGAATAGATGAGATATTTACCATGATTAAATTTTGAATTCTCACCAACCCCAATTTGATAGCCCGCCAATTTCTTCCCAAAAAAAGGATAAAATAGAATATTGTAAATTCGGGAAAGATATGAAAAAACAAAAATAAAGAGATAAAACAGAATATTGTAAATGCGGGAAAGATATGGAAAAACAAAACTAAAGATATGGATAAATAAGAAAGAAATTACCACGGAGGAACTCCTAGAACATAACATTTGTACTACTCTTCCATTGATGATTGAGTAAACTCATTTCAAACCCAGGACACATATTTTACATTGGGGTTATCGATTATTAAAATCAAGCTGACAATTGTTAAAATTGGTATTGAAAATTAAAGTTGGGATAAACATGTTGAATAATCAATAGGAAAATGGAATGAATACTAGAAAGAGAGATTGAGAGGGAGAGTCTGGCGGTGAGGTCGTCAATTGCAGAGAAGTGCATATTTCGATAAACTTTCAATTAATTATTTTCTACTACTTTTTTTATGTAATCAAGTCAATATTTGATGACCACTTTTAATTAGATAATTTAGATCCACTTTAATAAAGTAATATAGTGTTTAGCTATACGACAACTTCTCATTGTATTACAAATTCAAATAATCAAATATTAATATTATATTATTTATACATTATATTATATATTTTAACTATAAAATATATCATTTATAAGTTAATAAAAAGAAAAAAAATTCTCACAACTGTATATAAAATAAAAAAAATTATAATAAATAGATCTTAATAATATTGTATTTCTTATTAATATATATTAGTTAATGTTCTTAATAGATGATTTGAAAAAACTACTTACAAGACATGTGATAAGACTTGATCGGGCTACTCAATAAGATATGATACTTTAATTATCACCTTTGTATAATTCCCTTAACAATAAGACTATATATATATATATATATATATATATATATATATATAATTTTAATTTGGAATATATTTTAATATAACTAATTGAAGAATTTTGTTTTATTTTTTTACAAAAAAATCGTTTACAAGTCTTAAAAACGATTCACAATCTAACATATATATGATGGTAATTTGTACAAATATATCATCTTTTTATGTCAATTGTATAACTATAAACATAAATACGAAACGAAAAAAATTATACTGACGAAGTACACAAACACCAAAAATTTTGTATCACCATGACATGAAAAGAAAATGCTCTAAAATTTAAATGACTTGTGAAAATATATTAGTAGTTGTTAATACATGATAAATGATAATAATCCATAATTATATAAAAAAATATTTATAACAATAGTGAATTATAAAGTACAAAATTATAAAGTATAGATCATGTTACTAAGATGTTAAAATATAGATAACATTTGTTATTAAAAAAATTAAATTGTGTTTAAAAATTCAAGTTATAAAAAGTAACAAAAATCTCTTAGACATTTAAATTATGTATATTTTAAAATTTATTAAATTTCATACTAAGACATCATTTCAATAATTTAATTGAGATGTCCACAAATGTCAAACCACCAATAAATAGCATTATGCCAACATATCTACTTAAAGAAAAACTAGTAAATTCATATTATAAAAGAAATATATTTATACATCTAGATGAAAGTTCTTAATAATGTAATTTTTTGTTAGTTGATATATAATTTAACTAGTATAATTCTCGTTGATGACACGAGTTTTATCATTAAAATATTTTTAAATATAAGTGTGTATATGAGATATTTACAGAATCACTAAATCAAATTTCCTTTTTATCTTAATATATATATAATACAATAGTACATATATTTTTAATATAGTAATAATTATAATATAATGTTGTGTAGTGTTTTATATTAGATTTAGTTGATTTGGGTAAAGGGCAATCAATTTGAGTATCCTGTTGTCAATGTTGAATATTTAAAAATACAATTTTTATTTAATTGATTAGAAAGAAACAACAATTTCTCATAAGAGTATACGAATTGAGAAATAAGAAATGATTTTTTGGTCAAATATGTATTTTCTATAAATATAATTGAATATATTAAATTTCTATATTGTATATAGGGACTAAACTTTATTCTAATTCAGAAAAATAAAATATTAGAATTTAAATATTGAATATTTTCTATAAAAAAAGATATATATAGATTATACAAATATGAATAAATTAAAAATTAATTGATACAAACATTGATTGAACATGTATGTGATGGAACACAAAACTTTGGAAAAATCTAGAGTTGACATGTGTCTCTCATTTCTCTCTTGTCACCCCTTCATCTTCCTCCTCTTCATTGCTCATCACTCTCACTAAATACATAATAAATTACTATAATGCATATATGAAGTATCATATATATATAGAATAACAAATATCAAAAATGATAAAATGTCAATCTTCCAGCACCATGTTCTGGGCCAAATACGCCACCGTTTTAATCAATTCATTCATTTTATTTTATTTTCCATTTCTTAATCTCTTTCCTGTTTTCCATTTTATTTATTATTATTTTATTAATCTCTCTCATCATGCTATCCAGAGGATTTGTATCTTTTTTATTAATTTTTCTCTCTTTCTCTTCAGTCATTCTACCGCCATTTATTTTCTTTGTACTCCATCCAATTTTTTCCTCAATATATATGTTTTAGAGAATATCAAATTTCAGCAAAATATCAATAATCATGTATTAGGATTTGGGCAATAAAGGGTTATTCAATCTCTCAAAACATTTCTTCTCGATCAACTAACGGTATAGTTTCAGAAACATCAATAAACAAGAGGATAAGTTTCAGAAAATTCACAAGTTCAAAAAACCTTTAACATGTAGGAGAGGTGGGAGATGTCGAGATGTGAATAGCGACAATGGGTGGAGATAGACGATGCTAAGGAATGTGAAAAGTGAAAAGGTCATATGTTGTCCTCTAAATTATTTCTTAAAGACGTTTTTTTTTAAGTTAGTAGATAATTAAATAGAGATAAATATAGTATGTCAGCAAGTACAAAGCAAGAAGGTCAGCGTAGTTGGTTGAGAGTATTCTCTCAAATTTACAGATTAAGTGATCGAATTTTGTTAGATGGGTTTTTTGATTTTTTTTTTCTCACTTATTTGAAATAATTAATTAATAAAGAATTATTATCTCATCATATATGATTAAAATATAAATTATAGAATGACAAATATTATATAATGATGCATAATTGAAATATGTAACAAATATGAGCAGTCATCATTATTAACATAAAATGTTGCCTTTCTAATTCAATTGTTACGAATTAATACAAATTTTCACTAAATTTAACATTAATATATAACGAAATAGTTTCATAATATTTTTATCAAATTAATGATTAGTGACGAAGTAATATTTTGTTGTTTTAAAATCTTAAATTGTTTTAATTTGAAAACCCATCTACAACGAAACATTCTCACTCCAAATGATATAATGTCAAATTGACATTTATTGTCACCAAATATGAACAATTCTGACGAACTATTATTGTTAATAATTCTTACTAAAAAATCATGACAAAATAATTTATTGTCAATAAAATAAACAATTTGTGACGCTTATAATCATTTTGTCGTTGAAATATATTTGCCACTAAAATTTTGGACTAATGTTTTGCTTTAGAAGAATATTGTCATGATTTTGTTTTATTCATAATTAAATATCTAAATTAGTGAAGAAAAAAAATCTAATGATGTTAAAAATAAATAGTGCCACAAAAGTACATATATCGATGATGAAAATATAATTCGTCATTAGTAGTTAAGAAATAGTGAAAAAATTAGTGGGAAATTATACCTTAAAAGAATATTATGACGAATATATTTTAATTGTCACGAACTAATGGTGTCAATATTTATTTTCAATAATTCAAGACAAAATATAGTATTGTCAAGAAAATTAAACAATTTGTCACGTCAAATATCGTCACCATTTGCAATAAAATTGTCGTTAAAAGGTTCTTCTCTAAAATTTTGGTGGGAAATTCTATCTTAAAAGAGTATTGTGAGGATCATTTTTTAATCGTCATGAAGTATGAACATTGGTGACGAACGAATGATGTCAATATTTGTTTTAAAAATTCATGACAAAACTTGTCACTGTCATGAAAATTAAACAATTTCTGACGTCAATTATCGTCACCAATTACAATAAATTTGTCATTAAAAGATTTCCCTCTAAAATTTTGGTGGGAAAGTCTACATTAAAAGCATATGGTGACAAATAATTTTTAATCGTCATAAAATATGCAAATCAGCGACGATAAAAATACTTAATAATGACAAAGATAAATAATGTCATAAAAATACATATATTAGTGACAAAAATTGAATTTATCACTATTAAGTAATAAATTGTGACAAAATTTCATGCGTTGCAAAAAAAATCGTCACGAATGGTGTGATTTCTTGTAGTGTATGAATTATAAAACACAATTTTCCAATTATGTTTTAAAATAATATACCAATTTTGTATTATTATATAAAAGGGTGAGAGTAATATTTTAGGTGTAGTTTCTTAATTAATTCAAAATAGTACTTTATAAAAAGACATCTCACTTTTTTAAAATTATGAGTTTGTTCATATAAGATAATATTAATGTAAATAATGTAATATAAGATAACATTATAAATTAATTAAATGTATTAAATTTAAGTTAATTAAAAAACAGTTATTTTATAATTGTTTTTTGATTAACACATGCAACACAAAAAAAAGGTTGCATAATGGGTTGTAAAATTATAAAAAAAAGTTCTAAGAAAAGACAACACATAAAAACGTTGCATAAAAGGGTTGTCGTATAGCGAAAAAAAGCCATTTAACAACCGTACAAAAAAAAAGTTGTCATTTCCATTTTTAGCATTGTCGTATGGTGAATTTTTTGAAAAAAGACAACGCTTTTCGGAAACAGGGTTGTAAATTCCTAAAAGACAACACAAATTCATAAAAAGGGTTGTTAAATGGGGATTGTTATAGCCTAAATTTCTTGTAGTGTAATCTGCAAGTTACTTGAACTTGCAGCACCAGACAATTACTGCTTACAGCACTAGGATGCAGTGCTGCACTCTGTAACTTAGAGTTTTTTATACATAGCGAAAAAATATGTTTTGTAACACAAGGTTAATTTTCTCAAATATGATCTTTTTCAAAACGTTTTATGCTTATGACAGAGATAAATATATAAGATAAATCACATATAAGAAAGTAATAAAACACTTATGGTTATAGTAGTTTGAAGGTGGTGTAATTCTTTTATGTCCACTCTACTGCTATCTCGAATAGGAGCTTTGTTTAGCAAGATTGATTTACAGGACACTCCTAACAATCTATCAACTTTACAAAGCAAAACACCTACTAGAGTTCAACGTACACACAACAATTGCAAACTTTAAAGGTACACCCACACAGGGTTTCAAACTCCCACACATTAAAGCTGTCTATCTCCTAGACAACTATACAAACTGCAAAAATTTCTCCTATCAACTGTTAGACACCTAAAACAACCTAAGCACACAGCAATAAGGTTAAAAAGTATATGGGTTTGTTCTTCAACTGGTGTGGTAAAGTGAGCTTTTGAATCTTTCAAAGGATCTTTCAGCTTTGAGCTTGTTTCACTTCACAGAGGTTGAGTGACTGAAACTGAGAGTAGACTTGAAAGAGTATAGCTTGAATGCTTGAATGTTTTTGCACAAATGTTTCAGTAGTCAGCTTCAGGGTTGGTCATCCTCTATTTATACTTGTAGGAGAAAATATCCGTTGAAGGAGATATCAATCATTTGAATTTTTGGAGTACTTGATCAAAGACATGGCTCGCATTTAATGCGACTTGACTTTCTCTTTCGGAGCATTTAATGCTGCAGTTGTGGCTCACAGCTTTGTGCAGCGCGTCAGTCCACGTGGCATCTTTGTATTGGATCCGTGTCTGCAACTTTGATTTTCTCTAGAATGGCTCTATTTATTCTTGCTTGGATTTTCGTTCCTCGTACTACATTTATCCTTCCTCGGATTGTAGGATACTTATTCTATTTGTCATTGGCACTGTTGACTGTTGGTTCAGTAAGCTTTGCGCTATATCCTAGGTCTGCTTGTAGCTGTTTGTTTTTTTCAGCGCTGCTGTAACTTAGACCTTCTTGCAGTATCTTCATACAGTGCTGCTGTTTCTTTTCTTGCAGTATTCCTGTAATTTTTTCATGCAGCAATGCTGCATGCAGTTCTTTCTTACTTTGCTGCATTACCGTATCTGCCTTCTTACAGCCTTTCTCGATATAGCAAAACACTTATACAAACCTCCATTTTTTAGCACTTATATTCTAGACTCAAACCTAGTCTATGAATTCACTTAAACATTGTGAAAAATGGGGTACTCAAAACTTTCTATTACATATTTGGTTTGTCACATCAAAATCTAAATACTGAAATCCAAACAATTTCCCCCTTTTTGTTGATGACAAAACCTTTACATTTTTTTGTTCATGAAGAAAGATTGTACTTTGCATTATTTCATTTTTCATCCGGATTACATATTTTGATATGCTTTGATAAATAAAGTCTAATCCTGGATTCATCAGAGATGCATCTTGTCTATTCTTTTATCACATATCTTTAGGGAAAACAAATAGCATATAAGAGTTTATAATATATAAACTTGATCAAATGTAGAAAAATAAAATTTCTTCATTGACTGAGAGAAATTTTACAAAAGAGAAAGATACAACAGAATATACAGCATGCATATAAGCTACTGAAACAAGGACCTTCTTGATGACGATTCTTCAGGTCTTCTTTCAGTATCCTTCATTTCTTGCTTGGCTCTTTCTCTCGATCCCTTCCACCAATCTTGAATGGACTCCTGATAGCATTTTTCAAGTATCTCTTGTATCCTTGGGATCTGAATCCATCTCAACCAAAAGTCCTCACAGAAAGACACTACTCTATTTTGCTTCACTAGGTCTATGTAGTAATTCTGAATTTCAAGTTCTCCAGCCTTAGTAAGCTCTTCATATCTCATCAGTGTTGATTGACATGTTTGAAATCTATTGAATTTGCCCTTTCTACATAGAAATCTGAAGTATCTGAGATACTTGGATCTCTTGTGCAGTGTGATTGCATCAAACGATAGATTCCTGTCAGTAAGCAGCTTGACTGCCTTGAAGATATTCAAGCTCCAGACAATGTTTTCTCCATACAGTCTCTGATCCATCAGCACTGATACTTCGGCAGATATGTTGTCTGTGTCGAGTCGTGGAATTTTTTGAGGGGGTAATGGTAGAGGCCTTTGTCGTAGATCCTCCTCTCACCAATCAACCCAAGACTCTGGATCCAGGCATATTCTTCAGCTTCAGCTCTAGCTCTCTCCATCCTCTGAGCAGCTATTTTCTCGTTATAATGTCTTTCTGTCTCGGCTTTGCTCACTCTCTTCTTTGAGCTTTGCTGATGGCTCTCTCTCCCTCTCTTTGAATGATGAGAGGAGGGAGATGCTGCATCCTTACTTGCAGCATGGTTGTATGCAAGGCCTGCTGCTGGTCTGCTTGCAGCAACTGTACCACCAGCTCCTTCTTCATCATCTTTTCTCCAGCATTTTGGAGAAGGAGCATCAGCAGCAGCAGATGATCCAGACCTCTTCCTTCTCCTGCTAAGAGGCTGCTGGTCATCATCTTCATCTTTTTCCTCAGCTTCTTTCTCTCCTGAGCTCTGGTATCTATCATGAATTTCTTCCCCCTTTTTGGTATCATCAAAAGCTGGGGGTGGAGCAGGGGTTTCTCTAACCACTGAAGAGCTTGGTCTTCTTGCTGGTGTGGGGGCCTCCTTGGATCCTTAGGTATGCTGAGGGAATGCATTCACCATGATGTCCCTCAGCTCTCCTACGATCATCTCCAAGTTCCCCAAATGATCGTCGACACTTCTGGTTCTTCTGGATTAATTAGATACTTACTCCAGAAGTGTCTCCAGCACCATGGAGTGAGAGTTCAGTCTGTCAGTTGCTGAATCAACTAATCTCTTTCAGAGCTTGATCTCAGCATGACTGACTACAACATCTCTCTTCAAGTCTCCCTCCATCCTTGCTTGATCCCGAAGCAGCCTGTAGGTAGACTCATTAAAGTCATTTCTGATCATCATGGGCAATACTTTGAGATCCTTCTTGAAAACTGTTATGGTTTCAGTGTGGAATTGGGCACCGACCCGCATGCTGCTCTGCATATTAGACTCATGCTTCTGGAGAGCATGCATCAGATGTCTAATAGCAGATGTCTAAGAGTATGTAGCACCGAAAGCTTTACCGCTGCAAGAATCTCAGCCTCTACCCTTCTTGTTTCTTCAGCAGTTTCTGCAAGGATGGCTGTCTGCTGTACTACTGTACTACTGTCTCTGCCAGTACAGGGATTCCAACCTCAGCAACTTCCTTCGTGGTTGGGTCTTCGGTGATCTTGGCAATGTCAGAAAGAACGACTCTGATGATGACGGTCAGTTCTCTTTGTGTATTTACAGCAGCAACTGCAGCCATGTGGACTGGGAAATCGCCATAATCCACTAGTTGAGGCTTCTCCTCCTTCAAAGTATCAAGTGTGACAATATTGGAGAGGCCTTCAACCACTTGCTCATATGCGGGGGAGCTTGAATTGTGATGACTTGAGTTTTCTTCTCCCCACATCCTCCTAGGAGTGTGCTGCATCATTGTCTCTTTGACACTAGCTTGCAACGCCTGTTACAGCATGACTTCCTCAGCCTGCTCCACTCCCAGGGTGTCGATTTGTTCCTGCGTAAATACGACATCGTCGTCCCTTCTTACAGCCTCTGCAGTCGGGGCTAGAAAGACTTGGACATCCTCCATTGCTACTTTTATCGACAGCTCTGCAGAGTGGGCTTCTGCAATAACTTTTCTCTTCCCTTTATCCTTTGCTCCCTGAGCAGCAGTGCTTCCAGATCAATCTTACACCAATGCTGCATACTCAGGTTGTAGGAGCACCAGTATGTCCTCTGAGTTGGCCCACTCCAGGACTGCTTGCTCCACTGTCACCAAATCCTTCCACTTCAGCAAGATTTCCCCCTTGGACAGTCTCATCTCCCTTCAGAGGCTTTACTGCTGCTCCATATTTCTAACAGTTGGGAATGTTGGATCCAGCACTGAATGAGCAGCTCCAAAATCGCGCGAAGAGGCTAAGTCACTAGCCTCTTGTAGACGAGCTTCTTCATCTAGCTGGACCCTTTGAAGCTCATCTACTGCAACCAGCTTACAGTAGAGAGTTGGGAAGCAACAGCTAAGACAGCCTTCTTCTTGCTGCGCAGGGCCTTCTTGGCCAGGGGTGTCCTCCTTGATGTCCTCTTGATGACGGGAAGAGGACTTTCATCATTATCATCATCATCATCGTTTTTATGATAATTGTGAGAGTATTCTCGTATAAGATGCATTTGATGAGTTTGTGCTTAGTTTCATGTTTTTAAAAAGGAAAAGTGTAAGTTTCAAGCATAATTCATGTTTGGAGGGGCACGACCGTGCTGCATGGTATGGCTAGACCATGCTCGATGAAGGATCAAAGCTGATGGATGGGGTACGACCGTACCGTGTAGCACAGTCGTGCCCAGGTGAGCAGTGTTTTCTGTTATTTTGGCATGATTTCATCTCTTACTTAATATATAAGACTCCAAAAAGTAAAAGAAGATGATAATTGGCGAAAGGAGATAGAAAGAAGAAGCATAGAGAGAGAAGAAAAAGGATTCAAGAATCGAGGGAAGCACGAGATCATCGTCGACAAGAGTTTTTAATCTTTTATCTCTTTTTAGTTTTTAGTGGATATGATATTTTCAATCTTGTCTATGAGTTTGTAGATAGTCATGTCTGGCTAATTTTCTAAGATTTCTAGGACTTATTAGTAATCTAATTCGAATCTTGATGGATCTTTAATTTTAATTTAATGTTCATGATCATTCATCTTATTTGTGTGTTTATGAGTTGATTGTTTGTTTGATTATCTGGTCAATAATTGATCACGTTTTAGTAATTAAATCAAAATTCGAAAGATGAGATTTAATTATGGAAGGATAAACACATGACACATAAAAAGACTTAGATCGGGAGATTGAGGAATTTATGTGATGAGAAATCAATCTTGGGTACTTTTAAGAGTTGTTATGTTTCTATCAGATTGAGTAGAGATACTTCTGATTGCTTAATAATCAACCGATTAACTGACTCGGGAGAGCTATTCATTCGATATATGTGATTGCTCATATAGGATGATTGATTAATGAATTTGGATTGGTTAAAGTGATATCTTCATGAGAATTAGATGAAAGCATGTCATAGAACCTGTTTTAGATCTCTATGATTCGTGAGTTAATTTATTTATGTAATTATTATTTCTGTTGAATTAATCTGTAATTGATGAGGTTTGATTTTCCTAGATAAATTTGAGAACCAGATTTGAGTAGTTAATTAGTGCTTAGATAGATAGTCTCTATGGGATCGACCTTGCTCACCACTCCTACACTCTACACCGTATATTTGTACTCGATCCTCAAGCAAATGGGCTAGCTGAGGTGTCAAATCGGGAGATAAAGACAATCTTGGAGAAAACTGTGAATGTAAACCGAAAAGATTGGGCATTTCACTTAGATAACTCCCTATGGGCATATCAGACGACATTTAAAACGCCCATTGGTATGTCCCCCTACCAACTCCTCTTTGGTAAATCATGTCATCTCCTGGTGGAATTGGAACACAAAGCGTTTTGGACTACAAGAGCATTGAATTTCGACTACAAACGGGCACACTCAGATCGAGTACAAAACCTCTTAGAATTGGATGAGTTCCGAAATGATGCCTATGAAAGTGCTCGAATCTACAAAGAACGAACCAAACACTTTCACGACAAAATGATTCAAAGGAGGACATTCAAGCCAGGAGATCCGATATTGCTTTTCAATTCGAGACTTCGATTGTTCCCTGGAAAATTGAAGTCAAGATGGTCGGGACCCTTTTGGGTGAAGAAGGTGTTTGATCCAGGCTATGTTGAGTTATTGGCAAATGATGGACGCACGTTTCCCGTTAACGCACAAAGAATCAAGCTATATTATGGAAATGGAACAAAGGAGACGGCCAAGTGCATTTATTTTATAAATGGCTCATAAAAGGTACGTTTTCATCTCGTCTGGCAGAAGACGTAAAACTTAGCGCTACTTGGGAGGCAACCCAATTAGTTAGGTTTCGTTTAAAAAAAATGTAAAGCACGATCGTGCCCCATGGGGCACGATCGTGCGCCATAGACCTGTGAGGCTGGCAGACCGGGCACAGGAGATAGTGCCATACAGTACGATCGTGCACGGTCAGGTCGCAGTTCAAAAGGGTGAAAAGAGGGGGGAAGAATTCTCACTTTTTCTTCCTCCAAGTCGACCCTAATCTAAATTTCATCAAATTGGATGATTTTGCACCGATTAAACAAAAATTTATCATTCACCCACTCCATAATCACGTAAATTACTTAACACATTGGAAGAAAAGTGTCTCTATTGACAATTTAGAACCATCAAGTGCAATTTTCACTTTTTCATCAAAAATGTATGTTTCTTTCCGATTGTTTAAACTTCTTTTATGCTAGAATGACTGAATGTGACTTGGGAAAGGTTTTATTCGGAGTAGAATTTTATTTGGAGAATTTTTGTCATTAGAGACTTCTGCCGAACACTTGGTGTGCAATGATATTTCTTTAATTTTGGTTGAATTTTGAGCATGATAGGCCGTGGTTCTCCAAGATTATGATGTTTCTTATTGCATGCAATGATGAATTGATGATTATGGATTATAATTTGGAGTCCACATGCATGTCTTGTTGATATGGGTACAAAAATGTTAATTATGCTTGTGTTTAAGTTTGGGGGAAGACATAGGTGTGCAATGGAAACCCGATATCGCATATAACTAATCATGGAAATAATTGCAGGTTACCATGGTAGGAGGAAAGAAACGAAAGGGGACCAAGGGTGCTTCGACGAGCTCTTCGATCCCTCAACCCACTTCTCATACTCATTATAAAGTACGGTTGACGGATCCTGAACATAAGGCTCGATGGGACATATTGGTTGAACGATCGATTGAAGCTACCCGATATACTGATGATAGTGCCTTGCGGACTTTTGGTCTACACAATGATTTTTGGAGATTGGCCGAGTGGGTTGGGTGGGTTGCCTTTTTCAGAGGGAGATGGAGGACATATCCCAAGATTATGCTTGAGGTCCTGAGCACATTATCTGTCAAGGAGAGATCACGAGCTCCGATGACCCCAGAAAGCATCAGCTTTCACCTGTAGAACCGGCCGTACAAGATCACCATAGAGCAGTTCCGGCAGATATCGGCAGAGGCTACTACGGTTAAGCATCATAAGCATTTTCGAGAGGTGGAGTTTTGGGGCTTGCTCACGGATTACAGTGTGAGGGATCCGGTACTATGGGATGCAAGAAAAGCAAAGGCCATATGGATATACAACCCGGTTTTTAATACATTCAGTAGATGTTGGCTAAGACTGTCTTCGCTCGTCATGATAGTGGAGGATTTCGGGTGGACGAGCTATACATCTTATACTGCATAGTTCAGAACCGAGCATTGAGAGTCGACATCGTGACTTTTCTGATTAGGCAGATGAGCAGGACTGCGAAGCAGACTAGTGGTGATATTGTCATAGGAGGCATGATCACCCCATTGGCTCTGCATGTAGGGATGACATTGAATTCTTTCTCGCATGTGCCCGGATCAACAATGATTGACATGCATACGTTGGTGAACCAGCACTTTATCTGCCCGAACCCGACCGACCATGGTTACTTCTTCCAGCAGAACAGGGCTCCGGGATTTCCACTACTTAATCCGTAGTTCACCACTGTAGGCGATATGGAGGATGACTAGGACATCGAGGACCAGCAGAATTGGTCGACGGATATACCAGAGCACATAGCCCTCTCTCATGGTGTGTCGTATGTGCCAGCACCGCACGATATGCCGGATATGCATCGCGAGGCGATCGAAGAAGAGGAGGAGTATGAGCGGGGAGCAGATTACGACTATGCCGCACCTCCACAGCCTGATGGGTACCCGCAGCAGCAGCACAACTATGCCCCTCAGTATGACGCGAGATTGGGGGCATTGGAAACGGATCTGGACGAGCTGCGAGGAGAGTTCCACGACTACCGGTCGACGATGATGGACTTCATGGCATGTATGTACCATTGGAGGATCTCCATGGGTCATATCTATCCGCCACCGCCACCGCCACCGCCGACAGAGGATTAGAGCGATGAGAGGTTTTGTTGTTTTATTTTTTTTTCTTTTTTGACAATTTTTGTTTTGTTTTTGTGTCTTTTTTTCCCCATTTTTATGTCTTTTTTGGAATTGTAGACTTTAAGTTTGGGGGATGTGTGAGACCCGAGCCTTTCGTTAACCTTTTGACCAAAATAGTTCATGCATCGTATCCATCTCTTATTGCTTATGTGTTATTTATGACGTTACATGATTATAATTTGCTCTTAAATATTGAATTATTTATATGCTCTTATATGATTGATGATGAGAAACCCCTATTATAATTGATTGAGACTCGAGTAATTGTCGAGTGCATAATATTAATTATTTAATTAATGATGATATAAATTATGTTGAATTCTGTAAAGAAAATAAATCTAAATTGTATCTATATATAAATATGTATTATATATATTATTATATATGTATATAAGTAAGCAGCGTATGTATATATATATATAAGAGATTAATTCATAATATAATATAAATATAAATCAGCCGCCTAAGTTAATAAGTAACATATGTACATGCAGAAGTTTAATATTATATATATATATATATAAGTAGCATAAGTAAATATATGCATGCAAAACTTAATTAATATATATATATATATATGTATGCCATAATTCGCAAAGAGTACATGTAACTTTAATTAAATAAAGTAAGTATATCAAGTGAGGTGAGGTGACGGATTTCGGTGGAGTGATTAAAAAAAAAAAAAAGAGAACAGACAGAGAAAGAGCAATGAAAGAACAGAGAGGCAGAGGGAGGGAGGAAAAGAAAAGAAAAGAAAGTAACGGTTCGTGAAATTTTGGTTTCGTTTTTTCATCGTTTTTCTTTAGAATTTGAAGGGGAGCTCGTGGGGACGTGTTCTTCGATTTGATCGGAGTGAATTCTCAAGATTTTTCCCGTAAGGTATAAAGAAATTAGTGAATTATATATGTTTCTAGTTATTATAATTCATCAGTTGTTTTGGTAGATTTATAGACTGAATTGGGAAAAGTGTTAAACATGAAAGTTATAACCCTATCTCTTAGCTAAACTCAGGAGCAAACCGTGGATGTTTCGGTTAAATATTGAGTGAGATAATGTCAAAATTATAGGGCTTGGTCTATAATAACGGTTCGAAGATGGTTAATTATGCTGTGTTTGTAGCCTAATTTTATGCAGGTTGGAGACTAAATTAGGAAAAGTGTTGAACATGAAAGTTGTAGAGCTATATGTTAAGTTTCTACCGATTCTTACCATGTTCGATTTGGATTTTTATAACTCAAGTTATAGGGAAAGTAATGAATATGGTTAATTAAACATATATGTATTGCATTTCATTGCATAATGGAAATTAAGAAAAATGGAGAGGGAAAAACTTTTGACAGGCGGTGAATAGAAATAGAAGACATATAACTCTCATTTTAAAAATAACAGAGGAGACGATATTCAGTATTCAGGCATGTACTCATTTAGTTATAAAAAATAGAGAATTTTTATGTTTGAGTTCTAATGCTTAATCGAAAGAGTATTATAAAATTTGCTATTAATAACGTTCAGGTGGTGAATTAGAAGTTGATATAGTCAGAATCTTTGGAATTTCAGGTAAGTAGAAATTTATTTGCAATTACAATGTATGAATATAATATTTCATGTTGTATATTGATTAAGTGATTTTATGTGATTTTATGTCTCTTTGAGAGTTAACGTACTTGAATGATGCTGTGGTGAAATATATGAGTTGTATTATCATTCACGAGCATCAACACGTGTATATGTAAATGATGAAAGTTATTGCATTCTACATGCACGAAGTGATTTGAAGAAAAATATTTTATTGACCACTACTAGTGCACTGAGGCATGTAAATCATGCTTATGATATACTATATGGTTAGCCGGTGGCATGTGAGACATGGATATGGCTTGATTTGTTCAGCCAGTGGCATGTGAGACATGGATATGGCTATTAATGATATATGCTTAGCCGGTGACATGTGAGACATGGATATGGCTTGATGTGTTCAGCCGGTGGCATGTGAGACATGGATATGGCTATGATGAATAATGTTATGTTGAGCTCTACCCGGTGCCTAGTAGATGGTGGTCAAGGGCCCGATGAAGGAAAATGTTTTCGAAATAAATGTTTTCATTCATGAACATGCATCAATAACGTTATTTCGTATTATTCATGTTGTGTGCATAATTTCTGCTTACTGAGCTTTTTAGCTCATATAGTTCATGCATTGTAGGTGAACCTGGTGATGCATAAGCTCATGGACTCTCTGATAATATTGTTGAGTTCCTATTGGTTCGTAGACGGTGTACATAGATGACGACCTGTTGGGCTAGGCTATGGGCTTATTTTGCTTTAAACAATATTTCGATAAATTACATGGACTTCTATGTTTTCCTCACACTCTGATATACATAAATATGTAAATATGCAGGTGAGTGTGGTTTTCTGTATAGTACATGCTTCGATGCATGTTATAAAGTTCTTAACGAGTTTCATGCAAGAAGGTTTTCATGTGCAAGAAAAGTTTTTATGTTATTTAAATTTTAAAAAAAAATCACGCACTTTCTTACAGGTCTTTTAATAAAAAATTCTATATAAGTCTAGTTAAGTTGGCTATGTTTAAAAATGTGGGTGTGACAGAGTGGTATCAGAGCCCAGCAGATGGTCTTGTAGACTGTCCATGTACATGATCTCAGAACTTGGGGCGCAACGCATTGTCAGTAAGTTTTGTTTTATTTTATTTTGCTTTGCATTCATATATTTCATGATTTCTATTGGTCATATGATTTAGGATTCCATATAGTAGTTGCAAACCATGGTAAGAACTCGAGGTGAGAGTAGTAGAAGAGATAGATCTCAAGAACAAGAGGCATCTACTGGAGGAGTAGGTAATGACCGTGATATTGTCATTACTAGGTTGACTGAATTAATAGAACGGCAGTCCCAACAGATCCAACAACTTGTCCAACAAAGAAATATGGATGGACAATTAGGGGGTGAAATGAATCAACCACCACATCGAATAGAATATATAGAGGTGGTTGGAGAAAGATTTAGAAAGCTAAATCCACCAATGTTTGAGGATGCTATCGACCCCACTGCTGCAGAAGACTGGCTAAGAACTATTGAAAACATGTTTCAGTATAGCAGAGTTCCGAATGAAGAAATAGTGGTGTGTGCTTCCTTTATGTTGCGAGGAAGTGCAGGACACTGGTGGGATATGATAAAGAGTATTGAAAATGTTGAGACCATGGGTTGGGATAGATTTAAGGAGCTTTTTAGAAACAAATACTTTACAGCTCCAGTGCGTATAATGAAAATGAATGAATTGATACAGTTAAGGCAAGGAGGAATGACTGTTTCAGATTATATCCGCAAATTTGAGTAGTTATCTAGGTTCGCGGAACATATGGTTAGTACGGAGGTACTAAAAGTTGAAAGATTTCTTGAAGGCCTAAGACCTGAAATTTATAGAGATGTGAGTATGTCGGGAATTCAGGGGGCCACTTATTCACAAATAGCTGAGAAGGCACAAGTCGCAGAACAAGCTGAACAACGAATAAGACATGTACAGGAGATGCGACGCCAGTTCACTCAAAGACAAGGACAACGTTGGACTGGAAATGAAAAGAAGAGGCCACCTCAATTTCAGAGCCCAAAACCTAATTTTCAAGCTAAGCAAGGAGAGGGTCAAGAAGACCCGAGTAAATGTATGAGGGTTGAGCAGAGTAAGGCTCCAATACCAGTACATCCATGTCGAAATTGTGGGAAACTACATAGAGGGGCTTGTCTTTTGGGTACGAGAGCTTGTTTTACTTGTGGGTAAGTGGGACATATTGCCAGGGTATGCCCGAATAAACCAAAGCCGAACACACAAGATAGAGTTCCAGCTAGAGCTTTTACCATGACCAGAGAGGAGGCTGAAGTGAATCCATCTGTTGTTACAGGTAAAATCTTTATCTTTGGTACTTCAACATTTGTATTATTTGACTCTGGAGCTACGCATTCATTTGCATCTACTGGGTACATTAAAAGAATAGCTAGGATACCCGAAATAACAGATGTTAGTTATAGTGTGGTAGTCCCTTCTGGAAATCCAAAACAGACCAATCAGGTATTGAGAGCATGTGTTATTCCAATTGAAGGTCGGGAATTGTATGCAGATTTGATCGTATTAGATATGAATGATTATGATATAATTTTGGGTATGGATTGGTTGTTAAAATACGGTGCTACCATAGATTGCCAGAGAAAGGTAATTATATTTCAACCACCTGAAGAAGAACTTTTTTCATTTATCGGAATAAGAACAAACTTCAGATTTCCAGTAATATCAGCAGTGAAAGCACAACGACTATTGGAAAGTGGTTGTGAGGGTTATTTGATAAGTGTTATGAATTTGGAAGAACGACAGGGCCCGTCAGTTAGTGAAGTTCCAGTAGTTCAAGACTATCCTGAAGTATTCCCAGATGATCTCCCAAGACTACCACCAGATCGTGAGATAGAGTTTGTTATTGAGCTACTTCCAGGAACTGCACCTATATCCAAATCTCCATACAGAATGGCACCGGTGGAACTGAAAGAGCTAAAGATACAATTACAAGACTTGCTGGATAAAGGATTCATTAGACCTAGTTTTTCACCATGGGGTGCACCGGTTTTATTTGTTCGTAAGAAGGATGGTACAATGAGGATGTGTATAGATTACCGAGACTTGAACAAAGTTTCTATCAAGAATAAGTATCCTTTGCCCAGAATAAATGACTTGTTCGACCAGCTTCAAAGATCAGCTATATTTTAAAAAATTGATCTACGATCGGGGTACCACCAACTAAAAATAAAGGAAGAAGATATAGCCAAGACAGCTTTTAGCATGAGATATGGGCACTATGAATTTTTGGTGATGCCTTTTGGTTTGACAAATGCTCCAGCAGCATTCATGGATTTAATGAATCGGATATTCAGTGACTTCTTGGATAAGTTTGTCATCATTTTTATTGATGATATCCTTATTTACTCTAAGACTAAAGAAGAGCATTCTATGCATTTGAGAAAAGTGTTAGAAGTTTTAAAGAAGAAACAATTGTATGCTAAATTCAAGAAATGCGAGTTTTGGTTGGACCAAGTGGTGTTTCTTGGCCACGTCGTACCAGGAGCAGGAATTTCAGTAGATCCAAGTAAAGTTGAAGCAATTATCAATTGGCCACAACCTATAAGTCCCATAGAGGTACAAAGTTTTCTTGGTTTAGCTGGATACTATCACAGATTTATAGAAGGGTTCTCCAAGATTGCTTCTCCATTGACACATTTGACAAGGAAGACTGTGGCCTTCAAATGGACAGAAGCTTGTGAAAAGAGTTTTCAGGAACTTAAGAAGCGATTAACATCAGCACCCATTCTTTCTATTCCATCAAGTACTGGAGGTTTCATATTCTATAGTGATGCTTCAAAGAATGGGTTGGGTTGTGTACTAATGCAGGGTGGTAAGGTGATCGCGTATGCATCAAGACAACTGAAAGAGTATGAAAAGAATTATCCTACTCATGATTTAGAGTTGGCTGCAGTTGTGTTTGCACTAAAAATTTGGAGGCATTAGCTTTATGGAGAGCAATGTGAAATCTACACTGATCACAAAAGTTTGAAGTATTTCTTCACCCAGAAAGAGTTAAATATGAGGCAAAGAAGATGGTTAGAATTGGTGAAGGATTATGATTGTGTCATCAATTATCATCCTGGTAAAGCTAATGTGGTTGCGGATGCACTGAGTAGAAAATCTACGCAAACTGTGGCAACTATGAATTCGATGCAGAAGCAAATACTAGTAGATCTGCAGAAATTGAACATTGAAATTGTTCAGCAGGGATTGGTGGAGGTCAAGCTGGCAGCTTTGACTCTTCGACCCACTTTAATTGATAGATCCAACAAGGACAAAAGACTGATAAATATTTGACTGATATAGAGAAAAACATCACTTCAGGAGCATTGCCTGATTTTCAGCTATCAGATACTGGTGTTTTTCAATTTAAGGGTCGATTATGTGTGTCTAATGTAGATAACATACGTGAAGAAGTCATGATAGAGGCACACACAACGCCATACTCAGTACATCCGGGAGCTACTAAAATGTACAGAGATTTGAAACAATATTACTGGTGGCCAGGTATGAAAAGAGATATCGCCAAGTATGTGGAACAATGTTTAACTTGTCAACAGATAAAAGCAGAACATCAAAGACCAGCAGGAACTTTGCAACCTTTGCTTATTCCAGAATGGAAATGGGAGAGAATTACTATGGATTTTGTAACGGGATTGCCGAAAACAGTTAAAGGTCATGATGCTATCTGGGTTATTGTGGATCGGTTAACTAAATCTGCTCATTTTCTTCCTATTTGCTCTACTTATTCTATGGATCGATATGCTCAAATCTATATACAGGATATTGTTAGACTTCATGGTGTGCCCCTATCCATTGTTTCCGATAGAGATTTAAGATTTTTATCTACTTTTTGGAAGAGTTTGCATAAAGCGTTGGGAACTCAGTTATCCTTCAGCACAGCGTATCATCCACAAACGGATGGACAATCAAAAAGAACAATACAAACTCTAGAGGACATGCTTAGAGCTTGTGTGTTGGATTTTCAGGGTCAATGGAGTAAATATTTGCCTTTGATCGAATTTTCATATAACAACAGTTTTCAGTCCACAATTGGGATGGCTCCTTATGAAGCACTATATGGGAGAAAGTGTCGATCCCCAGTCCATTGGGATGAGGTTGGTGAAAGAAAACTTTTGGGCCCAGACATGATACGGGAAATGACAGAAATGGTAGTACAGATTCGAGAAAGGATGAAAACTTCTCAAAGTCGACAGAAAAGTTATGCTGATAAAAGAAGAAGAGCACTAGAATTTTCAGTGGGTAATAAAGTGTTCTTAAAGATTGTCCCAATGAAAGGAGTAATGCGATTTGGTAAGAAAGAGAAGCTTAGTCCGAGGTATGTTGGTCCATTTTCTATTATAGAGAAAATAGGTGAAGTTGCCTATAAACTTGATTTGCCAGCATCAATGTCTCAAATACATAACGTATTTCATGTCTCAATGCTGAGAAAATATGTGGCGAACCCATCTCATGTCCTGAAGAATGAACCAACTGAATTAAAAACAGATCTAAGTTATGAAGAAAGACCGGTGAAGATTTTGCTGCGAGAGGAAAAAGAGCTTAGAAATAAGAAAATCCCCTTGGTCAAAGTGTTATGGAGAAATCAGTTAGTAGAAGAAGCCACTTGGGAAAGGGAAGACGATATGAAGTCTAAGTACCCAGAGTTTTTCAGGTAAATTAAATTTCGAGGACGAAATTTTTATAAGGAGGGGAGGATGTGAGACCCGAGCCTCTCGTTAACCTTTTGACCAAAATAGTTCATGCATCGTATCCATCTCGTATTGCTTATGTGTTATTTATGACGTTACATGATTAAAATTTGCTCTTAAATATTGAATTATTTATATGCTCTTATATGATTGATGATGAGAAACCCCTATTATAATTGATTGAAACTCAAGTAATTGTCGAGTGCATAATATTAATTATTTAATTAATGATGATATAAATTATGTTGAATTTTGTAAAGAAAATAAATGTAAATTATATCTATATATAAATATGTATTATATATATTATTATATATGTATATAAGTAAGCAGCGTATGTATATATATATATATAAGAGATTAATTCATATTATAATATAAATATAAATCAGCCGCCTAAGTTAATAAGTAACATATGTACATGCAGAAGTTTAATATTATATATATATATATATATATAAGTAGCATAAGTAAATATATGCATGCAAAACTTAATTAACATATATATATATGTATGCCATAATTCGCAAAGAGTACATGTAATTTTAATTAAATAAAGTAAGTATATCAAGTGAGGTGAGGCGGCGGATTTCGGTGGAGTGATAAAAAAAAAAAAAAGAGAACAGACAGAGAAAGAGCAGTGAAAGAACAGAGAGGCAGAGGGAGGGAGGAAAAGAAAAGAAAAGAAAAGAAAGTAACGGTTCGTGAAATTTTGGTTTCGTTTCTTCATCGTTTTTTTTTAGAATTTGAAGGGGAGCTCGTGGGGACGTGTTTTTCGATTTGATCGGAGTGAATTCTCAAGATTTTTCCCGTAAGGTATAAAGAAATTAGTGAATTATATATGTTTCTAGTTATTATATTTCATCTGTTGTTTTGGTAGATTTATAGACTGAATTGGGAAAAGTGTTAAACATGAAAGTTATAGCCCTATCTCTTAGCTAAACTCAGGAGCAAAACCATGGATGTTTCGGTTAAATATTGAGTGAGATAATGTCAAAATTATAGGGCTTGGTCTATAATAACGGTTCGAAGATGGTTAATTATGCTGTGTTTGTAGCCTAATTTTATGCAGGTTGGAGACTAAATTAGGAAAAGTGTTGAACATGAAAGTTGTAGAGCTATATGTTAAGTTTGTACCGATTCTTACCATGTTCGATTCAGAGTTTTATAACTCAAGTTATAGGGAAAGTAATGAATATGGTTAATTAAACATATATGTATTGCATTTCATTGCATAATGGAAATTAAGAAAAATGGAGAGGGAAAAACTTTTGACAGGCGGTGAATAGAAATAGAAGACATATAACTCTCATTTTAAAAATAACAGATAGGACGATATTCAGTATTCAAGCATGTACTCATTTAGTTATAAAAAATAGAGAATTTTTGTGTTTGAGTTCTAATGCTTAATCGAAGGAGTATTATAAGATTTGCTATTAATAACGTTCAGGTGGTGAATTAGAAGTTGATATAGTCAGAATCTTTGGAATTTCAGGTAAGTAGAAATTTATTTGCAACTACAATGTATGAATATAATATTTCGTGTTGTATATTGATTAAGTGATTTTATGTGATGTTATGTCTCTTTGAGAGTTAACGTACTTGAATGATGTTGTGGTGAAATATATGAGTTGCATTATCATTCACGAGCATCAACACGTGCATATGTAAATGATGAAAGTTATTGCATTCTACATGCACGAAGTGATTTGAAGAAAAATATTTTATTGACCACTATTAGTGCACTGAGGCATGTAAATCATGCTTATGATATACTATATGGTTAGCTGGTGGCATGTGAGACATGGATATGGCTTGATTTGTTCAGCCAGTGGCATGTGAGACGTGGATATGGCTATTAATGATATATGCTTAGCCGGTGACATGTGAGACATGGATATGGCTTGATTTGTTCAGCTGGTGGCATGTGAGACATGGATATGGCTATGATGAATAATGTTATGTTGAGCTCTACCCGGTGCCTAGTAGATGGTGGTCAAGGGCTCGATGAAGGAAAATGTTTTCGAAATAAATGTTTTCATTCATGAACATGCATCAATAACGTTATTATTCATGTTGTGTGCATAATTTTTGTTTACTAAGCTTTTTAGCTCATATAGTTCATGCATTGTAGGTGAACCTGGTGATGCATAAGCTCATGGACTCTCTGATAATGTTGTTGAGTTCCTACGGGTTCGGAGACGGTGTACATGGATGACGACCTGTTGGGCTAGGCTATGGGCTTATTTTGTTGTAAACAATATTTCGATAAATTACATGGACTTCTATGTTTTCCTCGTACTCTGATATACATAAATATGTAAATATACAGGTGAGTGTGGTTTTCAGTATAGTACATGCTTCGATGCATGTTATAAAGTTCTTAACGAGTTTCATGCAAGAAGGTTTTCGTGTGCAAGAAAAGTTTTTATGTTATTTAAATTTAAAAAAAAAATCACGCACTTTCTTACAGGTCTTTTAATAAAAAATTCTATATAAGTCTAGTTAAGTTGGCTATGTTTAAAAATGTGGGTGTGACAGGATGTATTATCGAAACGAGAAAAAAATCGATGGAAATGAAAATGTGTTTTGGAACCTTATGATTCTATGCTCAATATTTGTTTTTAATTTATGTACATGAGCAGTTGCATGAGAGGTCTGATGATGAGAAGAAAATCTTGAGGTATAAGAGGCATGAGTTGAGTAAAATGAACATGGATCTATATTGCTCGATTAAAATAGAGAGTCTGTTCCGAAGTTTTTTTTGTGAATACATTTGAGCATGCAATGATTGTGTATTTTTGAGGAGTATGAAAATAAGCTTGTGAGATTTGAGCCTTGACTTGATATTACACCAAGTCTTATTTTCTTGATTGTGTATTAGCGATAGTCTTGTATATACCTCTAGAACTTGCTTTGGTATCTTCTTTGAGACTACAAGTACGTGTGAATTTTTGAAAATCATATAAGGCCATCTTTATTATGATTAGTCACTTAGCCAAATAATTTCTCACCAAATCTGAATTATTCCCTTTGTTAGCCTCGTTGAGCTATTGCGTCTATTTCTTTGTTTAGCCAAATAATTGGGTGAATTATCAGTGCTTTTATTTTGAGCCTACCCACCCATGATTGTGAAGCTCAATTGGGAAGTAGATGTAGAGTTGGAGAAAGAATTTGGTGGATCATATCAAAAGAAAAAAAAAGGGAAAATAGAAAGAATGAAAAAAAAATATATACGTGGCTTAAAGAAGTGATGGATAAAAGGAAAATTTTTGCATGAGTTGTGCCTTTTCTGGAACTCAATTGAATGATGATTATTGTTTATATATTACTGGAACTCATGTTTTGGGAGAAGCACTCAATTGAAGATACATGATGAAGATCGAGAAGTTATGGTTTGAAATGAAATTTGTGGAGGAGCTTCAATCATTTATTTAAGTAGTCACTTTTATCCCAAATTTTTTTCCCTACCTTGTCCAAAGAGCCTCATTGTGTCCAAATAAAAGTCCTTGTTGATTCTTAATATTCACATGTACAAATATAGTGGGAAAGTGAGACGATCTGCAAGCTTATGGTAGGTGTTGCTTAATTTATCATTTTGAGCGTATACATGTCCTATTTTTAAACACTTTTGAGCGTGAGTGATATACTTTACTTTGTGAGGTTCATTACTCCTTGAAAGTGCATGATTATGAATTGTTTGAAGTATTCATTATAAGTTCGGATGAATTTTTGATATCAATTAGGTGTATGTGATTTGTAGTTTGTGATACTTGATGTCATGGCTTGTGCTTCGGGTGGTATGATGTTTAGTTTTTTTTAGGTTTGTCAATTGAGTAGTTGATGTTGCTCGAGGACGAGCAACAGTTCAAGTTTGGGGGATTTTGATAAGTGCCAATTTTTACATATTTTTGCGTATCCTTATGCATTCATTTGAATATGTTGGATACGTTTTTATGGTATTGTGAAAGTATTCTTGTATAAGATGCATTTGACGAGTTTGTGCTTAGTTTCGTGTTTTTAAGAAGGAAAAGTGCAAGATTCAAGCATAATTGATGTTTGGAGGGGCACAACCGTGCTGCATGGCACGGCCAGACCGTGCTCGATGAAGGATCAAAGCTAATGGATGGGGCACAACCGTGACGTGTAGCACGGCCATGCCCGGGTGAGCAGCATTTTCTATTATTTTGGCATGATTTCATCTCTTACTTGATATATAAGACTCCAAAAAGCAAAAGAAGATGATGATTGGCGAAAGGAGGCAAAAAAAGAAGCACAGAGAGAGAAGAAAGAGAATTCAAGAATCGAGGAAAACACGAGATCATCGTCGATAAGAGTTTTAATCTTTCATCTCTTTTTAGTTTTTAGTGGATATGATATTTTCAATCTTGTCTATGAGTTTGTAGATAGTCATGTCTAGCTAATTTTCTAGGGTTTCTATAGCTTGTTAGTAATCTAATTCGAATCTTGATGGATCTTTAATTTTAATTCAATGTTCATGATCATTCATCTTATTTGTGTGTTTATGAGTTGATTGTTTGTTTGATTGTCTGGCCAATAATTGATCACATTTTAGTAATTAAATCAAAATTCGGAAGATGAGATTTAATTATGGAAAGATAAACACATAACACATAAAAAGACTTAGATTGGGAAATTGAGGAATTTATGTGATGAGAAATCAATCTTGGGTACTTTTGGGAGTTGTTATGTTTCTATCAGATTGAGTAGGGATACCTCTGATGGCATAATAATCAACCGATTAACTGACTCGAGAAAACTGTTCATTCGATATATGTAATTGCTTATATAGGATGATTGATTAATGAATTTGGATTGGTTAAACTGATATCTTGATGAGAATTAAATGAAAGCATGTCATAGAACCTGTTTTAGATCTCTGTGATTCGTGGGTTAATTTATTTACGTAATTATTATTTCTATTGAATTAATCTGCAATTGATGAGATTTGATTTTTCTAGATAAATTTGAGAACCAGATTTGAGTAGTTAATTAGTGCCTAGATAGATAGTCTCTGTGGGATTGACCTTGCTCACCACTCATACACTCTACACCGTACACTTGTGGGAGTAGCTAAAAGAAATTAGTGAACACATAGAATTATGATTTTTAGATTTAAAATCAAATATAATCTATAAAGAAGAAGAAGAAATCGATTGAATCGAATGAGTTGTGATCAAATATATGAAGTCAAGAAGAAGAATGAGGGAGAAGAAAAAAATACAATCGTGATGAAAATGAGAAAAATATTAGTATCGATGAAGAGACAAGATGCTAGTAAAAAGAAAAATAGCGGTGGTGAAGAGAAGAAGTAGGACATAGTAAAGAGGAAAACAGTGAGTGAAGAATGTTGCTTGAAGGAAAAAAAAACGTTGTTGGTAGAAAAGAAAAAGGGTGGGGCTATACACATCTCAAGATTTCCTAAACATACCCCATGACTTTTCAAAGTCACATGGGCTAATAATTAAAAGACTATTTCCAAGCCGAAATTAAAGTTTCCAATCCAAAATTTGTCAATCAATACTTATTTAATCAAAATTAACCATTTTGGTATATCGACTGGAATACTTTCAAATATCCTCTTTAATACACTTCGGTGTAGGGAAACCTGTTGTTACAACGCCACGTACCGGTTAATATTTGAGAATAGTGAAAAATAGAGTTTTTTCAATGTATTGTATCTAGTTAAACCCGATGCATAGAAATGGTATTAGAGCCATATTTTATTGAGGATATAAATTAAATTATTGTTACAATATTATTTTTCTTATGCCTAATGGGAGGAGGAAATCAAGAAAAATGTATCCGAAATTATTTTGAGATAAAATAAGTGCAGGATTTCATTAAATGGCATCCAACAAAAATTGGAACATAATTATTCCAGACACATCTAAGGTCACCTAAGATCTTAGGGAAGTCCAAAAGACCATCATATACTATGGTAGACAGATGGAGAAGATGTGCCGATCTCTATCTGAGATCCAACAAGAAGTTTTAGAACTACAGAAAGAAATCTTAGGTCTGAAAGAAAGGTTGCCCAGGGGAACAGGTATATCAATGAATGAATGATTCAAAGATGCGTTCGGAGATAAATCAAGTATTCCCAGAGGAAAGGCTACGGAAATCCTGAAATCTAAAAGCTACGAATAACTCTTGCTCGATATCATTCGACAAGCCAGATGGAAGTCTCGAGAGTAGATATCTCGGAATCAATCGAATCACTTTCCAAGTTAGGAATTATGGATCTGGTTAATCTCAAGATGAATGATCATATTTCCAAAAAGGAGGAAGGGAGCATGAGTGCTGAACACACCCGTCCCCCAACAACCACAAGAACCGTAGAAATATGATCCAGTCGACTATAGTGCATTCAAGGCACGACAAAAGAGACGACCAGAAGAGAATCAGTCATCATCAAATAGCCCTTGGGCAAACACGATGCTATAACCAACACATTCGTTCGGGTTGATACTTACAACAGACATCATCGATTTTAAAAATATGGAAACTTTGATCAATAAATGGATGGCATCCTTAAAGGTTGCTGCGTCAGCGTTGGACATAGAGCGAGATCAATTCATCAAACTTATTAAAAACAGTTTGCAAGGTTCAGCCAAGAAAGCATGGGACAACACGGAGGCCCATATCAAAGAAGAGATCGAATCCGGAGATAATATTTATGAAATTATCAAAAAGATCGGTCACTTGCTCAAATTATTCTTCATCAGAACGGATACTTTGATGAAAGAAAAGAAGCAAGAATATACACAAACTTTATATGCTTTCGAATTAAGAAGTATATGTTATGCGGATGAATACATATATTGGTTCCGCAAATATTACTTTCAAGCTCTAATACCACTAAATGTTGCAACAGAATTATTCTTTGAAAAAATATACAGCCCATGGAGAGAGATGCTTATACAAACATATAAGGTGCCTCCAGGGAGAGTAGATTCAGTGACCAGAAGAATGTCCTTTATAAAAGACAGTTTAAGAGAATGGAGTCATCAAGCGACACTACAAAAGAATAAGAAGAGACTAAAAGAGTTGGTAAAAAATACTCCTCTTTGTTGTGACAATAATGATTTTTCAAGTATCATTGAGAACCAAGCCGCGAGAGACAGGGCAAAAGAAAGAAACACTTCAGAAGAAAGTTTCAATCTAAGTCCGGAGGATCATACAAAAGGCCTTTCAATCAAGGAAGATCATGGTGGTCCAAATCAAAGGTTAGATCTTACAAATTTGGTCAAAAGTCTGGTCCTTTCAGGTTTTCTTCACAAGAAACTAGATTCACAGGGAAGTCAATAGGAGGAACATCCAGAAAGAAAACTTTCAAACGAGCTCATACTCGTACAAATGAAAGTTTCAAAGATTGCAACTGCTGGACATGCGGTGCAAGAGGTCATATTTCACCCCGATTGCCCACAGAAGCAAAAAGATGTGCACTAGTTTGAACCATCGAACGACATCTTAGATACAATCTTTTACAGTGATTTTGTACTCGTTTACAAGTTTAAGGATATCTCCTTAGATGAAAGCATCTACGAAGAAGAGTTCGAATCTGATTCAGAAGGTTCCTATGGATCATCTACAGAATCAGATGAGTAGCCAAGACGAATAGGAAGATAGACTCCAAACCTTGGAAAGTCTATCAGGATTATTTTTAAGAATGACCATCTCAAACAAAATGATGGAAAGAATCATATGACAAGATTCAACCTTGAATCCATATGATGGATTTAAAATTGGAAATCTTAATAGAATCTGTAACCAGATAGGATTAAGACAGCGCAAGCACCATATCATCTACAAGGTGAACTCAGGTGAGTTTTCAATTCTTATGGAATTAATCGGTAATAAAGTTGATATGCAGCTTATTCCAAAAGAATAAATTTTTTAGGCACTGAGCCATATCAAAGAAGAAGTAGCAGTTACTATGAAATGGATTCATATTGGAACTATTGAAGTAGTAATTAAAGCTATCTTCAAAGAAGGTATTGATTCTAAAATACATTTATCTGTAATGGATAGAAGAATCAATAATTTGCGAGATAGTTGTCTTGGTGCAATGGTAGGTAATCTGTATGCAGGTAAACTCATGTTTAATATCCATCCTAGGATTGCATACAACTTAGCTGACCAACATTTCAGTAGAGTCTTAACCTTTCATCAAGACTTTAAGATAATTTATTTCATTGAAAAGGGTAATAGACCATATTCTATCACGTATAAAATTGCTTATGCACTTTCCAATAAAACATCACTCAGATATGTTTTTGAGGAAAGATTATATAGAAATTCCTAGAATCTTCATGGAATTTGTCAAAGTGATGACATTAGACCCTATGCAAATACCTAGACTAGGAGGTGTTAATTTGCTAATTGAATATCATCCGATCCTAAATAGATCATTAACATATAATTCTGAGATTAGTAACATGATGTCTTTTTTCGAAGATAGGATTCTAAGCCTAAAAGGAAAAGAACCATATGAGGATTTTAATCTACAACAGATTAGGGTAAAAAAATGTTAAAATGAACTGCCCTGATAGCTGGAAAGAAATCCATGTTGTTTTTGATATATCTAAAGCTAATAACTTGTTTTCTTGTGATGAGATATATCATTGACAGCAACCGAGTGTAAATAGATATGAAAGCTTGTTAAAAATAACAGGTTATGAAGTATCTGTTACAAGAACTACAGGTATAACTAAGGCTGTTATGACCCTTGGTCTAAGTTTCCTTGAGGACCACAAACCTTGGGGAAGAAAATGAAAATGGATGGAATTCAATCTTGATGGACACACAATCAGGGTGGAATGACGAGACCATTTTCTAATTAATATGCCAAGTTTGCATAGTAATCAAGAGATTTCAAATCTCATACAAGAACATGAGAATGTGTTAGGACATATTAGAGAATTACGTGATCAGGGCCTAACATCTCATGATTTAAGATTACGACAAGTTGACTCTAAGTTTAATCAAATAAGCTTAAGGATAAAAATGTTAAGATCTTGGAAATATAATAAAATATATCCCCAAGATCCTGAATGACAAATGTTTTCTCCATATACATATTCGTTGGGGTATTATATGATTAATATAAGATAGAATATTTTGCAACTTATATTGACTCAGGTTCAGGCATTTGCACAGCAAAGCCAGGAGTTTTCCCTTGTGAAACGGTGGAAACTTTATCTCTTATTGTAGGAAGGGATTTCTCCCAAAAAATCCTAATACTTAATAAGGGTATTCGAGTATTAAGAATAATGATAGGAGGAGCATTTGATACCCCTTGGTATAAAGTAAGAATGTCGCCTATCTATATTCATGATATATGTGCTGATATTTTGTTGGGTAATAATTTTATCCAAACATTTGCAAAATATGAGCCGAATAATCACAAGAATCTGTTAACATTTACTACTAACTGTGGTAGTTTGATACAGGTTTTACGGCGAGAGAAAGCTTTTAATAGGATAATGTCTATTAATTTTTACAGCAAACGTGGTGATATTGATGCCAAGTTAACTCATCCTAAAATGCAGGATAAGAGGAAATTTGGAGAAGCTCTTTTGTCTTATAGACAAGAGGGAATGGAGGAGGTATATGAAGAAGCAATTTAGTTTCTAAAAAATGCCTTGCAAGAAGGACCACCTCAGATTGACATTGATGAGGAAAGTTTACTTTCTCTTGAAAATGTTAAAAGGCTGAAACAGAGGAATTTCAATAAGAATCCTTTAGCTTGGTGGGACAAAAATCAGATCGAAGCAACCCTTAAAAGAACAATACCGATACGAGTTGGTTCGATATAAACCGATTCAAATGAACATGGAAGATCAAAAGGATATGTAAAAGATTATAAAAGAGCATATCGATCTCAATCTGATCGAAGCAGGTATTTCTCTTTATAGTAGCCCTGGGTTTTTGGTAACAAACCATGGTGAAATAAAGAGGGGAAAAACAAGGTTAGTAATTAACTATCAAGGTATTAATAAGATTGCTGAATTTGATGGTTATTACATTCTAAGTAGAGAACACTTAATCGGGTGCATTAAGGGATCAAAAGTGTTTTTGAAATTTGATTATAAGTCTGGATTCTACCAGATTAAGTTAGAAAAAGAGTCGAAAAAATTAACTGTTTTTTCTACACCTCAAGGTCAGTATATCTGGAATGTACTTCCTATGGGACTTGCAAATGCACCCCAGATATACCAAAGAAAGATGGATAATTTTTTCAAAGATTATTTTGAGTTTATGTTTGTGTTGGGATTTCAGTGTTTAGATTTTGATGAGACAAACCAATCATGTAATAGGAAGTTTTGAGTACCCCATTTTCACATTGTTTAAGTGAATAAAATAGACTAGAATTGAGTCTTGAGTCGTGCATTGAAATGGAGGTTAAAAGAGGATAAAGCTGCATCTAAGCTTTATAGGAAGATATCGCTGCATGAAGGAAGGATACAGCAAAGCAAGGAAGAACGGCGTGCAGCATCGTTGTAAGAAAAGGATACAGGAGTACTGCTAGAATGAAGTTACAGCAGCACTGCCAGATGATACTGCAATCAGGTCTAAAATACAGCAGCGCTGAAAGAATGCATCAGCTGCACAAAGACCAAGGATACAGCGCAGACTTACAGGACAGTTAAGTAATACAGTGCCAACTACAAGACGAAGTATCCTGCAAATCCTAGGAAGGATAAATGCAGTACGAGGAACGGAGATCCAAGCAGGGACAAAAGAGCCGTTCAAGAAAAAGTCAAAGTAGCAGACACAGAGCCAATAAGAAGATGCCACATGGACTGACGCGCCACAGAAAGCTGCGAGCCGCAACTGCCGTATTAAATGCTCTGAAAGGAAAAGTCAGTCGCATTAAATGCTAACCATACTTTGGCCAGACTATTTCAAATTCAAAAGAGGGATGTCTCCTTCAACGGACATCTTCTCCTACAAGTATAAATAGAGGTCGAGGAGCACTGAAGCTGGTTACTGTTACTAAGATCTAAAATTTCATACGCGAAAAATTCTAAGCTTACAAGATCCAAATATTCAAGTCTACAATCAGTTTCAGTCACTCAACCTATCGAAGTGAAGCAAGTTCAAGCTGAAAGATTCTTTACGGATTCAGAAGCTCACTTCGAAGCACAAGTTGAAGAAAACCTTTTTTATCCTTTTAACCTTGTTGCTGTGTGCTTAGGTTGTTTTAGTGGTGTCAAGCAGTTGATAGGAGAGATCCTTGCTGTTTGTTTTAGTTGTCTAGAGTTAGGCAGCTTCCCTGTGTGGGAGTATAGAACCCTGTGTGGGTTAGCCTTTGAAGTTTGCAGTTGCTGTGTGTACGCTGGACTTCAGTAGGTGGTTTGCTTTGTAAAGTTGATAGATTGTTAGGGGTGTCCTGTAAATCAATCTTGCTTAACAAAGTTCCTGCTCGAGGAGCAGTAGAGTGGACGTAGAAGGATTACACCACCTTCGAACCACTATAAGCCATAAGTGTTTTTATCGCTTTATTTATCTGCACTTATTTTCTACATATACATATCCATCTCTCATCATAAAACGTTTGAAAAAAACATTCTTGTGTAAAACAGCCTTGTGTTTAAAAGTATATTTTCGCTGCGTACAAAACTTCAGATTACAGCGTGCAGCACTGCATTCTAGCGCTGCAAGCAGTAACCATCTATCGCTGCAAGCTTAAGTAACTTGCAGTGCAGAACGGTTATTTTAAAGATTTTGAAAAATCGACCAAGGTTCATTCACCCCCCCCTCTGAACCTCGGACACCACTTGGGACCAACAAGTGGTATCAGAGCAAATTGGGTTAAAAGCCAACTTATCTGGTCACCTACCCAGATCCACCTTTGTGTCGCTATTTTCTTTGCATAAAAATCATTTTTAAAGCATATCATGGATTCCTCCAATCACAAGCTACCTATGTTTTCCATAGAGGAATATAACGACTGGAAGATAAGAATGCAGGCACACCTTTCTGCCATGAATGATGAGATGTGGACCGTCATAACTGAAGGACCGATAATCCCCATGAAGGTAAATCCAATGTATGGAAGAGACCATGCAGAAGAAGAGCAGCCACCACCAAACTTCCTGATCAAACCACGACAAAAGTGGGGCAACGAAGACAGGAAGAGAGCCAACCTGGATAACGTGGCAAAGAACGCTCTATTTATTACTTTGGATAAAGGCACTTTTAGCAAAGTCAAGACTTGGTCAACATCCAAAGAAATATGGGAAAAACTGGAGCAAATTTGTGAAGGAACTGAGCTCACCAAGGACAACAAAATCTCCAACGCTACCCAATTATTCGAGCTCTTCGAAATGAAGAATGAAGAGACTCTTGAGCAACTAGATCTAAGATTCACATCCATAGTGAATGAACTAGAAGCTCTGGGCAAACACTACACACAGAAAGAAAAGAACATGAAGGTGTTAAGAGCCCTACCAGCAGAGTGGGATAGCAAGACCACTGCCATGAGAGTGTCTATGGACCTGAAGTCCATGAGCACATTTGACCTATTCTCCGATTTGAAAGCATTCGAGTATGACATCAACAGAAGGAGAAAAGAGTCAGAGAAGTCGATCTCCAAAGTTACAGCGCTAACCGCCAGAGGAACAAAGGATACAGCAACCGCCAGTTGTAGTAAACAGAGTGAGGATACAGCAGAAGTTGCTGAAGAGGATATGGCACTCCTCCTAAAGAAATTCAGGAGATTCATCAAGAGAAACAACAATAGCAGCAATATCAACCTCAACAAAAAGAATGACTTCAGAAGAAGTCACTCAACCCCTCAGGTATCTTCTTCTCCTCAGTCAAATACAGGGAATGTTGACTTGTGCTATAATTGCAGGAAGCCTGGACACTACGCAAGGAACTGTCCTTATCCAACCGTACACAAGTATCCTGAAGGAGAAAGAAAACAGAGGAGAGATAAACGAAGAGAGGAAAGGCACAAGCTTCGAGCTCTCATAGGAGAGATGGAGAAAGCAAAGGATGCAGTAGTTCCGAAAGAAGTACTGAAAGCTGCAGAATCCTCAGACAGTGATGCTGAAACCTCATCCTCTAACGAAGAAGCACTCATATGCCTGATGGCTAAAGATGGCGAGGACAGCGAAGAAGATGAGGTAATCTACCAACCGTTGTCGACACAAGTTAATGAGGAGCTGAACATGATCCACTCCTTGAAAAGGATCATGAGTGATTTCGAGCAGATCAACTCAATTCATGAGGAACTTAAGGTTGAGAATGAGAACCTTAGAATCGATAATGAGATCCTCAAGAGCAAAAACATAGACATTGCCAAAATGCTCGCTGCACGAGAGTCTGATAACTCAAAATATAGTAAGCTGCAACAAGAGGTCTCTAGATTGAATCTGCTGATCACTGAGCTAAGATTTGAGAAGGAAATCTTGCAGTCCAAGATGAGTACGTTCACCAAATCTTCAAAGGACGCAAGAGATTGCATAAATCGTGTCAGAAATCCTTTTGAGATTTCAGGCATAGGTTACAGCAATCAAGGTTCTCAGAATACGGCAAGCACATCCAAAGCTGTGAATTTTGTTCAAGCTAAAACTCCAATGGAGAAAGAGTTACTCTGTGACTCTGAAAAGATAGTGAACAAAACAGCAATGACGGATAAAAGGAAGAAACCCCAATGCTCAACTGCAGGGAGTAAGCCTGCATCTAAGACTTGGCTGCAGCACAAGCCATCTGCTGCATGCAGCAAAAGGATGCAGCAACAAACAAAGTTGCAGCATAGAAGAAACTTTCCCACCTATAATAAGACCTACATGTCTAAACCTCAAGGAGGATATACTCAAGGGAAGTATGGTGGAAGACCATACTACAAGGGTGTCGGTAATACACATAATGGTTATGCACACACTTTTCATAAGCAGTTTTCCAAGATAACTGCATACAGCTCGAGAACCAACAAATCTTACAGTAAAGCAGTTACTGTTAAGAAAGTTTGGGTTCCCAAAGTAACTAACCCCAAAGGACCCGTATGGATATGGGTACCTAAATCTGTTTGAATTTGTTACAGGTTACAGTATCAGGATGCAGCAGTGATGTATGGTATATCGACAGCGGCTGCTCAAGGCACATGACAGGCAATAAAGAAACGTCGAAAGACTTCCAAGAATGTAAAGGACCTAAGGTCATATTTGGTGATGATTCCAAAGGAAGCACAAAAGGAAGCGGATGCCTAGTCAAGGGGAACATAAAGATCAAGGATGTATCCTACGTAAAAGGGCTTAGATACAATCTCCTAAGCACCAGTCAATTTTGTGACAAAGGATATACAATGGAATTCAACCTCAACAAGTGCTTAATCAAGGACAGCACCATAAATAAAGTAAAGCTTACAGGAACAAGAAGAGGAAATATCTACCTAGCAGATTGGAATTCCTCCACTCAATCAACATGCTTCATAGTGAAAAGTCCATCGGAGCTGAGCTGGCTATGGCACAAACGATTAAGCCACCTGAACTTCAAGACTATCAACAAGCTAGCAAGAAAAAGCCTCGTGAGAGGATTACCAGATGTAGCTTACAAGAAAGAGAATGTCTGTGGAGCGTGTCAAAAAGGAACGCAAGTTAAGAGCTCTTTCAAGGATAAAATTCAGAAATCGTCTCACAGGATTCTAGATCTTCTACACATGGACCTCTTTGGACCAGTAGAACCAGTAAGCTTGAGCGGGAAGAAGTACTCCCTAGTAGTAGTGGATGACTACTCTAAATACACATGGACGATCTTTCTAGCAAAGAAGTCGGAAACTCAAGAAAAGCTACCTAGCCTCATGAAGAAAATTCAGAATGAAAAGAGCTTGAGCATAGTGAAGATAAGATCAGATAGAGGAACCGAGTTCATGAACAAGTTTATAGAGAAATTCTATTCTGACAATGGTATTCGTCATGAATACTCTGCTGCAAGAACACCTCAACAAAACGGGGTTGCTGAAAGAAGGAATAGAACCCTCAAGGAAGCAGCAAGGACAATGATAGCAGAAGCAGAAATACCCAAGAGGTTTTGGGCCGAAGCAACCAATACTGCATGCTACACGCAGAACAGATGCCTAATCATCAAGGATCTTGACAAGACACCGTATGAAATATGGAACGGTCATACACCAAACATTTCCTATCTGCATATCTTTGGATGCAGGTGTTATGTTCTCAACAATGGAAAAGAACATCTGAAAACTTTTGATGCTAAATCAGATGATGGAGTATTTCTAGGATACTCTGCTGTAAGTAAAGCTTTCAGAGTGTTTAATAAGAGAACCCTGGTGGTAGAAGAATCTGTACATATGGTGTTTGATGAACCACATTGTGACACGAAGAAGCTGGAAAAACCACCTGAAGAGACCACTCCTAGAAAAGGGAATGATGTATCATACATAGAAGGAGTTCTGCCTATAGAAGAGGAAAAAGAAGAAGAAGCTGCAACCTTGGATGCAGCGGATATTCTTACAGCAGCAGAATCTCCTGTAATACAGCAACAGGATGAGCAGGCTACACCAACGCATGTCTTCGGGCCAGATAGGACATGGCTTAGAAATCATCCAAGAGATCTCATCATAGGAGATCCATCCATTGGTGTAAGGACAAGAAGATCCATCCCACATGAAGCAATGTTCGCATGCTTCATATCACAATCAGAGCCTAAGAATGTTGAAGAGGCACTGCAAGATAGCAACTGGGTACAGGCCATGCAAGAAGAATTGAATGGATTTGAGAGAAATCAAGTATGGCAAACAGTCGCTAGACCAACCCATCAAGGTGTAATTGGAACAAAGTGGGTGTTCAAGAACAAGCTAGATGAATCAGGAGTCGTTGTAAGAAACAAAACAAGATTAGTTGCTAAAGGATACTGTCAGGAAGAAGGAATTGATTTTGATGAGACTTTTACACCAGTGGCAAGGCTAGAAGCAATAAGAATTTTCTTAGCCTATGCAGCACATATGAATTTCAACGTCTATCAAATAGATGTTAAAAGCGCATTCCTGAATGGTCTCCTTACAGAGGAAGTATATGTTGAGCAACCTCCTGGTTTCGAGGATCAAGCAGAAGAGAAGGTGTTTCGATTACAAAAGGCCCTATATGGACTGAAGCAAGCACCAAGAGCTTGGTATGACACCTTATCTCTCTATCTTCTGGAAAATGGTTTTCAGAAATGAACGATCGACAAAACGCTGTTTAGGATACAGGATGGAGAAAGTGTACTTCTGGTACAAATCTATGTGGATGATATTATCTTTGGATCCACAAACAAAGAGCTATGTGAGAAATTCTCCAACCTGATGCAGTCAAAGTTCGAGATGAGTATGATGGGAGAATTAAGTTTCTTTCTCGGAATGGAGCAGCAACGTCCGTTCCCATGTCCACATCCATAAGTCTTGACAAAGATGAAGATGGTAAAGATGTAGACATTACCAAGTACAGACGCCTCATTGGATCGTTGCTGTATCTCACAGCAAGCAGGCCTGATATTATGTTTGCAGTAGGAGTCTGTGCTAGATTCCAAGCAGCACCGAAGGAATCACATCTTTTAGCAGTAAAAAGAGTGATCAAGTATCTGAAAGGAACTCAGGAAGTCGGCCTATGGTATCCTAAGGAAGGAGGATTCAAGCTTAAAGGCTACTCTGATTCAAATTATGCAGGCTGCAAGATTGATAGAAAGAGTACAAGTGGGACGTGTCAATTTCTGGGAAATAGACTTGTCTCGTGGTTCTGCAGGAAGCAAACCTCAATTGCAACCTCTACAGCAGAAGCAGAGTATGTTGCAGCAGGAAGTTGCTGTACGCAGATTCTCTGGATACAGCAGCAACTTAGAGATTATGGGATAGAAGAAAAAAAGTCTCCAATTCTCTGTGATAATACGAGCGCTATTGCAATTACCCATAATCCTGTCTTTCACTCAAGAACAAAGCACATTGACATTTGTCATCACTTTATAAGAGATCATGTTGAGAAGAAAGACGTCGTGCTTGAAAAGGTTCACACGGATCTACAGCTTGCAGATATCCTAACAAAACCTTTGAGTGAATCTAGGTTTTCTATGCTTCGAAATGAGCTGGGAATCCTTAAGTTGTGAAGAAAAAAAAAATGCAAGATCGCAGGGGGAACCTCTGCATGCTTGCAGGAAGCAGTAAAAATGGTACTGTAAGCTACGCGTCAATACAGCACTGGGTTCAGACAGCGCTGCAACCTACATTCTTACAGTACAGCAGTTATCGAAGAAATCAAGCAGCACTAGGTTACAGCATTTATTTCAAAAGGAGTATTGATTGCTCTGCAACCTCGTACTAGAGATGCTGCAACCTTAAAAAAGCATTTATTTAGGCGGCAAAGGGCATGTCTTTCAGCATTAAATGCATGACTGCGGGTGTCAGGAAGTGGAAAGGGCGCTGACAGAGCCCACGGGCCAAGTAATTATTAGCGTCGATTTGACGTCTCCGCTTTTTCCTGAGCCACTAGATCATTTCCCTGATTTATCTCAACCGTCAATCTCGCACGTCTCTTGAGAACCACCATAAAGACCAAAACGTGCCATTTGAAATTCACTTTTCACCATCTTCAGAGAGAGAAACGTTTTGATCGCAGAAAATTTTCTAAGTGCAAAACCCTTGTCTCTTCTCTCTCTATCTCACAAAGATTTCATCAATGGCTTCCAGAAAGACCATCGTTCTTGATGGAAGGATGATCAACAGGGAAAACATCCTGGAGTCAGGGCTGTATGACAATACCCTGATCAAGAGGATTTTTGATGCTCTACAACAGACCCAAGTCCTAGGGCTGTTGACCACCGTCTACGCTGGCTTCTCCACGGAGTCAGTACAGAGGTTCTATGCCTATGTTAGGCATGTGGAGGACAGGAACTGCATTCTATTCCGGATGGATGCAGATGGAGAGGAACGGTCGCTGACCGTTAGGGACATCTCCACCACCTTCAGCATTTTGGCTGCAGGTTTGACCCCCAGCCAGTTGGCGACGTATGGGGAAGCATCAGCTCAAGAGATGTGGGATCTCTTTCGAGCAAGGGATGCAGGGGCTGAAATCAAGAGAAGCACCCCCAAGAAGCTCTTCAAACCGGAGTTTGAACTTCTCCACGACATCTGTGCATACTCCATCGAAGGGAGGACAGGGAGTTATGACAAGTGCACAGATCTTCGGTTCCGGATCATGTCTGCCATCATGGCCGGAGAGAAGATGAACTGGGCAAGGTTCATCATGAAGAGGCTGTGGGAGGAAGCAGAGAAGATAACGGAGCGTCGGAGCTACGGTATCACCATCTGCTCTCTGCTCTGCAAGCTTGGCCTTCAACTTGCAGCACCTGCCCCCATTCATCCTGGAAAGTATCTCGGGGAGAAGAAGAAGGGCAAGACCCAGCCGAAGACTGCAGGAGCAGGAGTTGCGAGGAAGAAAACCAAAGATAAAAAGAATGCAACTCTTGCTCTGTAAGATGAAGCTGCTGGCAGCGGGGAAGATGCTGAAGAAGAGGATCTTTCGAGTCCTCTTCCTGTTATCAAGAGGAGTTCAGGGAAGGCTGTACCTGAACTTGAATCCTCTTTCCCAGATGATGACGCACCCTTGGTGAGAAGGGCTCCACACAGTAAGAGAGCTGCTGCTGCTGTTGGGGATGTGTCACATCAGTCCTCTATGGTTGTAGTTGACCTTGGGGATGAGTCACATCAGCTTCGGGAGCCACATCAGCACCGGGTCGAGCTCACTAAAGAAGAAGCTCGTCTACAAACAGATGCTTCAGTGCTCGATCCAACCTTTCCAGCGGCTAGAAATATGCCGGCAGAGTACTCTCTTTGGAGAGAGATGCGGCTGTCTAAAGGGGAAATCCTGTTGAAGTGGAAGGATTTCCTAACAGTCGAGCAAGCTGTCCTGGAGTGGGCCAAATCAGAGGATATTCTGGCACTCCTGCAACCTGACTTTGCAGCAAGAGTTTAAGAGCTCGATGGCTGCAGCGCTGCATAGGGAGCACAGGACAAGGGAAAGGGCAAGGCTCTTGCAGAATCCGACTCTGCAGAGCTGCCGATGAAAGCAGCAGTAGAAGATGAGCAGGTCTTCCTCGCCCCGGCTGCAGAGGCGGTAAGAAGGGACGATGATGTCGCATTTGCTCAAGAGCAAATCGACACCTTGGGAGTGGAGCAGGCTGAAGAAGCCATGCTGCATCTAGCGCTGCAACAAAGCTTGAAGGAAACAAGGATGCAGCACACTCCAAGGAGGATGCGGGGAGAAGGTAGTTCAAGTTCAAATCAGATGAACTCCCCTGCATACGAGCAAGTAGTTGAGGGCCTCTCCAACATTGTCACGTTGGATCACTTAGAGGAGGAGGAAGCCCAACTACTGGATTATGGTGATTCCCCGGTTCGCGAAAATGAAGATGCTGCTGCTGCAGATTCTGAGGGGGAACCATCAACCATAATCAGGAATGTCATCTCAGACATTTCCAAAATTGCCGATGAAGCATCTACGGAGGGAGTTGCAGAGGCGGTACTCCCTGCACTGGACGTGACAGCAGTGCAGCCAGCAACCACCCTTCAACAAGAAAAAGGAGCTGCAGAGAAAGGCAGGGTGGAAGCTGAGATCCTAGCAGCAATAGAGGATACAGTGCTGAATACTGTGATCGCTGCAGGAAGCCATGAAGAGCTGCAAGAACCCATTCTTGCAGCAGAGGCTGTCGAAGAGGTTACAGGACCGGCCGAGGAGACGGGGTCCGTAGAGAAGACCTCAGTGGAGGATGTTGTTCTGACAACACTCCCTGAGTGTGAGAAGACCTCAGGTGGGGAGGCTGTTCAGACAGTACCCACTGAGGATGCTGGAGTTGAAGCTGAGGTATCCCCAGTGCAGCTAGAGACAGCTCATGAGGAGGTTGATGCTGCAGCTGCTGCTTGCTCTCAAGAACCTTCAAAGGTTACTGCAGCAGAGGATACTGTGGACGCTAACATATCACATGCCGAATTCGCAAGGTGGATGAAGGAACGGAATATTGCTGTTCATGGGCCAAAATCTGGCGGAGCAGTTCCTGTTCCAGTCTTATCTAGCGAAGAGGAGGCAGAAGAAGAAGGAGATGAGCACCTATCCTCAAGCTCTACAAGCTCTCATACCAGCAAGGATGAGGATGAGATTGTTGCTGAAGTACCGAGGCAGGATGCAGCACCAGTATGTCAAGAGGTGATTTCATTTGCTGCATCCGGTGCTGCCTCAACAAGAAGGAATTCAGGGCTGACTCCTGATGAATCTATCAACAGGGTTGAGACCGCTGTTAGACATCTGCTGCATGCTCTCCAGGAGCATGAGTCTATCATGCGCAACAGTCTCAGGGTCAGTGCCCAATTCCATGCTGAAACCATGACGGGTTTCAAGAAGGACCTCGAAGTACTGCTTGACATGATCAAGTCAACTCTCAATGAACATTCAAACAGGCTGTACTACGATCGGGTCAGGATGGAGAAGGAGTTGAAGGTCGAAGCTACTCTGACGCGCCAAGAGGTCAGGCAATGCAAGATGCATGCTGAAACTGCCTCTACCCGACTTAACTCTCACTCCAAAGTCCTGGAAACACTTCTGGATTGTGTCTTCGATCAATCCCAAAGAACCAGAAGTGTGGACGACAGGTTGGGGAATCTGGAGCTGATTGTAGGAGAATTGAGGGATATCATGTTTCGTGCTTTCCCTCAGCATGTTGATGCTCCAGAGCCCACCCCTGAACCGACCCGACGCCCGCGATCAAGGGCGGTCCCAGCTGCCCCTGCTCAGCCCCCGACTTTTGATGATGCCAAAAAGGGGGAAGGATTTGAAGACAAATACAGGAGCAAAGGAGCGGCTGAACCTGAAGAAGAAGAAGATGATGATGACCAGCAACCTCTCAGCAGGAGAAGAAGAAGGTCTGGATCATCTGCTGCTGCTGACATCCCCTCTCCGAAGAGATGGAGAAGAGATGATGATGGAGCTGGTGGAGCCGGTACAGCTGCTGGAAGAAGATCTGCTGCAGGTTCTGCACACAGCAGAGCTGCAAGCAAGGATGCAGCACCGCCCAGCTATCATCATAAGAGAAGGGATGATAGCCAGCAGCAGGGCTCAAGGAAGAGGATGAGTGGGGACGAGTCTGAGAATCAAAGGCGCCAATATGAAGAAGCTACAGATCCTAACGCCTGGATTCAAAGACTCGGTGTAATTGGTGCTAGAAAAATCTTTCCAAACAACTTCTACCAATTCCCTCCTCAAGAAATCCCTCGCCTTGACACTGAGAACATCTCTGCTGAAGTGTCCATGTTGATGGATCAAAGGCCTGAAGGAGAGAACATAGCTTGGAGATTCGACATCTTCAAAGAAGTCAGACTGTCTTTTGATCGGAATCCAACATTTGAGGTGATCGCCATTTTCAAACGATCAGAGTACCTCAGACATTTCAGAGATCTATGCAGGCAAGGTAAATTTAGCAAGTATCATACCTGCAAGACTGCATTGAGAAGGTATGAACAGCTCGTTCGGGAAGGAAGCCTTGACATTCAACAGCTATATATTGATCGAGTCAAGGAATGGCTGATTGTACCGTTCTGCGAGGACTTCTGGCTGAGATGGATTCAGATTCCTATGATCAGACACAAGCTGGAAGAGTCCTACCAAGAGTCCATCAGGGACTGGTGGAAAGGATCAAGAAGAAGGGAAGGCCTTGAAAGGTTTGAAAGAAGATCAGACGAATCAGCAAGCAAAAGGTCTTAGTTTTACTAAGCTGTATTCATATACCCTCTCATGATCCTTGTTGTTGTATTTTTGATGTTGTAAAAATTTCTATCTCTTAAATGAAGAAATTTTTCTTTCTGCTCTGACCAAGTTCAACTCTTATGAACTCATTCATGCTGTTTATGTTTTCCTGTTGCTTTTGTTGAAAGAAATAGCATGATGCATCTCTGATGAATTCAGGATTAGATTTATTTATTCAAAGCTGTGCAAGCATGTAATCCGGATAAATCATATGAGTTAAAGTAAAATTAAACTTCTTCATGAACGAAATATTGTAAAGGTTTTGTCATCATCAAAAAGGGGGAAATTGTTGGGATTTCAGTGTTTAGATTTTGATGAGACAAACCAATCATGTAATAGGAAGTTTTGAGTACCCCATTTTCACATTGTTTAAGTGAATAAAATAGACTAGAATTGAGTCTTGAGTCGTGCATTGAAATGGAGGTTAAAAGAGGATAAAGTTGCATCTAAGCTTTATAGGAAGATATCGCTGCATGAAGGAAGGATACAGCAAAGCAAGGAAGAACGGCGTGCAGCATCGCTGCAAGAAAAGGATACAGAAGTACTGCTCGAACGAAGTTACAGCAGCACTGTCAGATGATACTGCAATCAGGTCTAAAATACAGCAGCGCTGAAAGAATGCATCAGCTGCACAAAGACCAAGGATACAGCGTAGACTTACAGGACAGTTAAGTAATACAGCGCCAACTACAAGATGAAGTATCCTGCAAATCCTAGGAAGGATAAATACAGTACGAGGAACGGAGATCTAAGCAGGGACAAAAGAGCCATTCAAGAAAAAGTCAAAGTAGCAAACACGGAGCCAATAAGAAGATGCCACATGGATTGACGCGCCGCAGAAAGCTACGAGCCGCAACTGCCGCATTAAATGCTCCGAAAGGAAAAGTCAGTCGCATTAAATGCGAACCATACTTTGGCCAGACTATTTCAAATTCAAAAGAGGGATGTCTCCTTCAACGGACATCTTCTCCTACAAGTATAAATAAAGGTCGAGGAGCACTGAAGCTGGTTACTGTTACTGAGATCTAAAATTTCATACGCGAAAAATTCTAAGCTTACAAGATCCAAATATTCAAGTCTACAATCAGTTTCAGTCACTCAACCTATCGAAGTGAAGCAAGTTCAAGCTGAAAGATTCCTTACGGATTCAGAAGCTCACTTCGAAGCACAAGTTGAAGAAAACCTTTTTTATCCTTTTAACCTTGTTGCTATGTGCTTAGGTTGTTTTAGTGGTGTCAAGCAGTTGATAGGAGAGATCCTTGCTGTTTGTTTTAGTTGTCTAGAGTTAGGCAGCTTCCCTGTGTGGGAGTATAGAACCCTGTGTGGGTTAGCCTTTAAAGTTTGCAGTTGCTGTGTGTACGCTGGACTTCAGTAGGTGGTTTGCTTTGTAAAGTTGATAGATTGTTAGGGGTGTCCTGTAAATCAATCTTGCTTAACAAAGTTCCTGCTCGAGGAGCAGTAGAGTGGACGTAGAAGGATTACACCACCTTCGAACCACTATAAGCCATAAGTGTTTTTATCGCTTTATTTATCTGCGCTTATTTTCTACATATACATATCCATCTCTCATCATAAAACGTTTGAAAGAAACATTCTTGTGTAAAACAGCCTTGTGTTTAAAAGTATATTTCCGCTGCGTACAAAACTCCAGGTTACAGCGTGCAGCACTGCATTCTAGCGCTGCAAGCAGTAACCATCTATCGCTGCAAGCTCAAGTAACTTGCAGTGCAGAACGGTTGTTTTAAAGATTCTGAAAAATCGACCAAGATTCATTCACCCCCCCTCTGAACCTCGGACACCACTTGGGACCAACAGTTTGTTTACATAGACGACATTTTAATTGCCTCTAAATATATGAAAGATCATTTAAAGCATCTCGAAATATTTTCTGAAGCATGTTCTAAAGAAGGAATAGTGCTCTCTGAAAAGAAGATAATAATGACGATTAATAGAATCGAGTTTCTCGGTATTATTATTAACCATGCAGGTATGGAACTTCAGGAACATATTGTGGAGAAAATTCGTAATTTTCCAGATGTTCTTACGGATAATAAACACCTTCAAAGCTTCTTAGGAGTGATTAATTTTACAGGTTCGTTCATCAAGGATTTTCGTCTTTTATTACAAAAGGATGAGAAAACTAAATGGAAATAGGAAGACATCTATTCCCAACGTGTCTGAGAGTTAAAACAGGTTTGCAGCAACCTGCTAAAACTCGCGATTCCAGAAGATAAGGATCAGTTAGTTGTCTACACAAACGTTAATGACTTTCGATGGGCAGCAGTGCTCATGAGGACAACAGCTACTGGTAAAGAACCATGTAGATACACAGAAGGGTTGTTTACAGAAGAACAAGCCAGAGTTTGGCATATTAACGAGAAAGAATACTTTGCGGTTTGGAAGGCTTTTAAAAAATGGTCTTTATTCTTATTAGCAAAAGAATTTACTTTAAAAGTTTATAATATAAATGTAAAAGATTTTTTGGAAAATAAAGTTGAATTAAAAATAGAAAAAGCTCTTATTATCAGGTGGTAAGCAGAATGCCGATATTATTTATTTGATATTGTCATTGTGAAGTCTAATGAGAATGTTAATGCACATTTCTTAACAAGAGATGGATAAGGATTTCTATCACGGTACGAGCAAGACACCTCAGGAAAAACCTTGAGGAGTTATACAAGGCATTTGAATTGCTTAGGACACAAGCTGAAACAGCTGCATATATGCAGAAGATGGATTTGGACAAAGTCCAAAAAACCCTACAAGTGGCAATGACCTCTAACTGTCATTTATAGAATGCATTAGAGAGACCGCTACACAAGGCGTGTTCACCATCAGTGATTCAGAAGGAAATACAAGAGAAAGGTTCATCATCGATGAACAAACAAGGGGTCTTTATACCCAAGGCAGGACATCCTGCAGATAAATATTTTTCATCGGATACCGGTGAAAAGGTTGATAAAGCCACAACAAGTACTTTATCGGATTCTGATAAAAATATTAATTCAAAACGTCAGGAAGCAATTCCAAGCAACCGAGTCAACCCAGCACCTCTGGGGTAAAAGAGGGAGAGGTTAACATAAGGTCACAGACTGGCCCAAAACAAGTTAATACTAAACAAGTTGTTTCTCCATTTTAGGTTTATCAAAGAACGTGGGAGAAACTGGTTACAAGAAATGGGATCAATCCAGGTAAAATCACTGCCGACTTTGGATGCTCCCGAGTATAAACCCACAAGATGTTAGGGAATGGTTTGACTTCGAAGCCATTGCTTCGATATTCATGACCGCTCCAAGTTTTTCAGAAATCTCAAAATTACCGGAATGGATATCCACTGTTGTGCACGACTCATGACACAATAACCCACATTTGGGTAGAGGAGATACACTGGAGCTAAAGATTATCTCAGCCGCTCCAGAAATCACAGGCAAAGGGTCTCATCCAGTTCAACAGAGCTAAAGCACCACTATCAAATAATCATTTAGTCGTCGCCCTAACTAAGGAAGAAATATCTACAAGGGGAGCTTGGGGATTATGGGTTTATCTTACTGAGATGGATAAAGTCAAGTACCCATTCAAGATTTTCCAAAATTCTGTGAATGAGTCATTTCTATTGAATTCAATGACAGGATACACAACCAGATTTGCAGAAAGCCTCTTTGAGAATAAGAGGAAACTAATTTGAGAAAATAAGGTTCCTGCAACGGAACAAACAAGAAAAAAGATATGTAATATGATACATATCGGAAGGTGGAAAGAAAGAATTTGTTCTTACTGCCAAACACAGGAGAAACCCTTGTTCGAACAGGGTTTCAAGGTCAAACAAGATAAACTCGATTTTCTCAAAAAGAAGAGAAAAGGGAAAGGTATTTAGATAATAAAAATAAAAAATGTAATAAGAGGAAACGAGTCTAGAACAAGACTTGATAATTCACAAGTGTACATGTATTCTACAAATGTAATAGTATAGGAATACATTGTAATAAGCATAAGATGCTAATTCCAGATAAGAGACAGTGACAGAACTCGCCACCTTTGAAGAATCAGCATCTTAGACTAAAAAACGAAAGTTGGAGGACTCCTCCACTCAGCAAAAGATTCGTTGTCGACACAAAAGGACAACGAGGCCACCTAACTCGACAATAAATGGTAGAAGGTGCACTTACCAAACGATAGGTGGAAAATTAAAGAAGGTCGGCCCTATACCCACTAACCAAGTGAAAAGCAAGCTGGCAAGACAATAATGGATCCGCATAGGAGCACATTAACGTCTATAAAAGGAAGCATTCGACCTCAGAAGAAGATCATCGAAAATCCACAACTTCTCTTTCTATCATAATTTTTGAGAAATCTTCTCTCTAAGTTTGTAATAGTTAAGCTTTCAAGCTTTCCTGTTTATGGGGGCTTCTACTTTTCGAGTTTTATCCATGATTGGCTAAATCTAGTTTCTCCTCCAATGGTGGAGATAATAGTATTGTAAAATATTTTAATTTATTATCTTCAATAAAAAGGTTTTTGCTCCAACACTCTATTTAGTTTATAATTCTGAGTACAAAGATCATCCAGCAGTGAGTCTCCCCGTGATCCCCTTAAAGGCAAGTGGCCGTTGAGAAAGGTTGCGATCTTGGTTCTCAAGAAGATTGGTTTAGAACCATAGATTGCGGGCGAGTGGTTGGATCGTTGATCCGTAAAACCTAAACCGAGATCCAGGAGAATTTAAGAGACAAAGGCGAGATATGATTTAAACTCAATTTTATTTATGTTTATGTAAGCATGTTGGGCCTGATTATCAATAAAATTGTGATAATTTCGGATCTAATTAAATACAATTTGGAAAAATAAAAAATTGCTATTAACAGGTTGGATTTTTGGAAATTTTAAGAAAAAGGTAAGAGTAAAATAGTAATTAATATAAAAGATGATTGAATAGTCAAAATTTGGGGTGTAATTAGAAGATTAAGGTGTGTGAATAGTGGCCATCAAAGAAAAAATAGGTTTGATAGAGATGGGCAAGCGTGTGGACTGGGTTGAAATGGAGCGCGAATCTAGGATCATATCCCTCGAATCCAAGAGACCTTCACTACTTTATATATTTCTTGATCCCTTGAATCCAAGAGACCTTTACTACTTTATATATTTCTTTCAGCATTCATTTGAAACAAATAATATGTAAACTTGGTTATGTACGATGATGCGCAATATTAGACCAAAAACTATAAATGCTAATACAAATAAAAAAATTAATTTTCTTAATTTGATAGAGCAAACTCTCTTTCATATTGGATTAATATATTGTCACTTTGTGAAGGTGATTTAGACATGTGTCATCTCCTACTTGATCCATCTTTTAACTTTTGTGATCGCACATATCCATTTATCAAGTAAGAATCATTTCAAATCATGTAAAGCTAGCATATAATGCCATATATGGTATTGTGATTGCAAGAATGTGATGTCAAAAAATGCATATCAATGTGGTGAGAATTTGAGGTAGGAAGAAAAGGAATATATACGGATCATAGCTAGTGGCTTGGAATACTTGAGGCAAAGCAAGTAAAAGTTTGGATATATAGTAACACAGAAAGTTTAGTATGGAATTTATGCATTCACATCTCTTCACATGACAACTTTTTTGGGGATTTTTTCGTGTCACACGTTGTTACATGGTGTTTTTTTTTATTTTACGTTTAAAAAATAATACTCCAACTATTTCATAATAAATGTGGTTCTAGAGTTTTGGTTATAGATTATGGAATATAAAATTTGATAAATATATCCTTAACTAATTAAAGAATTTATGATTCAAGAAAATTAAATTAATTCCATACAATGTATCATATCAAATCCCTATATTTTAGCTAAGGATAATAATAAGGATAATTTGGGAACACAATCGTATAAAAATTTAAAACGACATTTAATATGAAACAAAATTTAGACTCCAAAACAACACTCATTATGAAATGAAGGGAATAATAAATAATGATGATGATGTAGTATTATATATGATGTAGATTAATAAAAGTTAATAAATTACTATTCTTAATTTTTATCATATTCCATAAATTATTCATAATTGATTTTAATTAATTTAGTATTTAATATACTTTTAATTTTTATTTATAGGATAAGAATCCTTTATGATTCATATCATTTATTAAATTTTATATTACAAAAAAAATGATTATTTGCTATAAGATTTTTTAAAATAACAAAAGTTGTCGTGAAAACGTATTAGCACATAAATTAATTATATAAATTAACAAAAAATTGTGACAAAAAATCAATAAAAAATAATTAAAATTGTCGAATTATGACATGTGGTTCTAATGAATTAGCCACAACAACATTGGCAAGCAAACTTTTAGGATAATAATTCAATGATATTATTATGTTGTCGTAAATTTTCTTTTTAAACTTCTTCTTAGTCTGGTTTTCATTTTTTACTTTTTATTTTTAATAATATGCTTTGTTAAATACAATTTGAATTTTGTTGTAGAAGTGATTGTAGTTGTTTAATATTTAATGTGGATCTGAAGGTTAAATTTTATTTTAACGTAAGTGTTGTTCGAGCAATTCTTATCATTATTTTTTCAAGTTTACCCTCAATGTCAATTCTAAGGTATGTTGCAGGCGGTTTCAGTGGGTTTGTGAAAATTTTATTGTTGACGTCGGAATTTGTAAATTGATAAATTCTTAGTCGAACACTCAAAATGATTGAATTCGGATGAATTTAATGAAATCGGAGCAAGAAATAAAGTTGAAATGTATAAAGAAGTGCAGAAAACACTGCCCGGAGCCTACTCGGACAATTCAATTCGGCTGTTCCTGGTCGATTAAAGGTGGCCGGCCAGAATCGTATGTTATATATGTAGAGAAATGAACTCTCTAGTGCTTTTGTATAAAAAATGTTGCAACCTTTTACAAGTTGAAAATACTACTATTTATAGCCTAGGAAGAGCTCGAGTAGTGGGGAACATGCCCACTACTTTCTTGATTTTCAACTACTTTCAAGGGAGTGGGCGGTTTGGCTATCCAACGATCTCATAACCACCATAAATATCCTACTTGGTATACCTGTCCGGGTTGGCCATGCCCCTTCGGACTCCCTACGAAAATGATCATGGCCGGGTCGTAGAGAAGACGTCCAGGTGCCATGTCCTGGGTGGGTCATATAGGTGAGCTCGATGGACTATTTAGATAAGACTCCTGAAGGCCACCTTTGTAGACCGGTCAGGTTGGGTGTTCTGTTCCAGCTTGGGTTAAGGGGTCCAACAATAGCCCCTTAGGTTGTGAGAGAAAATTATTCTGTCAGGACCTAACCAAACTCCACCAGCCGAGCCGAGCTGAATATTGGTTAGACAGGGTAGAGCATAATTCATTCATTTGGTCGGACACGTGTCATCATCTGATGCGAAGAAAGACGAAGCATCACCGAATGCTAGCCATCAGATCGGCCACGTGTCCAAATCTGGCAGGACGGAAGTCGAAGAGTCACACTCCCCTTATAAATAGGGGCTACTTCTATTCATTTTGCCCTTCACGAACTCAAAACTCTTAGCGAAATACGTTAAATAACCTGAACAGAATTAATTGAGCAGAATCGCCCGTCTAGAATCAATCGTCCCAAATCCTTCTCTAGGTAATTCCCATTACTTGAATAATGTCTTCTGATTCTGAGTGTGGGTCTGCCCAGGACTATAACCAGGAGAGGTCTGGGTACCAGGGGTATAGTTCCGGGGAGTTGAGTTTAGAGTTCAGCTCTTCCTAGTCTGAAGAGATTAGGAGCTCAGCTCCGTCAATAGCTGAAGAGGTGGGGACCTCAGGTCGAGCAGCTCACTACATTTCTGTTGGGGTGCCAAAGCCCTCGAGACAATATCGTAGGACCGAGCAGCCATCTGAGGACTCAGAGGCCAAACTCTGGCCTTCCTTAGTCACTAAGGCCGAGTTGGATCGATGGCGCGCCCTTTTTAACATACCTTAGAGGGTGACCTTCGACATTTCGAGGCCCAATGAGCGGATGGACAAACCACCGAAGGACTGCGTGGCCATTAGCTTACGAGCCTTGGAGGCCAGCCTCCGCTTCCCGATGGCTCCCTACCTCATCGGCTATCTCTGGCACTAGGATATCGCATCTGCCCAGATTCACCACTGGTCGTTGATCATGGGGTTGCTGGTCCTATTCTGGACTTTCAATCTTGGAGTCCCTACCCCATAGGAGTTAGCCTGGTTGCTGAACATCAAGCTTCTTCCGGGCACAAAAAACCACCTCTACTATATTTCTCCTTGACTTTTTGGGCCATAGTTGGTCCGCTATCTTCCATCTTTCATCAAAGATTGGAAGATAAAGTGGTTCTGGGTCGGGGGTGATTAGATGAGCTCTGGGCTGCACGGGCAGTTGGAGCCCCAGCGAGTGGCCTACCCCACTCACTTCGAGATGTCGAACAGTATATCAACATTTTCTTATTCCTGTTCAACTCTTCTGATTTTAATTATCTTTCATTTTGTAGAGGTACCCGTCCCGAGGCTCATGATCGGCGATAACTTCTCCCAAAAGATCATATTTCTCCATGACAGCACCGAGTTATCCAGACGAACCTTCAAGACACTGATTACGAAAAGCATCTTGCTCGGGCCGGCCTCATCCTCTCATTCCGACCAGCCCTCAACAACTTCATCGGTAAACTTTCTTTTTAAAGTTTGTTTTCTGCTCAGGTTGAGGCCGTTCTCCCCCGTGAAGAACTGTAGCTGAGGATGAACCCCCAGGAACGCATTCGTCAGCGGGCAGAACATGCAAGAAGGGCTTCGATCAGAGGTCAAGGAAAAAGCCGAGGCCTCGAGCAGCCGATCTCCACTATGGCCGTCCCAGCCTCCGTCCCAGAGCAGTCGGCCCCACGATCTCCACCAGCCAAGCGGGCCAGGCCCGAGGTAGGTGGCCTCTCCTCAGGAACATCGGGTGTCACAATCGCCGTCCCGCCAGGTGTTTGGACTATCGAAACCCCACTGACCGGCTCGGTCAGCATATACGGGTGGGATCCTTATTTAATTGAGGGGTCCAAAGAATACCTCGGTCGACGACCTCCCTTCCAGATCAGCTATTCACGGGCCCAATCTCTATCCAATGAAGTTATGAGTCATCTTCCCAACGGGGTCGAGCCAGCCCCCGGGCCCCAATCAAAGCCTGGACGGAAGAGGTGGAGCAGTACGCCAGCTAAGCAGCGTCGCCGAGGAGAAAGAGACTCTCCAGGCTCAGTTGGTCTCTTCTCATGACCTCCTAGCGGAGATAACGAAGGCGGCTGATCTGGACAGTCTGAAGATGGCTGACCTGGTCGTGGAGAATGCCCGACTTGGGGTCAGGATGGAAGGTCTAAGGCCCGAGCTTGAAGCTGCCAAGGCCGTCCCAACTAATGTACTCACCATCATTACCAAGTACAAAGACTTCGATGAGTGTAAGTACGAAGGCATTCTCGGCTACCTCTTCACCTTCATCGATGCCATCGACGTGGCTCGAAGAAGAAGTTGGACGACCGCCCCCTCATGGCGGCCCTGGCCGGCTACCTGGAAAAAAACCTTCTTCTGGCTTACTTTCTCAACATCATGAGTAACCTGCTCGGGTACCTTTCGCCCGGGTCAGAGAAGCTCTTGACGCCAGCTTCACCGATCAAGCTGATGTCAGACCCATCATACGACAGGACGGCCAGCCCTGATGCTGGATAGGAGGTCGAGACCGATTATTCTGAGGTAGCGGTGGATGAGGCGCGGGGGAAGAGGTGGTCGAGATCGACTAATAAACTTGTACCATTTTTGTTATTTTTTTAAATTTCCTATTCGGGTCGATTGGCCTTGTTGTACGAGGTGCTGGCCTCCAAACCAGCTTGCTTTTTAATGAACATCTATTTTGCACTTCATACCTGTTCAGCTCGGACTTACTTTCCATACTTGCTCATTTTTTCAATGTTACACCATTAGCTATCACTTGCTCTGCTCGGTTTCTCATATCTGATACCTGTTTGGCTGAGATAAGCTTTTTATACTTGTATAATTTTCAATGTAACTTGTACAATTGAAATATTGTTTGCTCAGCTCGGTATATTATCTGAACGATTTGGCTTATATCATAAAACACTTGGTAAAAAATATTAATCATTTTCAGACTTAATCTTTAATTACCTGTTCAGCTCGGTTCAGTAGGCTGATTGGTTATCAAGAACCAAATGGGGTCGATTTAGGCTGACCAACACTTTATCCCGAGTCAGCTCGAATGAAATCGAGGCCCAATCCTGGCCATAATCCCAATTTTTTCAGAGCGGCTCGACTGAGGCCTTTCCTATTTTGGGCTAAAGCCTTACTGTTTCATCCAACCTAGACGGCTCGGATGAGGCTGTAGCTTTATTTGGGCCGGAGTCTTGGTGGGTCGAAACCTTACTGTTTCATCCAGTCTGGACGGTACAGATGAGGCCGTAGCCTTATTTGGGCAGGAGCCTTGGTGGACCGAAACCTTACTATTCGATCCGGTCTGAGCGGCTTGGATGAGACCTTAACCTTTTAACAATTTAATAAGTTAGAACATAACTATATTAAATGGAAGAATGAATGGAAAAAACATACAAGGTAAATTACAAGAGTAATCCTAGCCGGTTAATAGTAATATTCTTCAAGTGCTTGGCATTCCATGGCTTGGACATCACCTCATCGTTGAGGTCAGCTAATTCATAAACACCTCCAGCCAGAATTCGACTGATCTTATACGGCCCTTCCCAGTTATGGCTTAAGGACCCAATGTTAGGTTTCTTAGTATGTTGTAGAACTTTCTTGAGGACCAAGTCCCCAACTTCGAACCTTCATGCTCGGGTCTTGGAGTTCTAGTACTTCACACTCCTCTGTTTATAGATGGAATTTTTCACATCAGCGTCGATCATTTTTTCTTCGACCAGGTCAAGATTGGCCGTCAATGCTTCAGTGTTCTGCTCTTCCTGATAGTTGTTCACCCTCCAGGTCGGGACACCGAGCTTGATTGGGATAACGACCTCGGACCTAAAGGCCAAAGAGAATGGTGTTTCTCCCGTCGCTGTCCTGGTCGTCGTTCTGTATGCCTAAAGTACCTCGGGAAGTTTGTCCGCCTAAACCCCTTTTGATTTCTCAACCCTAGCCTTCAGAGTGTGTTTAATGATCTTGTTGATGGCCTCGACTTGGTCGTTCCCTTAAGGGTGATATGGAGTTGAGACAACTTTTTAATCCCTAAGTTCTCACAGAACATCTTGAGGTCCTCCGCATCAAATTGTCGCCCATTATCCGTAATGATAGAGTGTAGAATCCCGAACCGACAAATGATAGACTTCTAGATAAAGTTCATAATTTTAAGCTCAGTTATTCTTGCTAGGGGCTCGGTCTCTACCCACTTGGTGAAGTAGTCGACAATGACTATCGTAAACCTCACTCATTCTCGGTCGGTGGACATTGGGCTGATCAGATCGATTCCCCACTTGGCGAACGACTAAGGAGCCATAACTGAGTTAAGGTCTTCGGAGGGTGCTCGAATGAGAGGTGTACACCTCTGGCACCGGTCACATTTCTTGGTGAAGTCAATAGCATCTTTCTTCAAACTTGGCCAGAAGTACCCTTGTCTGATAATCTTGAAGGTCAAGGACTGTCCTCCAAAGTGACTACCGCACATGCCTTTGTGGACTTCTCTCAATATATATTTGGCCTCCTCCTCGTCCAGACACCTTAGAAGAGGTCGGAAAAATCCTCTTTTATACAACATTCCATCCTGGATGGTATATCTTGCAGCTCGAATCCTCAGCTTTCTTGTCTCACCCTGGTCGGCGGGCATCTTCCCTCATTTCCAAGTATTGGATGATTGGGGTCATCCAAGTTAACTTATGTTCGGTGGCGTAGACTTCTTTTTGGTCCAGTGCTGAGCTATCCACTGTGCCAATATTGACCGAGCTAATGTCTTCTGCTCTTTCACTCGTGGCCAATCGAGCTAATACATCAGCTTGTATATTTTTACTCTATGGAATCTGCTTGGCTCGGATTCTCATAAACCCTGCTGAGGCCAGCTCAACCGACCTCAAATACCTGGCAATTTGCTCTTCTCTGACCACGTACTCGTCGGATATTTAGTTCACTACTGGGAGGGAATCACTGAAAACCTCCAAGTCCTCCACCCTAAACTGCTTTATCATGTCGAGACCGACCAGGGGCGCTTTATACTGAGCTTCATTACTTGTAGTTGGGAACTTGAAGAGCAAAGCCAGGTAGAAATTTTTGTTAGTGGGGCTGACCAGCACTATTCCAGACCCTGCACAATGGACGATCGATGATCCGTCCACTTACATTCTCCAAGGCTTCTCTATCTGTTCTTCTTAGATGATGAGAGTTGGTATGAACTCCACAATGAAGTCGGTCAGGGCCTGTCCCTTAATGGCCATCCTGGGGTATAATGAACGTCGTATTGCCAGAGCTCTACCGTCTACTTCAGTAATCACCTGGAGGCATCTGGGCGGCCAAGTACTTGCTTTAAAGGGAAGTTTTTAAATACTTCTACCTGATATGCCAGGAAATATGGATGCAGCTTCCGAGCTGAGATGATCAGAGCGTAGGCCAACTTCTCCATGGTCGGGTAGCGGAGCTCCATGTCATTGGCTCACATAATAAATCAGTTGCTGAGCCTTGTGTTCTGCTTGAACTAGCACTGAACTTACTGCATACTCAGATACCACCAAGTAGAGCTACAACTTTTCACCAGGATGAGGCTTGGTCAGGATCGGGGCCTCCATCAAAGCCCTTTTCAGCTTGTTCAGTGCCGACTAGCATTCATAATTCCACTCAAATTGGGAATTCTTCCTGATCAGATTGAAGAATGACTTGCACTTGTTAATGCACCTGGATATAAACTAATTGAGGGCTGCGACCTTCCCTGTCAGGCTCTGGACATCCTTGATCCACCTCGGTGGAGTTAAGTTCACGATCGCTTGGATTTTTTTCGGATTAGCCTCAATTCCTCTCTGGCTTACCATGTATCCGAGGCACTTACCCGAGCTAACCCCAAATGAGCACTTCTTGGGATTCAACTTCATCTTGTACTTTTACAGGATGCTGAACATCTTTGTCAGGTTACCTATGTGGTCAGTTATTTTCCTGGCTTGACAAGCATGTCGTCCATGTAGACCTCCATTGTCTTTACGATCTGGGCAGCAAACATCTTGTTCACCAGGCTCTGGTAGGTTGTGCCTGCATTCTTCAATCCAAACGGCATCATGATGTAGCAGTATTGTGCTCGATCGGTGATAAATATTATGTGGACCTGGTCTTGCTTGGACATCGGTATCTGGTGATAGCCAGAATACGCATCCATGAAGCTCATGAGCTCATGCCCGATGGTACTGTCAACGAGCTAATCGATGTTGGGCAGAAGAAAACAATCTTTCAGGTATAACTTGTTTAGATCGGTGAAGTCCATGCACAACCTCCAAGATCCATTTGCTTTCCTGACCAGGATGGGGTTGGATACCTAGGTTGCGTACTTTGTTTTCCTGATGAAACGGTGCCCCAACAACCTTTGTACTTCCAGCTCCAAACCCTCGTACCTCTTGGGGCTAAGTCTCCACTTCTTTTGGGCCACTGGCTGAGCTGCAGGGTCTATGTTCAGGTAGTAGCAGACATCTTCTGGTCGGATGCCTTCCATATCTTTGTAGGCCCAAGCAAAGATGTCAGTGTTTGCCTGTAAGAAACAAATCAACTCGGACTGAAATGGCTCCTTCAACTCCCTACCAATTCTTTGTTCCAGATCTGGCCTGCTCGGATCCAATTTTATAAGATCCAGCTCTTCAACAGGTGTAGCCCTTTTTTTAAGGTCATCCTTCCTTGGATCCAAAGATCCCCATTCCTCCTTGGGCTATTGCTCACTCTCCATCGCTTCTCTGCCACCATTCTAGTCCATTGTACCCGAGAAAGAGCCGACCTCGAAGGTTGGATTGATCGGCAATTTGGGCAGAACTGCTAGTTGTGGAGGTTCCCCATCTACCTTCATATTGTCCTGACTGAGCTCGGCTACTTCAAGGATGGTGTCCTCGAAAGTCTTTCATTTGCTCATCATCCGAATCGCCTAGACGAGCTCTATTAGGTTGTGCTCTCTCGGATGCAGTCCCATGTCAGTCTCTCGGGCTGCCTGTTGGTTCATCTTCACAACATAAACGTCATCACCGATCGGGAACTTGATGATAAGGTGGTAGATGGATACCACTGCTTTCAGCTTGGCCAAGAGTAGTCGGCCCCAAATGACATTATATTGGGAGTTAAAGTCCACCGCCTTAAACTCTGTAGTTGTGAAGACCTCACGATCCCCGACCCCGAACAGGACCTTGAGCTAGCATATACCAAGCACTCTCATCTTCATTCCTCTGAAATCCTAAATCGTATCGAATGAGGGCACGAGCTGAGATTCATGGAACCCCATCCATTTGAATGTACTCAAGTAGAGCACGTTGACAGCTTCCTGTATCGACCATGACCATGTGCACCATGGTCCTACAGATGTTGAGCGATACCACTAAGGTATCGTTGTGGGGATAGGCTATCCCTTCACTGTCCAGCTCGGTGAAGAAGATAGACACGTAGCAGGGTTCCAACCTAGGAGGAACGCATCTCTAATATGCATTTTTGGCCTTCCTGACCTGCTCTTTTCAGGATCATTTGAAGCCCTTTTGCTCACCAAAACTATTATTGATGAGGGTTAGTATCTCCCGAGCAGTCCCGATCGGTGGAAGTGAAGGCAGTGCTTGCTGTTACCGCTGGCCCTACTGTCCATGGCCCTTCACATACTTCTCTAAGTGATCCTGATCTATCAGCTTCATCAGCTCCACCACAAGTGCCCAGCACTTGTCAATGTCATGGCATTTCATCTTGTGGTACTTATAGTACTTGTTCTGGTTAAGACGGATCGGGTCGGCTCTCAGTGGCTTCAGCTCCAACAATAGATTCTTATCCTTAATCTTCGTAAGGTCTTGTGAGGGGGTAACCATAAGTACTTCGGTTACTTGGCCAGGTCCTTCAGGTTGGAAAGCCCTAAAATTGGTGGCCAGCCTGAACAGGCTCATCGGCTTCCTTCTGTCTTCCCTCTTCTCTTCTCTCCATTCAGGCCGTCTCTCCCTGTCGAATGACTTATCATTCAGAATTACCTCATATGCCCCGATGTATCGCTCCGCTCAGGTTAGGAATTCGTGGTAGGTCTTTGGGTCTTCCTCATGGATTGACCTCCAAAACCTCATCTTGGGCCTCAACCCGATCATGATGGCTATTTAGTATGGCATCGTCTGACACCTGTTCCATCTCTAGGACCAGCTTATTGAACCAGTCAAAGTATGACTTTAGAGACTCGGCCTTCTCCTGCCTCACGTTCAATAGTCTCTCCTTCAGGGTCGATCTCATCTTTGACCCCATGAACTGTGTCAGAAACAGTTCTGCTAGTTCGTCCCATCTTTTGATCGAGAAGTCTGTGAGTGATCAGAACTATCTCTGTGCTCGGTCTCCCAGAGTAAGCGGGAAAGCCTAACACATCAGTTCCTCTCCTACTCCTTAGAGCTCCATCCAGGATAAGTATTTGTCCAGGTGGGTGCTCGGATCAGTCTCACCGTTATATTGAACGATAGACGGCATCTTGAACTTGACCAGTGTGGTTAAGGTGGAGATATGTTGTATAAAGGGGGTGACCCTCTCCAGCCCCCTCGATCAACTATGTTCCTTCTGGCTTGAATATCTACCAATCTCTTCTTCAGTTCCTACTCTTCCGCCAGCTCTGAGTACTGGAGATTGTGGCCGGTACTATCTTCATGAGGTTACTAGGCCTCTCCTCTCTTCTCTTGGGTCCTTGCTAGCCTTCTGGCCTCCAATGCCAAGGTCAGACCCATACGATCCTGGACATATCTGATTTCTGCCCGATTTTTTATGTTATTTGGGCGTGCTCGATTGTCTACCCGAGTTTGGATCGGTGACGGGCTCCTTCTATATCCCTGCTCTTCTGCCACCCTTTTTCCCAGGTTCCGCCTCCGCTTGGGTACCTCTCAGGATTCTAAATCCTCTATCAGCCCATCCACGGCCTGGGCTTTCTCCCTCTGCTCGGCCTCTTTCAGCCGCTCGTTTAGCTGAGCCATTATGACTCAAATCTCACTCACGGACATAAGTGTCCGAAGAGTCTCCAAAGTGAAAGGGGCCGTCTAGATGACCCCTTTTACCGAGTTTGATGTGGACGGCTAGATCAGCCAGATTGAGAGAGCCAGGCCTGAGAATCTAGAGTTGTGGATGCTCGTTGTTACTCATGATGAATTAGGAGATTTTCATTCATCTGATGTATATTTCCCCCTCCTTCTAGTACCAAAATGTTGACGTCGAAATTTGTAAATTGATAGATTCCTAATTGAACACTCAAAATGATTGAATTTGGATGAATTTACTGAAATCAGATCAAGAAATAAAGTTGAAATCTACAAAGAAGTGCAGAAAACACTGACCCGAAGCCTACTCAGGAAATTCAGTTCGGCTGATCCTGGTCGGTTAAAGATGGTCGGCCAGAATCGTATGTTATATATGTAAAGAAATGAGCTCTCTAGTGCTTTAGTATAAAAAATATTGCAACCCTTTACAAGTTGAAAATACTACTATTTATAGCCTAGGAAGAGCTCGAGTAGTAGGGATCATGCCCACTACTTCCTTAATTTTCTCCTACTTTCAAGGGAGTGGGCGGTTTGGCTATCCCACGATCTCATAACCACCATAAATATCCTGCTCGGCATATCCTGCCAGAGTCGGCCATACCCCTTTGGACTCCCTACAGACATGATCCTGGTCGGGTTGTAGATAAGCCATCTAGGTGCCATGTCCTGGGCGGGTCATATGGGTGAGCTCAATGGACTATTTAGATAAGACTTTTGAAGGCCTCCTTCGTAGACCGGTCAGGCTGGGTGTTCGGTTCCAACTCGGGTCAGGGGGTCCAATATTTATCATTGAAATCCCGAATTTTACCGTAAAGATGAATAGTGAAAATGTATGTTTGTTTGAGAATTTATAGGGTATAATTATATTGTAAATGTCAAATCAATAGTAGAAAATGATTGATGTAATATTTTATTGTGAACAATTGATTTGATAAGATATTTTAATATGAACAAATGTATTTGGTAATGATTTGATAATTATTATATAAGTAGTAATGATTGTGTCAGAATTTTTTGACTCAAACTAAATTTGAAAGCGAACATGTATTAGATTTTGAAGTTCAAAATCTTGTCATGAGAATTTCCTCCAAACATGATCTAAGGTTGTGTTTGAATGAAGTGATTAAATTTATAATTTGAAATGAATGGATTTCAAATCCACTCAAGTTAGAATTGCTTAAAAATTAGTTTAAAATAAAAATTATGAATTCAAATTCACATCTATCCAAACATCATTAATGAATTTGTTGTCATGAATTTCAAATCACTCTCTTCAAATCTGTCAATTAAAATACAACCTAAGAGATTTCTTAATTTTATACTTACCTACTTAATCTCTTTAAAATTTATTCGCACAAGATTATACATTCTTTCCTTTAAAATTATTTCTATACACCAAGTGCATGGATTTTAGATCCGTGCAATTGGGTTGACCCGACCCGAGAGTGCATTTCATGCATCCCACACACGCATTGCGCGTCTACACACGCCCCACGCACCCAAACCCTAACCCAAATCCTAACCAAACCCTAGTTCTGTTGTTATATTGGCATAATCTTTTAGTTTACCGAACTTAACCTTTTAGTTATATGCACATAACCTTTTGCAGTGCAAAGTAGTGAAAAAAGTATAAGTTATTCACTGATAAGGTTATGAAATTTGTACATAAAGGTTATACTATTACAACATAAAAATTATATCATTACAACATAAAGGTTTCGACTATATTAAATTTTTATAGTGAAAAAAATATAAGTTATTCATTGAAAAAGTTATGAAATATGTACATAAAGATTATATTATTACAACATAAAGGTTTTGGCTATATTACATGAATTTTTATAGTGAAAAAATTATAAGTTATCCACTGAAAAGGTTATGAAATCTGTACATAAAAGTTATACTATTACAACATAAAAGTTATATTATTACAACATAAAGATTATGACATAAATTAAAAAAAAAAATTATGTGCGGATCCGTGTTAAACTGAATTCGACCCGACTCACATGCTACCTACATGCCCAATTACATGAATCATAACTCATTCACTTGATGCACACAAATACTACCCTCTTTCCTTATCTCAATTTGCTCTTATTTCGTTATTTTGTATTATGTCATGTCAATGACATAATTGAGGAGAGAAAAGATAGAGGAATCTTGTTAATTTAATATCTTATTTCGTTATTTTGTATTATGTCATGTCAATGACATAATTGAGGAGAGAAAAGATAGAAGGAATCTTGTTAATTTAATAATGACCGGAGAGAAATTAATATTGTCCACAAGAATTTTTATCCAGTTTATATATTTCTTATTCTATCATAAAAAATCTACAAAAACACATATCTTGAATTGGAAGTAGTATTATTAAATTGTGAAACAATGATTATCTCCCTATATATTCTTTCTATAATTGAAAACATTACTGGTACTAATTTAAGAAAAGAGAATGTCAATCAACAGGAATTTAAGAAAAATATGAGTTTGAGCCTATGTAAATATAAAAAAAAAAAACATTTAATTATAAGATTTGCAAAGTAAAATATCATTAAAAATCAGGAAAAAATAAAAAATAAGAACAATTTTTGTACTGATCAAGTCATACAGTACCGTTATATGTTTATTTCTTACAAATTCTAATCCAGATTTTGTTTTATTTACTTATGTTGAAGACATAAATCCTAATTTACAAATCTTGAATTGGAAGTAGTATTATTAAATTGTGAAACAATGATTATCTCCCTATATATTCTTTCTATAATTGAAAACATTACTGGTACTAATTTAAGAAAAGAGAATGTCAATCAACAGGAATTTAAGAAAAATATGAGTTTGAGCCTATGTAAATATAAAAAAAAAAAACATTTAATTATAAGATTTGCAAAGTAAAATATCATTAAAAATCAGGAAAAAATAAAAAATAAGAACAATTTTTGTACTGATCAAGTCATACAGTACCGTTATATGTTTATTTCTTACAAATTCTAATCCAGATTTTGTTTTATTTACTTATGTTGAAGACATAAATCCTAATTTACAAATCTTGAATTGGAAGTAGTATTATTAAATTGTGAAACAATGATTATCTCCCTATATATTCTTTCTATAATTGAAAACATTACTGGTACTAATTTAAGAAAAGAGAATGTCAATCAACAGGAATTTAAGAAAAATATGAGTTTGAGCCTATGTAAATATAAAAAGAAAACATTTAAATATAAGATTTGCAAAGTAAAATATCATTAAAAATCAGGAAAAAATAAAAAATAAGAACAATTTTTGTACTGATCAAGTCATACAGTACCGTTATATGTTTATTTCTTACAAATTCTAATCCAGATTTCGTTTTATTTACTTATGTTGAAGACATACATCCTAATTTACAATTCAATATCAATTTAATGATGAATTTAGAGCTTGAATGCAATTTTAAAATTATACCTTATTAATCTCAAGTGGTATATGGTTAAGAGGGGTGAATTAAGCTAAGTGGGACCTACATGGGAAGAGTGGGACCCCACATTAGTAAAACCAGCTGTGAAGTTTGTGAGAACTTTGAAAAGAGCTTATTCCATTTTTTTTTCAATGTGTATATGCAGAGAGCTTATAAAATAGGGACTACCATAAATAGAGGTTCAAGGGTGGAGTAATTCCTCTACATCCTCTTTACTTCTTCGAAAGAAGGAACTTTGTTAAGATAATTTGATTTACAAAGATTCTACTAATACAAATTTAATCTTAATAAGAATTGTCAGCTCTATCCCACACAGATAGCTACACAGTGACCAAACTTTGACTCACATGGCTCTTACTCTTCTAAACGAGCAAACAACCCTTAGTAGGAACAGTCTCAGCTAAGTGACTCCTAAAACAGTCTATTAAAGGTATAAAGAGATTTTTTCAATGGTTGGGAGCAATAAGCTGTGGAACTTGAAATACAGAAGGTAGCTAGCTTGTTGCTCAATAGATTGAGTGACTAAAACAGGTTGCTTGAGAGTATTGAATATTTGAATGTTTAGAGATTTAGCTCATGATCTGTTGTAGCAGTCCCTATTTCAGGTGCAGTACTCGATTTCTATTTATAGATGTTGGTAATTTGCCCGTTGAAAAAGATAATTTTCTTAGCAGTGAGGTGTCTTTTGATGATTGGCTCGTACATGATTTTCTGACAATTCTGGTAGAACGTTGCCACCGCGCCTCTATTCCTCTGTAAAACTTGTCTTTTGTCCTTTTGATTTCTCCAACTAGCATTCTCTGATTAACTCTTTTTTGTTTGTTTTTAACAATAACTAAGAGTACACTGAATTTCAGTGTACTCTTAGTTACTAAATTCTATCTATTACATGTTTTATCTCATCAAAATCTATACGTAAACGGATACAATACACTTGTAATTAGTGTTAAAAATATTTTTCTATCAAAACTACATGTAAATTGATGTTTTATATGAATTGTAAATTTAATGCATTTTACACTACTAGACAAATCTTAATCATTAACTTTGAACACATGTATGATTAGGATTTATTTATTACCATAAAATATATAAAATTTAAAGTTCATACGATTAAATTAAACATTTCAAAGTTTATAAAAAAAATGTCAAATCTCATATAATTTAGATTGAAAAATGTTTTTAACCCTATAGTCAATTAAACAACTAAGATGTAATAGGAAATAGTATAACATATACACATAATATAAAGGCGCATTTTTATGATCATAAACTAAACGAAATTGATTTGATGTACCATAATGTCAATTGAGATTTTAAATAAATCTTGGCCATTTTAATTTAAGTGTAACATTCATGATAACATTATCTGTACATCAATTTTATTCTTAAAATCTTCTTAGTTTGAATTATATATGCATAGCAAATTTTGTGGATTCATTTTCAATTTTATGTTTGAAGTTTACAATTGCATTAATTTACTCAACAACAATTATGAAAGATTTATTCAAATTAATATACTATCTTCCTTTGTTTTTTGAAAAGAGGTAAAACTTCTGAAGATTTAATTGGTTACTAAATATAATTAATAAATAAATTTATAGAAAATTGAAAATATAATTTTCAATTTTAGACCCAAATTTTAAAGTTTCTCAATAAATGATTCAATTTTATATTTTTTCTCAATTTAAGGCTTGAAAATTAGATTGAGTTCTCAATTAAGACAAAATTTCATTTTCTTTGTATTTATATTTATAATTTATTTTTATATATACTTTAGATAAATTAAGACAAGTTTGCATAATTTTGGAATGATTTTCATCCAACTTGTATTAATTTATATATATATTTATATATATATATATATACTAAATGTCATTTAAAAATTTAAGATTTCTTTATTTTCTTAATTTTATGAATTAAATTAATTATATTTTTTATTTCTTATAAATGAAGATAAATCAGATGAAAATTATTCTTAAAGTGTACTAACTTGTCTAAATTTATCCAAAATAATATATATATATATATATATATATATAAACTTATAAATATAAATAAAATAAAATTTTGTTTTAAATTGAGAACTCAATATAAATTTCAAGCATAAATTGAGAAAAAATGTTAAATTGAACTTGTTATTGAGAAACATTAAAGTTTGGATAAAAAATTAAGAACTAATCAATAAATTGGATCTTGTTATGAAATTTATTAAAAAAAAAAAAACCAATGACATTACTTTAAAATCTTATAATCTATAAACAACGTAAAGTATGGGATAATTAATTTCCATTTGTTAATAAACGACATAATTTTGAAGAATAATCTGAGTGTTTTGATGGGAAATGACAAGACAAAGATGAGCAAGACTATATATATGGTTGGGAGAAAAACTACAAAGTCTTCCAAGTTGTTGACTCGAAAGATATCCACGAAGACTACCCTCGAAGTCCAAGATTGTTGCAGACACTAAGCCTCTAGATATACCGATTTATTTGTGTTTCTTTTTGTAAGAATTGTGTTTCACTTTCATCTGAATAAAAGAGTTGGAAAGTTTTGATACCATATATTTGTTTTTCTATTTTCAATTAATAATTGTTGCTACAATTGATGATTATCATGATAGTTGGCTCTCATTCTTGATTGAGTTGTCTATATTAATTAAGAATTTATTGTCATTGGGAAAGCTTTTGATTATCGTGGAGTCAATCATTGAAGTAGAGGAATTCTTCAGTGTACTTTCATGAAATTTTTAGCTAATTCAAGATGGAATGTTGCTTTTTCCAATGGAATTGTAAACTCCTCGTACCTTTTGCTGTAAAATCTACTTTATAGTTAGAATTCAAGATCAAAAGTAAATTTCATACACCACAGTAATCCCTCAGATTTTAGGATGAAAAATGGTTATTGATGACCAGAATTAAGTTTTAGAGGTTCTTAATCATTTCCAAGGCTCAGTCCCAAGGTAAATAAATCCATATATGTTCTACTTTTCTATTCGCCTTTTTTATTTAATGAGTTGATGGGGTTGTTATTTTAGGTTTGTATCATTTGTGAGTGGTTTCCACTAAATCTTCTATTATACAGTGTTGCTCAAGGTTGGTCTTTTAGAATGCTACAATATATCAGTCCTTGGTCCCTCACATCTGGTGTTGGAGAAGAGAATACTTTGGCTATGAATTAGAGAGAACAAAACACACTAATACTTATATGTCTTCACTTTGCTTAACATTTAGTTTAGAGAAAAAACAATGAAGTGTCCATATTCAGTTATCCTACTACATATATCAATAATTAGACGATATATATAATTTACATATATAATATAAAGGGTTGATTACGTAATAAACATGAAATTAGGATCTAGTTTCAATTACAACATGAACTTTTACCGTAACATCAGAAATGTTCAATTTAACACTTATTTTAATTCAGGATATGTTCGGACTTTTCGAATTTTAATTAATGATGTGGAGCCCGAAATGTAAAATTGAAGGTTAATCATCACCCCTTGTGGAGTTTTTAAAAATAAAACAATTGAAAAAAATGGAAAAAGGAAAAGGTAAAAAAAAGATAAAGATAAAGAGAAAGAGAAAAAAAATAAAAAAATAAAAAAATAAGCTTGTTGCTGGGTGGTGGACCAACTAAAACAAGATTGTGGGATTGTCAAATTTAAATCAATTTTTCAATTTCTCAATCTGAAAAACATCTTTTGAAAGCTAAAATAAAGGGGATGAAGTCGTACACTAAAATGAGAAATCAAGAAAATTGATTTTGCTTCGAAATATTGAACAAATTTCAATTGATTTTATTTAAAATTGAATGATTTTATGTAAATTGACATGCTAAGTATTTGGACTTGAGTATAGAATCAGTTTGGTTCAAATTTCATGCAATTTAGTTGAGAAATAAAAGAAATCGTATTTCGAAAGCTTAATGGCCAGTAATGGAGTTCTTCGACGAGAGGTGATGGCTGGTAAGGTAAGAGTTGGTTTTTCTGAAAATTTGGAAAGCAACATTTAAAATTTTTTAATTTTCCGACCGATAATGGTTAGAAGAAAATGCTGGAATTTTTTTCCATTTACTTTTTTTTTTTTTTTTACATTTTTTTAATTCTTTTTATAATTCCACACTGATGATTGGAGTGATGACTGGATTTTAATTTTATATTTTAGATTTCATGTCAATAATTGAAGTCCAAAAAATCCAATCATATCACCAATTGAAACAAATGTAAAATTTTAAATCTTTATAAAATTACAGTTAAAAGTTTATGTTACAATTGAAATATGATTTTAAGTTTGTGATTTTTTTATGTAATTAACCCTAATATAAAAAAGGCATTTATTAAATTTTTTGTAAGGTTAGTTGGAAATAATATCAAAGTATAATGTTTTATTTTGCATACTCTTCACGACCATGAAAAGAAAATGATAAACACCTTGTCATATTTTTAGTATAATAACAAAATAAATTCACAAAATATAACAAATATTTCATGTTCAATAGAAACGTATATAAATTACACTACGAACAACAATATGAAAAACAGAAAAATTATTAATCAATCTCATGCAACACACAGGACATTTGATAATAAAATATGTTAGACAATATTGTGCTACGCACGAGTCTTCCACTAGTCAAGAAAAATAGTGTTTTAATTAAGCAATAGATTAAATAAATTAGAACAAAAAATACAATCTTGAGAGAGAGAGAGAGAGCTTTAAAATCCTCCAAATCAACCCAGAAACTGAAAAATACACAAGATGAAGTTTCATTAATCATCATAAATTGTAAGATAAAATTGGCCATTCTTCACAAACAAAATCCTTGAGATTATATACATGTATATAACATAAAATCTACAAGAAATCTCAATAGTCTTTCATCCAACTCACATTAGATCATTTATTAATTATTTTTACTTTATATTTTGGCCCATGGGCTTTCGTAAGAGTATAAGTACATTGTTATTAGGTTAATTTGGGATTATCACAAAATAATAATATTGGCGGCTTTGTGGCTTGGGACGGAAACTGCTCACGGGAAAGTTTATTACCGTATTTTCATTCTTGTGTGTGCGTTCTCTTTTTCTTAACTCCATTAATTGGTCTGACCTCCGATCATCATGACGAACCGCAGTGAAACACGTGTTGAGAATCTGGAATCTAAGGTGACTACATTGGAGAAGAAAGTGATGAATTTGGGTTCGGCTTTGGCTTCGGTTCACACGGCAAGTTTGTGATTCCTGATGGCACCACAGCAGAAGGACCTCTGATCCGATTTCCGATTTATTTCCAAAATAATATAATATATTTTATATACATTTATTAAATGTAAATATAAATATACATATTATAGTATACTTTATAATATTATATACTATATAATATATTTTATATACTTTATACTATGTGTAAATATAAATATACATATTATAATATACTTTATAATACTATATACTATATAATATATTTTATATACTTTATACTATATGATAGAATATAAATATATTATATACTATATGTATATAGTATAGTTTATACTATAGTTTTATTTTATACTATAGTCTATAGTTTATACTATAGTTTTTTAGTATTATTTTATAATATATACTATATACTATAGTTTATACTGTAGTATCTGTAGTTGTTTAGTATTATTTTATAATATATACTATATATTATAGTTTATACTGTAGTTTTTTAATTATATTATATTATATACTACATATTATATACTATATGTTATAGAAGAATACTATATACTATATATTATATACTTTATTTTAATCTCTCATGTCTTTGGTAGATATTATATTGATGTTAAATGTTTGGAATATCAAATTCGAGGTTGTATTATTTGTTAGGATATTAGAAAAGGCTACATAACTAATAGACCAACTAATTAATTCCCAAAATTTCTGAATTTTTTAATTTTTTAAAATTTCGAAAAAAATTCCGAAAATTTCCAAAAAAAATTCCCAAAATTCCGAAATATCGGAATTCTGAAAATTTTCGAAAAAAATTCCCAAAATTTCCGAAATCGGATTGGATTTCACATTTCCGAAAAATTTTGGATGGAAATTGGAATTGGTTTTTCATTTCCGAAATTTTTTGGAATTTTTCCGAAACACCCTATTTCCGATTCAATCCGTCCGATCTCCACCCCTAGTTACGATGCTATAAGGATGATCCCTGTGCCAACCCGTGTGAGGCTTTAGGCCTGACGCTGCAAACGGGATCGGTGAACGAGTATGTTGACATCTTCATCTCCCGCCTCGCCGTTGTCCCACATCTTTTCAAATCAGATGTGCTTGGGTTGTTCCTCAGCAGTTGTCATGAGGACATTCGTATTTGCATATGCTCTCAGGATGCAGAGGACATAAGCATATCTATACATACAACTCGCGATATTGAACGTGAATTGGCAGGGATGCAGAGTATAGTCCCTGGCCGGCCAAGTTACTCTCCGATACGGCCCTATTCCACCAGTAAATCTTTACCTCAAATAGGGTATACCCGATCCACTGGGGTGTTTTCCTCACTTCCTACTCAATCGGGACTTTCCCTCTAGATATAATCCAACTGACCGTCGCCAGCACACACCCCTTATCAGCGCACCACCAACTTCACCGGTTCATCGGTAAATCAACCATTCTGGGCGGCCAGGCAAATGTCCCAAATAGAGTATAAGGACTTGCGAGCCAAGGGTTTATGTTTCCACTACTGTGAGCCCTATCACCCGCTACACATCCAATGGTGGATCCAGGATCATATATTTGGGAGGCAAGTATCATATATTTAGTAGGCGAGTATCAGAGCATGTGAATAGGTTTTTAAGTTTTAACTCTAAACAAAAAGAATCACTATGTTCAAATAAAAGATCTCATCCATCTTCTCTTAACTTCTGGACTAATGTCTTTGTTGTAGAGATTGTAACACCTCGTTTTCAAGAAAACCTGCATTGCATATTTTATGAATATTTATTTAGTGTGCAATTATAAATAATTAAGTGTGAGCTCTTAAGTTATATAAAATTATGATGAACGTATTGCATTATGTTTAATAATTTCAAAGATTTTATGAGCTAATAGTTATTTCGAGATTTTAAGGGTTTTTGCAGGATTGCTCATGGAGGAAACCGAGCTTGATCTCAACTCACTCGTCAGGCATGAATGAAAGTAAAAGATAAGATAATAAATAAGTTTAGATGCATAGATATGATATTAAGTTTTTTCTTTATCTACTCGTTTGTGTCGTAAATGCTTTTGTTTTATGAAATTTTAATTATGATCTTTATATGTTATTTTATGTGATGAAACATAGATTTCTTGAACATAAAATATGCATCATTATGTGTATCAAAAATATGTTCTTTTACATAAGTAAATTATATAAATAAATGATCTCTTTTGTATAAGTTATACTATTATAACATTATTGTTATATTAATTTTTTTTACCCCTTTATGTAAGTAAATATACATATATATATTATACATATAAGAAGAAAAAAAAAACAAAGAATGAAAAGGAAAAAGGTAATAAATATCTTATGCATTATTATATTACATGAAATAGCTATTAACATGCATTATTAGTCTACAAAATAGAATTTTCTCCTACACATACCCTAAAGTCATCTCCTACTTCACCTTCTACATATTCTACTTCATATCATGCTACTTATCCATATATCCAATTGAAAGAAGCATGAGGGAAACGAGCAACATCTCTTAGAAGAAAAAAAAAAGAGAAACAACAACAAAACAAAGCACTTGATCTTTTAGAGGCATTTTGCTAAAATTCTCTCTACTCTTTTGTTAAATTATGATATTTCATGACTTATAGCATATATTAAAAGATCTAAATATGTTCTGTGGCATTAGGTTTAGAATTGTATGTATTTAAATTGCTTGAATATGCAAAAATATTGCATGTGTAAGAAATGAAAACTGCAGGTATGTTCTGAGAAATTCGTAAGTTTATAGAACTTTTTTTGCCTAAACCCTGTGGCTGATTTCTAATATATGAAGTGAAGAACATATCTGTTAAATTTCAGAATATTTGGACATAAATTCGATTTACTATGATTTTACAAATATAGCCCTGTTCTGTGACATATTTGCTCTATTTTTATGTTTGAGTAAAACCTTTCTCCTGAGTTTTAGGCTTTGATTTCACATGTGATATTTTAGTATGTTATATTACAGACTCCTAAGGACATGTAGAAATTTACCTTGTAAATTTTGAAGCCTTGTACAATTTATGAAGATTTTTTCAAGAAAATATGTTTTCAGCATATAAGGTGTCCTGTTTGCAGCCAAATTAGAAAACTCATAACTAATTATGTAAACCTTTGTTTTAGTTGATATTTTTATATGTTATACTTCAACACGTTGTTTAAATTCTGTGAAAATATTAAATTATTTTATTAATCCTATAATGTTTGATAAATTGCAATATAGATTGATTTTGAGTTGAAATTGAAGTAAAAAAGTAGTTTATAGAATTAATTTTATTTATCTATGTACACGGTGAAAATTTTTGAAATATCTAACACTATTATGTGACCATATAAATATTCTTGTGATTTTTGGAATGACCTATGAATTATTAAAATTGCTGTGGCTTTAGGTGTCATATTATGCCTAGAATCACTAATTTAAGTGTCTAAAATTTTATACAAGTATGATATTTTACTCCATATGCTATTTTTGCTTAAATGTTGTAGTTATGATATGATCATGTTTAGAATTTCATATAATAATCAAGTATGTATTAAATGAAGTGTGGTTAATATATTTATATGCTTGAATAAAGTGTATAAAATCAAGTTAATATATATGCTTTTAAAATGATTTATTTTCCTTAAGTTACTAAATGGCTATGCTTTAGGTTATGATAACCTAAATATAAGTTACAAACAAGTGTGTATACAACATAATTGTCTAAACAGTTAAGTATATCGAGTGCAATTGAGACGGTTGGTGAATCTAGAAGCAATCCTTGCACCCTCACCTTTCAAGTGGGTAACTTCTACACTTTACTATGTGTTGATAATTAAATTAAATAGTTATGTATGAAAGTAGCTATAACCGATAGTTGCTTCACTATCGGGCGACGACCATAATGGCGAAAATGTCTGGTCTATGAAAGCAAGATTTAGTGGGCGAGCGACTCCCATATTCATTTATGTTATGTATGGTCCAGGGTGAGCGTGTCCGAAGGACATGTAATATGTGCTAATTAATTTAATTGATTCAGTATATATTAGAGAATACAATTATCCCACTAGGATCCCTCTCCGAAGGTGTCTCATCATACTACTTTTATATTTTCAGGCTCGGTAGATGATGACGTCGATGTATAGCAGGCTGGGTTGACTTCTCACTGTATCTATAAAATTGTACTAGAATAATGTTTCATTTTGAGAACAATAAGTTGTTAAATATGTATAGTATGATAAATTATAGGCCTAGACTTGTATCTTGTCATGTATATATGTTTGTCGTGTAATTTCATATAGGCTTTTGCCATGAACATTTTACCTAGAAATGTGGGTAAGACACGAACTAGTTTTGGATATATATATATATATATAGTTCTCGTGTCTTCATTTTAAGTCATCCGTTGTATATTAGAAAGTAATTATAATTCCTTTAATTTTTAAATAAGTAAAAGGTGACAACCTATTTCCAATTAAAAGGGGAACGGGGCGTTACACAAGATGCATAGCATTTACAATATCCTGGGACTTACACTGCAAAACTTGACAGAGATCATATGTCATTTCCAAAATGTTGATCATAATGTGCAAAATGAATATAAACTCGAATGATATTATCCCATCACAAGCTGCATCTACTTTTGCTCGTTGCGAATATGTACTTCCATCAGAAATGATATTTTTCAGAACTAAACATGTAGCTTCAAACATGATTTTCAAACTTCGTAGAGAACTCAAATGAGAACTCCATCTAGTTTCACCAGCTCTCTTTAAAGCTCCGATTTGATTCAATCTTTTACCTTTCCCTAGTTCTTCAAAAGAAATTAATCTTTTTATTTCTGCAGCATGTGCAACTTTTAATTGATCATGCCTCTTACAAGATAAATCAACAACATTGATAACTGCACTTAATTTACAGAAAAACTAATGTATAGGAATAATGTCTTTGGAAGCTGCCACTAATGCCAATTGAAGTCGATAAGCAAAACAGTGTACATAGTAAGCATATGGACACTCATTGGAGACTTGTAACCCCGACCGTTCTCCACACATATTACTAGAACCATCATATCCTTGACCATGAATATCTCGTACATTGAGATAGTGTTGGCGAAGAACGTTAAAAAAATTTCTTTTCAAAGTCGATGAGGTAGTATGAGAAACATTAACTAAATCAAAAAAAAAATTCACAAGAAAAAGTTTATTGACAAATCTTAAACAATGGTCATCTGTTCCATTTTGGATTCATCTCTTGCCTCATCGGCAATAATGTAAAATTTTGCATCACCAATTTCGTCTCGAATAACATCTTTTATTTTTTTTGCAAAAACTTGTAGTATTTCTTTCTAAATTCAAGGTGATGTATAAGATGCATTGTGAGTAGCATTATCCAACACTATCAAAGACACATGTTCATTGTAAGATGCTAATATCTTTACTAATTAAATAAAGTTACCTGGATTTGTTGAATCTAAAGGTTCATTGTGTCCTCTAAGAGCACATGTTTGAAATATGAGCCATCTTACTGCATCAATTGAGGTCTTTAATTTGATTATTGGCTACTTGTTGAGAAGTTTATTTCTTTTTGGATATGTTGTACTTCATTCATCAAAGCGCGACAATTCATAATAGCCCTTTTTATAAGGTGAATTATGATCTTTTCCAACATGACATAAAAGAGCACAATTTTCTCCATCATTAATCTTTTTCCAAGATCGAAATCCATTTATTGTAAATGCTCCTAAACCAGGACGCCCACTTGGTTTAGAAAATAAATAACATGGAAGATAAAAAATGGCATCTTTACTTGGAGAATATTCCAACCATTCTGGAAACAATTTAAATCAAGAAAGTTGAAATCGATGACCTTTTTCATTTAAAGGATAATTATGCATCTCACTCTCAAATTGATATGGTCCAGCTCTTATATAAGCTCTTCGAATTTCATCATGTTGTTCCATATTATAACTCCATATTTGTGGTTGCTTTACAGGATCACATTCTATAGATATAGTATCAACTGCTTGAACATCAATTTGAGAAACTTTGGTTGGAGAATCGGTATCATGGGTTGAAAATTCAAAATTATTTGTCGTAGCTTCTTCGTATTTGGTGGAAAGTATAAGATTGAACATTCTTCTTTTTGAAAAAAGAATGAATTTTTTGATTTTTCATTTTACTTAATTTGATCAACAACATGAAAATTGAAATCAAATTTAAATAGTAAATAAAGTCAATTCATACAATTGAACAAAATCTTCCAATTAATGTATAAAAGAAAAAAAATTAATTAAACTAGGTTAAGAATAAATAAATCTAACTCACCAGTCACCACCACTTATTATGCTAATCTTGGATTTGCCAATTTACGATAATCTTGTTTCTAAGTTCTAATTCAATTGAAGAACAAATGCATAAGTTCTTGAAGTGAATTATTCTGATTTTGAAAGTGGGAAGTGTAATTTGGAGTTAGGTTTGAAAAATGAGAGAATAATTGATTCCGATTCTTAAGGGAATCAGACATGTTGGATTAGCTTATTAATTTCAATTGCCTTTTCTTTATTATATATATTTCATCAAATCAACTAATGGTTTGAACGTGGCAATGATTGTGGTAACTGGTGGGCCAGGTGGTTTCCACCCTAAATCACTAATACATATCCTTCTACATTCCTAATATTTTGGGATATAAAAAAATATATGATATATAATATAATAGGTATTTTTTGCCAAAAATTTTGGGAGGTAATTGCCCCATTGTATCCGCCATTAGGCACCTCTGAACTTATTTGTGGATTCATCATCTTCCTTACCTGTTTGGTTGGGCGATGGCAAGGATTCTAATAAGTGGGATTTTGTGTATAAATTATGTGCTTAATTTGGTTATTTTATGATCAATTGTTGGGATTTCAGTGTTTAGATTTTGATGAGACAAAACATATATGTAATAGGAAGTTTTGTGTACCTCATTTTTCACGATGTTTAAGTGAAATCATAGACTAGATTTGAGTCTAGATATAAGTGTTGAAAGATGAAGGTTTTCATAAGTTACAAAGCTGCATCGAGAATTTAAGAAAGAAGCTGCTATAAGAAAACAGTTACAGCACTACAGCTAAGTAAGAAAGAATGGTGTGCAACATCGCTGCAAGAAAATGATACATGAGTACTGTAGGCAAATGATACAGCAGTACTGTATAAAGATACTGCAAGCAGGTCTAAGTTACAGCAGCACTGCAAAGGAGTATCAGCTGCAAACAGACCTAGGATGCAGCGCCAAGCTCACTGCTCAAACAGTCAAACAGTGCCAATAACAAATAAAGAAGTATCCTACAATTCGAGAAATGATAAATGCAGTATGAGGAACAAAGATCCAAGCAAGAATAAACAGAGCTGTTCTAGAGAAGATCAAAGTTGCAGACACGGAGCCAATACAAAGATGCCACGTGGACTGGTGCACTGCAGAAAGTTGCTAGCCGCAACTGCCACATTAAATGCTCCAAAAGAGAAAGTCAAGTCGCATTAAATGCGAGACATGCCTTTGATCAAGTACTCAAAATTCAAAAAGAGAGATATCTCCTTCAAGAGATATCTTCTCATACAAGTATAAATAGAGGATGAGCAACCCTGAAACTGGTTACTGAAACATTTGCGCAAAAACTCTCAAGCATTCAAGTTACATTTTTTCAAGTCTACTCTCTCAGTTTCAGTCACTCAACCTCTATGAAGTGAAGTAAGCTCAAAGCTGAAAGATCCTTCGAAGGATTTAGAAGCTCACTTCACCGCACCAGTTGAAGAACAAACCATATACTTTTTAACCTTGTTTCTGTGTGCTTAGGTTATTTTAGGTGTCGAACAGTTGATATGAGAGATCCTTGCTGTTTGTATAGTTGTCTAGAGTTAGACAGCTTCCCTATGTGGGAGTTTGGAATCCTGTGTGGGTTAACCTTTAGAGTTTGCAGTTGCTGTGTATATGCTGGACTCTAGTAGGTGTTAGCTTTGTAAAGTTGATAGATTGTTAGGAAAGTCCTGTAAACCAATCTTGCTTAACAAAGTTCCTACTCGAAGTAGCAGTAGAGTGGACGTAGAAAGATTACACCACCTTCAAATCACTATAAGCCATAAGTGTTTTATAGCTTTTTTATCTGTGTTTTATTTATTTTATCTATCTCTGTCATAAGCATAAAACATTTTGGAAAGGATCATATTGGAGAAAACCAGCCTTGTGTTATAAAACGTATTTTTTCACTGCGTATAAACTTTAGTTATAGTGTGCAGCACTGCATCCTAGTGCTGTAAGCAGTAACTGTCTGGCGCTGCAAGTTCAAGTAACTTACAGAACAGTAAGTTTTTTGAAAGATTTGCAAAATCGACCAAGGTTCATTCATCCCCCCTCTGAACCTCGGACACCACTTGGGACCAACAAGTGATATCAGAGCGAGTTGGGTTAAAAGCTAACTTATCTGTCACCTACCCTGATCCACCTTAGACTCGCTGTTTTCTCTGCATTCTAAAATCTCATTCTTATAGCATATCATGGATTCTTCTAATCACAAGTTACCTATGTTTTTCATAGAGGAATATGACGACTGGAAGATCAGAATGCAGACACATCTATCAGCCATGAATGACGAAATATGCATGGTCATCACCGAAGGACCAATCATTCCTACAAAATTGAATCCAGTGTTCGGTAGAGATATGGATGAAGGAACACTGCCACCACCAAACTTTCTGGTCAAGCCTAGACAAGAGTGGAACAATGAAGACAGGAAGAGAGTCAATCTAGACAACGTGGCCAAGAATGCTCTATTCATCACCTTAGATAAAGACACATTCAGCAAAGTCAAAACTTGCAGAACGTCCAAGGAAATATGGGAAAAATTGGAGCAAATATGTGAGGGGATAGAGCTCACTAAAGAAAACAAGATCTCCAATGCTACCCAACTATTCGAGCTCTTCGAGATGAAGAATGAAGAGACTCTTGAGCAATTAGATTTGAGATTCACATCTATTGTAAACGAACTAGAAGCTCTGGGCAAGCATTACACTCAAAAAGAGAAGAATATGACAGTGCTTAGAGCCCTACCGGCGGAATGAGACAGCAAGACCACTGCCATAAGAGTGTCCATGGATTTAAAATCCATTAGTACATTCGACCTATTCTTCGATCTCAAGGTATTCGAGTATGACATCAATAAACGGAGAAAGGAGTCTGAAGAATCAAGCTCCAAAGTTACAGCGCTAACTGCCAGAGGATCCAAGAATATAACAACCACTAGTTGCAGTAAGCAGACAGAGGTTACAACAGAAGATGCTGAAGAGGACATGACTCTACTTTTAAAGAAATTTAGAAGATTCATGAAGAGCAACAACAACAGCAACAACACCAACCTTAACAAGAGGAATGACTTCAGAAGAAGTCATCCACCTCCTCAGGTATCCTCCTCTCCACAGCCAAATACAGGCAATGTTGACTTGTGCTATAATTGCAGGAAACCATTACACTACGTAAGAAACTGTCCATATCCAACAATGTACAAGTACCCAGAAGGAGAGAGAGAGCAGAGGAGAGAAAAGAGAAAAGAGGATAGACACAAGCTTCGAGCTCTCATAGGAGAGATGGAAAAGACCAAGGATACAGCAGTCTCAAAGGAGATGCTGAAAGCTACAGAATCCTCTGACAGCGACACTGAAATCTCATCCTCTGATGAAGAAACACCGATATGCCTGATGGTAAAAGATTGTAAGGACAGCGAAGAAGATGAGGTAATCTATCAACCGTTGTCCATACCTGGAAAAGAGGAACTGAACATGATCCACTCGTTAAAAAGGATCATGAGTGACTTTGAGCAGATCAACTCAACCCATGAGGAGCTAAATGTTGAGAATGAAAACCTAAGAATCGACAATGAGATCCTCAAAAGCAAAAACATTGATATTGCTAAAATGCTGGCTGTATGTGAGTCTGATAACTTAAGGTGCAGTAAGCTACAGAAGGAGGTCTTTAGGCTGAGTCTGCTGGTCACTAAGCTAGAAACTGAGAAGAAGAGCTTGCAGTCCATGATTAGTACATTTAACAAATCATCTAAGGACGCAAGGAAGTACATAAATCAAAATACAGCAAGTATATCCAAAGCTATTAAGTTTGTTCAGGCTGAAACCCCAATCGAGAAAGAGTTACTCTGTAACTCTGAGAAGATCTTGAACATGACAGCAATGTTGGATAAAGGGAAGAAACCCCAATGCTCAGCTGCAGAAAGTAAGTCTGCATCTAAGAACTGGCTGCAGCAGAAGCCATCTGCTGTAAGCAGCAAAAGGATGCAGCAACCCACAAAGTTGCAGCAAAGAAGAAACTTTACCACCTATACTAAGACTTACATGTCTAAAACTCGAAGAGGATATACTCAAGGGAAGTATGGTGGAAGACCACACCACAAGGGTATTGGTAACACATATATAGTTTCTGCACACACTTTTAACAAACAGTTTAAAAACAAAACTGCATACAGTTAGAGAACCAACAAATCTTACAGCAAAACAGTAACTATTAAGAAAGTTTGGGTTCTCAGAGTAACTAACCCCAAAGGACCTTACAGAAGTGGGTACCTAAATCTGCTTAAATTTGTTGCAGGTTTCAGTGCCAAGTTACAGCAGTGATGTATGGTACATCGACAGTGACTGCTCAAGACACATGACAGGCAGTAAAGAAGCTCTAAAAGACTTTCAAGAATGCGAAGGACCAAAGGTCATCTTTGGAGATGATTCCAAAGGAAGCACAAAAGGAAGTGGATGCCTAGTCAAAGGCAACATAAAGATCAAGGATGTATCCTATGTGAAAGGACTCAGATACAACCTTCTGAGCATCAGTCAATTTTGTGACAAAGGATACACAGTTGAATTCAATCTCAACAAGTGCTTAATCAAGGACAGTACATCAAATGAAGTCAAGCTTAAAGGAACAAGAAGAGAAAACATCTATCTTGCTGACTGGAACTCCTCTATTCAACCAATATGCTTCATTGTGAAAAGTCCACCAGAGCTTAACTGGTTATGGTATAAGAGATTAAGCCATCTAAACTTCAAGACTATCAACAAGCTAGCAAGGAAAGGTCTTGTAAGAGGATTGCCAAATGTGGCATACAAGAAGGATATGTATGTAGAGCTTGTCAGAAAGAAAAGCAAGTAAAGAGCTCATTCAAGAACAAGTTGCAGAAGTCATCTCACAGGATTCGAGATCTTCTACATATGGACCTCTTTGAACCAGTAGAACCAGTAAGCATAAGTGGGAAGAAGTACTCACTTGTGGTAGTATATGACTATTCTAGATAGACATGGACAATCTTCCTTGCCAAGAAATCAGAAACACAAAGCAAGCTACCTGATCTTATGAAGAAGATTCAAAATGAAAAGAGCCTGAGCATAGTGAAGATTAGATCAGACAGAGAAACTGAATTCACAAACAAATTCAGTGAGAAATTCTATTCTGATAATGGTATTCATCATGAGTACTCTGCTGCAAGAACACCTCAACAGAATGGTGTAGCTGAAAGGAGGAATAGAACCCTCAAGGAAGCAGCAAGAACAATGATAGCAGAGAAAGAGATACCCAAGAGATTTTGGGCTAAAGCAACCAACACTGCATGCTATACTTAGAACAGATGTTTGATCAACAAGGATCTAGACAAAACTCCATATAAAGTCTGGAATGGATATACACCAAATGTTTCATATCTACATATCTTTGGATGCAGGTGTTATATCCTCAACAATGGAAAGGAGCATCTAAAAACCTTTGATGCAATGTCAGTTGAAGGAGTATTCTTAGGATACTCTGTTGTAAGTAGAGCTTTCAGTGTATTCAACAAGAGAATCTTGGTAGTGGAAAAATCAATTCATGTGTTTGATGAGCCACACTGTGACACCAAGAAGCTAGAAGAGCCTGTTGAAGATACAGCTCCAAGGAAAGAAAATGATGTTCCATATGTTGAAGGAGTTCTGCATACAGGAGAAGATAAAGAAGAAGAAGTTGCACCTTTGGATGCAGCAGATAATCTTACAGCAGCTGAACCTCCAATCATACAACAATATGAGGAGCAACGTAGACCTATACATATCTTTGAACCTAATAGAACATGGCTAAGGAATCATCCTAGGGATCTTATCATTGGAGATCCATCCATAGGAGTAAGGACAAAAAGGTCCATTTCTCATGAACCAATGTTTGTATGTTTCATATCTCAAACAGAGCCCAAGAATATTGAAGAAGCCTTGTAAGATAGCAACTGGGTACAGGTTATGTAAGAAGAGCTAAATGGATTCGAAAGATATCAAGTGTGGCGAACAGTTGCAAGACTAACTCATCAAGGAGTTATTAGAACAAAATGGGTCTTTAAGAACAAGCTAGATGAATCTGGACTTGTTGTGAGGAACAAAGTACGATTAGTTGCAAAGGGATATTGCCAGGAAGAAGAAATTGATTTTGATGAGACTTTTGCTCCAGTAGCAAGACTGGAAGCAATAAGGATTTTTCTGGCATATGCAGCTCACATGAATTTCAATGTCTATTAAATGGACGCAAAGAGTGCAATCCTGAATAGTCTTTTTACAGAGAAAGTGTATGTTGAATAACCTCCAGGTTGTGAAGATCAAGCAGAAGAGAAGGTGTTTAGGTTACATAAGGCCCTGTATAGACTTAAGCAAGCACCAAGAGCTTGGTATGACACCTTATCTCTTTATCTGCTGGAAAATGGCTTCAAGAAAGGAACAGTCGACAAGACTCTGTTCAGGATCCAAGATGGAGACAGTGTACTGCTTGTACAAATATATGTGGATGATATCATCTTCGGGGGAAATCTTGTTGAAGTGAAGGATTTCGTGACAGTGGAGCAAGCAGTCCTAGAGTGGGCCAACTCAGAGGATATTCTAGTACTCCTGTAACCTGAGTATGCAACTATGGTGCAAGATCGTTCTGAAAGCACTGTTGCTCAGGGAGCAAAGGACAAAGGGAAGGGAAAAGCTCTTGCAGAATCCCACTCTGTAGAATTGCCGATGAGAGCAGCATTGGAAGACGTCCAAGTTTTCCTAGCCCCGGCTGCTGGGCTGTCAGAAGGGGCGATTACATCGCATTTACTCAGGAGCAAATCGACACCTTGGTAGTAGAGCAGGCTGAGGAAGCAATGCTGCAACAGGCACTCCAAGCAAGTGTGAAAGAAACCAGGATGCAGCATACTCCTAGGAGGATGCAGGGAGAAGGAAGCTCGAGCTATCATAATTCAAACTCCCCTGCATACGAGCAAGTGGTTGAAGGCCTCTCTAACATTGCCACTCTTGACCCATTGCAGGAGGAGCCTCAACTGGTGGACTACGGTGATCCCCGGTGCATATGGATGCTGCTGTTGCAGATTCTCAATGGGAACCAACCGCCATCATTAGAGATGTGATCTCTGACATTGCTGAGATCGCCAATGATGCAACCACGGAGGAAGTTGCAAAGGCTGGACTTCCTGTACTGACAGAGACAGCAGTACAACAAGCAGCCACCCTTACAGAAGCTGCAGAGAAAACAAGCAGGGTGGATGCTGAGATTCTTGCAGCAGTGGAGCTTTCAGTGCTGTATAAAGTGGAAGCTGCAAGAATCCAACTTGAGCTGCAAGAACACATTCTTACAGCAGAAGCTGTCGAAGTTACAGGACCAGCCGAGGAGTTGGGGTCTTTGCTGAAGACCTCAGGTGAGGCTGTTGTTCAGACAACACTCCCTGAGGGAGAGAAGACCTCTGTAGGGGAGGCTGTTGAGACAGTACCCTCAGAGGATGCTGAAAGAGAAACAGAGGTAACCCCTATGCAGCTAGAGACACCTCAGGAGGAGGTTGATGTTGTAGCTGCTGCATGCTCCAAGGAACTTTCCCAGGTTATAACAGTAGAGGTTACTGAGGACGCTGAAACTGCATCCGCCGAATTCATCAAGATGATGGAAGAACGCAACAGAGCTGCATACAGACCGAAAGATAGTAGAGCAGTACCAGTACCCATATCATCTAATGAAGAGGAGGCAGCGGATGAAGAACACCCATCCTCAAGCTCTACCTGTTCCCAATCTAGCCAGAATGAGGATGAGGTTAAAAGAGAGGCACCAAGTCAGGATGCAGTACCAAGTCTTCAAGCTGTTATTCCCTACGCTGCATCGGCCTGCTGCCTCAACAAGAAGGAATTCGGGCCTGACCCCTGACGAATCGACCGATAGAGTTATAGCTGCTATTAGACATCTGATGTATGCTCTCCAAGAGTATGTGTTTAACATGCAGAGCAGCATCCAGGTTGACACCCAATTCCATGCTGAAATCATGACTGGTTTTAAAAAAGATCTCGAAATACTGCCCAAAATGATCAGAAGTGACTTGAATGAGTCAACCTATAGGCTGCTTCGAGATCGAGCGAGAATGGAGGAAGAACTAAAGAGAGATGCTGAATCCAGTCGTACTAAGATCCGTCTCTACAGGAGATCAGTTGCTGAATCGACTGACAGGCTGAACTCTTACTCAATTGTGCTGGAGATACTTCTGGAACAAGTTGCTGATCAATCCAGAAGAACCAAAAGTGTCGACGACCGTTTGGGAAACTTGGAGATGATAGTTGGAGAGCTGAGGGATATCATGGTGAACACATTCCCTCAGCATGCCCAAGGATCCAAGGAAGCCCCGGCACTAATAAGAAGACCATGCTCCAAGATGGTCACAGCTGCCCCTGCTCCGCCTTCGGTTTTTTATGATGTCAAAAAGAGGGAAGGGTTTACTGATAGATACAGGAGCTCAGAGGAAGCAGATGAAGAAGAAGATGATGATGACCAGTAACCTCTCATCAGGAGAAGAAAGAGGTCTGGATCATCTGCTGCTGCTAACATTCTCTCTCCAAAACGCTGGAGAAGAGATGATGAAGGTGGAGCTAGAAGAGCTGGTGTAGCTGCTGGAAGCAGATCAGCAGCGGGCACTGCATACAGCCGTGCTGCAAGCAAGGATGTAGAACCTCATTATTCTCATCAATCTAAAAGAGGGAGAGAGAGCCAACAGCAGGGCTTGAGAAAAAGGGTAAGCAGAGCCGAAGCAGAAAAGCATTACAATGAGAAGATGGCTACTCAGAGAGCGGAGCGAGCCAGAGCTGAAGCTGAAGAAAATGCCTGGATGCAGAGGCTTGGGCTGATTGGAGAAATGAGGTTCTATGATAGAGACCTCTACCATTACACATACAACATATCTGCCAAAGTGTCAGTGCTGATGGATCAGAGGCCGGATGGAGAAAACATTGCATGGAGCTTGAACATCTTCAAGGCCATCAAACTGCCTACTGACCGCAATCCATCATTTGAAATGATTACACTGTACAAGAGATCTAAGTGTCTCAAAAACTTCAGAGTTCTGTGCAGAAGGGGCAAATTCAGCAAATTCCAGACATACCAATCTGCACTGAAGAGATATGAAGAGCTTACTAGGCGAGGGGAGCTTGAAGTTCAAAATTACTACATCGACCTAGTGAAGCAAGACAGGATAGTGCCTTTCTGTGAGGACTTCTGGTTGAGATGGATTCAGATTCCGAAGATGCAGCAGATACTTGAAGAATCCTATCAGGAGTCCATTCGAGATTGGTGGAAGGGACCAAGAGAAAGAGCTGAGCAGGAAATGATGGATACTGAAAGAAGACCTGAAGAACCGTCATCACGAAGGTCTCTATTTCAGTAGCTTTATATGCATGCTCTTTTGTACTCTCTGATTGTACATCTATCTCTTGTAAAATTTCTTTCAGTTAATGAAGAAATTTTTAGTTTTCTGTTTTTGATCAAGTTCATCAATTATGAACTCTTGCATGCTTTTGCATATTCCTGAAGATATGTGATGAAGGAATAAGTATGATACATCTCTGATGAATTCAGGATTAGACTTTATTTTATCAAAGCATATCAAGTATGTAATCCAGATGAAAATTGATAGTATGAAAAAAAATGACAACTCTCTTCATGAAAGAAATAATATAAAGGTTTTGTCATCATCAAAAAGGGGGAAATTGTTGGGATTTCAGTGTTTAGATTTTGATGAGACAAAACATATATGTAATATGAAGTTTTGTGTACTCCATTTTTCACAATGTTTAAGTGAAAGCATAGACTAGATTTGAGTCTAAATATAAGTGTTGAAAGATGGAGGTTTTTATAAGTTACAAAGCTGCATCAAGAATTTAAGAAAGAAGCTGCTGCAATAAAGCAGTTACAGCAATGCAGCTAAGTAAGAAAGAACGGTGTGCAGCATCGCTGTAAGAAAAGGATATAGGAGTACTGCAGGCAAATGATACAGCAGTACTGTACGAAGATACTGCAAGCAGGTCTATGTTACAGCAGCATTGCAAAGGAGTATCAGCTGCAAACAGACCTAGGATACAACGCCAAGCTCACTGCTCAAACAGTCAAACAACGCCAATAACAAACAAAGAAGTATCCTGCAATCTGTGGAAGGATAAATGCAGTACGAGGAACAAAGATCCAAGCAAGAATAAACAGAGCCGTTCCAAAGAAGATCAAAATTGCAGACACGAAGCCAATACAAAGATGCCACGTGGACTGACGCGCTGTAGAAAGCTGCTAGCCGCAACTGCCGCATTAAATGCTCCGAAAGAGAAAGTCAAGTCACATTAAATGCGAGCCATGCCTTTGATCAAGTACTCAAAATTTAAAAGAGAGATATCTCCTTCAACGGATATCTTCTCATTCAAGTATAGATAGAGGATGAACAACCCTGAAACTGGTTACTGAAACATTTGCGCAAAAACTCTCAAGCATTCAAGTTACACTCTTTCAAGTCTACTCTCTCAGTTTCAGTCACTCAACCTCTATGAAGTGAAGTAAGCTCAAAGCTGAAAGATCCTTCGAAGGATTCAGAAGCTCACTTCACCACACCAGTTGCAGAACAAACCATATATTTTTTAACCTTGTTGCTTTGTGCTTAGGTTGTTTTATGTGTCGAACAGTTGATAGGAGAGATCCTTACTGTTTGTATAGTTGTCTAGAGTTAGACAGCTTCCCTGTGTGGGAGTTTGGAATCCTGTGTGGGTTAGCCTTTAGAGTTTGCAGTTACTGTGTGTACGCTAGACTCTAGTAGGTGTTAGCTTTGTAAAGTTGATAGATTTTTAGGAAAGTCCTGTAAACCAATCTTGCTTAACAAAGTTCCTGCTCGAAGTAGCAGTAGAGTGGACATAGAAGGATTACACCACCTTCGAACCACTATAAGCCATAAGTGTTTTATAGCTTTCTTATCTGTGCTTTATTTATTTTATCTATCTTTATCATAAGCATAAAATATTTTAAAAGGGATCATATTGGAGAAAACCAGTCTTGTGTTATAAAACGTATTTTTCCGCTGCGTATAAACTCTAATTATAGCGTGCAACACTGCATCCTAGTGCTGTAAGCAGTAACTATCTAGCGCTGCAAGTTCAAGTAACTTGCAGAACAGCAAGTTTTTTGAAAGATTTACAAAATCGACCAAGGTTCATTCACCCCCCCTCTGAACCTCGGACACCACTTGGGACCAACATCAATATTTAGCTACACCTTTATATTTCCACTTATAATTATTTTTGTCTCCAATTACTTTGATATTGTATTTTTTCTACTTATTTCAAGTAGAATTGGAAGATTTTGACAGTCCAAGACGAGCTAAGAGTAAGTAATACCACTTTTGAAAAGTCTTACTTACCAATTTTGGAGGCACGCATCAAGGGACAGATAATTGAGGATGAGGATTTTTTCCCCATCACATTTATGGGATGGCAATCTTAAAGGGGGAGATTGATTCTCATACGCTCCTACCACCTTTCAAAGGTGTATGGTGAGTATCTTTTCTGAATACGGGGAAAATATAATTGAAGTTTTTATAGATGATTTTAGTGTGTGTGGTGATTCATTCAAAGTTTATCTTGAAAATCTTGGTTTAATTCTTAAGTGTTGCATCGAAACGAATTTGGTCTTGAACTGAGAAAAATGTCACTTCATGTTAAACAAGGGTATAGTATTAGGGCATGTTGTTTCTGAACAGGGTATTGAAGTAGATAAATCTAAAGTGGACCTTATTGTTGTCTTGCCTTATCCTGCAACTGTACGGGAAGTTCGCTCTTTTCTTGGCCATGCAGGTTTTTACAGGAGATTTATTCAAGATTTCTTCAAGATAACTTCACCTATGTGTCAGCTATTACAAAAGGATGTGGAATTCAAGTTTCATGAGGCATGCAAGAAGGCGTTTCACAAGTTGAAGAAGTTGCTAACCACCCCACCCATTATCCAACCTTCTAATTAAAGCGTCCCTTTGAAATCATGAGTGATGTCGGTGATTCGCTATGAGGGCCGTTTTTGGACAGCAGATTGATAATAAGTCCCATGTGATTTACTATGCATCACGCACTTTGGATCATGCTCAAGCCAATTTTTCTACAATCGAAAAAGAACTTCCAGCTGTAGTTTTTGCATTGGAAAAATTTCATCATATTTGCTTCGTACTAAAGTCATATTTTTTTTCTAATCATGAAGCTTTGAAATTCTTGATAAAGAAAGAGTCAAAGTCGAGGCTCATTCGGTGGATTTTATTACTTCAAGAGTTCGATCTTGAAATTAGAAACAAGAAGCACTACAAGAAATTTAGGCTATAACACCCCCATTTAACAACTCTTTTTATGAATTTGTGTTGTCTTATGGGATTTTACAACCCTTTTTCCGAAAAGAGTCGTCTTTTTTCAAAAAATTAGCCATACGACAACGCTAAAAATGGAAACAACAATGCTTTTTTGTAGGGTTGTTAAATCATGTTTTTTTGGTTATACGACAACCTATTTTTGCAACGCTTTTAAGCGTTGTCTTTTCTTAGAACTTTTTTTTTAATTTTACAACCCATTATGCAACCTTTTTTCATTTTGTGTTGCATGTGTTAATTACAAAACAATTATAAAATAATTATTTTTTAATTAACTTAAATTTAATACATTTAATTAATTTATAATGTTATCTTATATTACATTATTTGCATTAATATTATCTTATATGAACAAACTCATAATTTTAGAAAATAGTATATTTATAAAATACTATTTTAAATTAATTAAGAAATTAATTACACCTAATTAAGTATTACTCTCACCTTTTATATAATAATACAAAATTGGAATATTATTTTAAAACATGATTTGAAAATTGTATTTTATAATTCATAAATTATGAATGTTTTTCTAAAAAAAAATAAAGAAAAGATTATTGTGTTTTAAAATTAATACAATTAGAAAACATAAAAAAAGATATATATAAATCATATCAATTAATTAATTAAGAATATAAAAAAAATTCTAGAAGTTTGCAACCACTAAAGGTCGAACCTGGCACCTAATGAATTGACTATCACCAATTTCACCAAACATATTTGTGGTCATTGTTTACCAACAAATAATATTAATACTCACAATTTTGGAGTTAGGTATTTTCAAATAAACCCAAAATTCGTCTAAGGCTTTCCATTCCCACCCAATTTCCTCTCCATTGTCGCCATCTTCGTCTAAGGCTTTCCATCCCCACCCAAATTCCTTTCTATTGCCGTCATCTCTTTCCACCACCACTACTCGCACTTCACCGCTGGAAAATAGTCTCTGTTGTCGTCATCCCTTTCCACCACCACTGCAGTTCGTGGGTTGGGCTTCATGGGCTCGTCAAGTCCACACCGCTGACTTCCAGCTTGAACATATCAACTGTGTAAGAATGTTGAAGCCTTAAAATGGGTGACACTGGTGCTTCGTTGCTTGTATTCTAATTGGTAGTTTAAGCATTGTGTGTGGTTCCATTATTAGTTAAGAAATGCTGATTAGTTGGAATAGGTTCGCAATAAATTAAAAGTTCTGATTGCGACTTCAAATTATATTGTAAAATATGTTCTTATCAAATGAATCATCTCCCATACCCTATTAAGTAACTATACTGGGTTCACACATGTGATACTAGAAATATGTGCCAATTCTTGAATTAGACTAGAAATATAGTTGGAAGATTTTTTTTGCTCTTAGATTGGTATTAATTTCTTATAATTTATAACTTTTGTGGATTAATGAATTATTAGTTCTATCAAAATAAATGAATATATCTGTTAATTAGTTTATTGCAATTTCCAATGCTTATTTTGTTCTTATTTCGTGTAATTCAGATGTAAGGCGGTAGTGCAAGTTAGCATGTGAATATAATTGCAGGCTGCTGTCGATTGGGTACGACTTTCTTTCTATGCTCATCTCTCGTTTCTTTGGAATTTTACATGGTTCTGATGTTAGACATGACAGTGTAACGTGAGTGTTTTATGGCAGTTTGGGGTGAAAATATTTGTGATAACGTCATTCAGGGATACATGCTGTGTCGAGATTCTCCCACAAACTCTAAAGTCGAATAGAATCATATTCTTGAGCTTCTGGGCAGAAGTGCACTATAATTCAGTATATCCACTAAGAAGGTAAAGATTTATTTTTACTTATAGACTCCATGAATTCTAGCTACATATCTTTGTGCTTTTGTTATGCTCTATATTTGGTAGAATTACCTCTACTACACTCCAAGAAAAAGAAGCGATGGTGGTGGTGATAATATGACACTAATATATGCTTGCTTCTATTGTACATATATACCAATTTGATAGCTGATTTACTTATATTCTTTCATTCTTGTTTATATTCACCATTCTCTCTCTCTCTAGAACGTTGGTTAATGGAGAAGGATAACAGTAAGCCAGTGCTTGCTTGTTTTTAGATATATTTTTGAAATTCGAAAAGATGAGGCACATTAATTCATTGCAATTTTCTGGTTTATCATCTTATTATTACTCTGCATGTTAATAGTAACATATATCATTATTAGATATGTGTGCAACTGTGGAATGAAATATGGAATAAAAAATGATTTTGACAACAAAATCTAATTCAAATTTGTAGGGATCATGAGAATATTTTAGACAAAGATGCCTTACTGGTTGAACTGTAAGTTCAATATATTGCTCGGTATGTATGGTAAACTTAGGATTTAACTTCTTGTTGTAATGTGGTCGAATCTGTAAGCCAAGCCATGTATGCTTGAACTATCAAATTACAAATTTAGATGTTATAAGTAGACTATATGAATGTTTTGGTTTATGTTTATATGTTCTGTTTCCTGTTTAAGAAATGTGCTAAACAGAGATTTAGTTTTATCTTTCGGGATATGAATTTACCTCTTTGACTATTGAGGATGAGACAACGTTGATAGTTGCAGCCTGTCACTTTTATGTTATAACTTGTTAACCACTGAATGTTGTATTATACATTAACTAACTATGTTGAATTAGTGTAATTAATTTATCAACGGTTACTGAAATGTGATCCTTTGTTAATTAGTTTATTACCAATTTGAGATGGACAAGGAATGTATGTTAAAAGACAGACTCTCAGATCAATATAAGGTTGGGGTAGAGTCTTTTATGCAGTTTGCATTTCAAAATATAGATGATGTTAATGCAATGTCTTGTCCATGTTCAGATTGTGGTAATCTTAAGAAATGGAAACATGTCATTGTTAGGTTGCATTTGTTGACTAAGGGAATTGATAAAACATATCATACATGGATCTGGCATGGAGAGAGATCTAGGTTAAGAATGTCTAACTATGATGGTGATCAGAGGGAAATGAATATCAATTTGGTAAGGAAGACCCTATTAACATGGTACATGATGGATATGAATACACTAATTACAATCCAAATGAATTTGGTAAATTGCTTGCGGATGCAGAGAAACCTCTATATCCTGGATGTACTTTTTTCGCAAAGTTGTCTGCCGTTGTGAAATTGTATAACTTGAAGACAAAATTTGGTTGGAGTGATAAAAGTTTTACTGAGCTGCTTAGTTTGGTTAGACAATTGCTTCCTCCCCAAAATGAATTGTCTTCATCTTTGTATGATGCAAAGAAAACCTTGGTTGCATTGGGGATGGATTATAAGAAAATTCATGCATGTTCAAATGTCTGTGTCCTGTATCGTAAGGAGTACAAGGACCTTACTAATTGTCCTAAGTGTGGTATCTCAAGATGGAAAGTGGGGAAAAATTCTAAGATTTATGAAGGAATTCCAGTAAAGGTCCTTCGGTACTTCCCACCTATTCCAAGGTTTTGACGGATGTTTCGAAATAAGGAGATATCTAAGAACTTGACTTGGCATGTTGATAATCGAGTTGTTGATGGTTATTTGCATCACCCAGCTGATGCACCATCTTGGAAAGTAGTGGACCATAAGTGGCCTGAATTTACTTCCGAGTTAAGAAATCTCAAATTGTCTCTATCATCAGACGGGATCAATCCTCATGGTATGATGACTTCTACGTACAGTTGTTGGCCAGTAATGCTGATCACATATAATATTCCTCCATGGTTATGTATGAAACGAAGATTTATGATGCTCACTATGTTAATTGGTGGTCCTAAACAGCCAGGGAACGACATTGATGTTTACTTGTCACCGTTAGTTGAGGACTTAAAACTTCTATGGGAAGTGCGTATTGAAACTTATGATAGTTTTCTAGATGAAAGCTTCCTACTTAGAGCGGTGTTGTTGTGGACCATCAATGACTTTCCAGCTTATGGAAACTTATCTGGTTGTATTATGAAAGGATATCGTGCGTGTCCTATTTGTGGTGATAAAACTCAGTTGTGCTTCTTTTTTAATGTGATATGCAACAAAGTTATAGATGTCTCGAAGTTGGATGAAATTCAAAAGGAGATTGTGACAACCTTGTGTTTACTTGAAAAGTATTTCCCTCCCTCGTTCTTTGATATCATGGTTCACCTAATTGTTCATCTTATGCGAGAGGTGAAATTGTGTGGACCAGTCTGGTACAGATGGATGTATCCATTTGAGAGATACATGAAGGTCTTAAAAGATTATGTACGGAATCGTAATCGACCTGAAGGGTATATAGCTGAATGCTATATTGCTGAGGAGACTGTGGAATTTTGTTCAAACTACCTTTCTAGTGTTCACACAATTGGAATCCCATCAAAGCATCATCAAGGTAACATGACTAGGCCATTATCAACTGCAAAAGTGCTCCAAGCTAGTACTGATGATTGGAGACAAGCTCATCTCTATGTTTTGACAAATGACATGGAGGTTGAACCGTATATAAGATGATCTCACTATCTCATTAAACCTTATATGTTATTATTCTTATATGCATCTCATCAAACTTTTTTTAGTGAACATATGGCTCACCTAAAGCTAACTTCTGGAAGAAAGTCAGAGAAACAACTATTAGATGAACATAACAAGACATTTATTAATTGGATAAATGATCGAGTACGTATTATTACTCTAACCTGTCCTAGTGGATTTTATAAATTTAATTAAAATGTTAATTACGACTTGTTGAATTATAGGTTTCAAATGAGATTAATCATTCCAATGGTCAAGTGTCAGAGAAGTTAAAGATGATTGTAAGTGGTCCCGAAAAAGATATGTTATCCTACTCTAGTTACATGATCAATGGAGTTACCTATCATACGAGGGGGCGTGATAGTATACGAGCTGTTCAAAACTCGGGAGTCAGTTTAGTTGCAAAAACCATGCAAGTGGCTAGTGCAAAGGACAAAAATCCAATTGTGACATACATGGTTTACTATGGAGTTATTGAAGAGATATGGGAACTTGATTACCACAAATTTTGCATTCCAACAATGTTTAAATGTAATTGGGTTGAGCACAATAATGGAATTAAAATAGATGATCTTGGTTTCACAACAGTAAACCTCAATAGAATTGGATTCAAATCCGATCGGTTTATATTGGGTAGTTAAGCTAAACAAGTCTTCTACATTAAAGACTCTCGAGATCCTGCATGTCATGTTGTACTTTCAACCCCCAGTAGAGAGTATTTTGATCACATTAACGGTTATGATTTAGAACAATGTAGCATGGACCATCAATGTTTTACAATGGGGCTGCCCCCATTAGAAGTTGATGGTATAAATGAGAACGAAGCATCATATGTGTGTGAAGATTGTAATGGGATTTGGATTGATAATTGCACTTCCTAGTTATGTGATTATCTTTTTGGTATATAACCTCTGAACTTATTACTTTTCTCTTATGATATTCGACTTGTTTGTTAAATATTTGCCAACTAACCTAATTTTAAATATTTTGTAGGCTCGAATCATGGTGTGTCGTAGAAGGTCATCTGCAAAAGAAGATGAAAAAATTGAGAAGAGTAAAATCAAACTGCAAAAGGATAAAAAAGTAGCAAGTTCAAGTGAAGTTGATAAAGATTTGGGAATCTCGGATGAAGAGGGCAACTCTTTGTCTAAAGGGAAGAGCACATCAAGATAGTATAGGGGTCGTACTTACATGCATGCTCTTGCGATTCAAAGAGCTCAATGTTTCAAAAAGAAAGTCTTGTTCAATAACAAAGGTCAGCCCATTGGGCCTTTTGGTGCAGAAATGCAAAGTTACGTTGGAGTGTTAGCTCGGGAAAAGGTCAAAATAACAATTGATGATTAGAGGGAGGTCCCTACTGATGTCAAGGGCTAGATATGAAAATCTGTTAATGTAAGTGCATGTGCTTCTTTTATTGTGTTTTTAATTAAAATATGAATATTTTGCTGCCATGGTCCTAATTGCTCATTATTTTATAGTTGTTGTTCGAGGTTCCTACTTCATGGCAGAAGGGTTATTTGAGCTCAGCTAACCACAAGTGGCGTCAATACAAGGCAACACTCACGAAGAAGTATGTTTTTAGCAGAATTCATGATCCTGAAAGGTTGAATACTCCACCCAACCAGTCTGATATTGAGCAAAAAGATTTGACTAATTTTGTGATCAGTCGCTTATCAGAAGAGTTCAAGGTAAGATTCAAATTATGATGCTTAATTGATATTTCTCGTCATTGGTGTCTTATGATTAATTGTTAATCATTTGATGTAGACAAAGAGTTAGGAACAAAAGTAGAGAAGAAGTATGCTGCAATACCCTCATAAGCTTTCTCGTAAAGGATATGCACGTTTGGCTGAAGAGTGTGTAAGTCTTTCATTTGTGTGCAAGTTATTATTTGACATGTATGGAAGGATTGTAGTTAGAGTAAAGAATTTAATGGGTAATGTAAATCAGTTATAAGAAGTCCTGCTCGATACAGTGAAGAGAATCTAATCATAATAAAATATGTTGAATAGATGCCAAATTCAAAACCTGCGACAGTGGGGTAAATCTACAAATTGTTTTAGTATAGTGAATAGGTAGAAATGAATTAGTATTCTCTAATTATTGGAGGACCTTATGCTATTACTTGATGGAATATACATATTAGTGTTTTTGAATTAACTGGGATTTCTCCTTTTGGGCTGCATATTTCAACTTTAGTTCTTAGTTAAGAAAGTATCTGAGGGTATTTGATCAATCTCCTACAATTGACTGAAAACTTTGATATCTCTGCAAAAAGACTTCAACTTGTCCAGTATATTTTCTAATAGTTTATTAGTTTTAGAGCTGAGTATTTGCAGATTTATTTCTAATGATTTCATGACCATGTTTATGAACCTTTTAATATTATCCATGTGAGATGAAGATATATGAACAAGATTTTGTCTTGTACAAAAGATGAGACAGCCAGTGACTGAATCATCAATGAGAGGTTGAGGAGCATCATCAACATGCATAAAATATATTAATTATTTTGCTAGCTATTTTAACAGTATTATGTAGTAGAGAAGAGGATAAGTGTCCATCTTGATACTTCTCCTAAATGAACTTGTACGGATCATAAATGTTGAAAATGTGGAAAAATAAAGTATGGCAAAACCGTGTTGTTTCTAGCTAAATAGCCCATTCAGCAACATTGGAAATAATTAAGTCTTTTGGTAGATTTAATGTGAACTGAGGCTACTATTTCCATCTACATTTCTGTTTTTTGAGATGTCCTATTGATTTGTTTTACCCCATAACAGATATTAACAATGCAATGTTTACTATGATGTATCGGATATCGGATATGTTATATATTGCTCTCCCCATCTCTCTCTCTCTCTGCATGCTTTCTACTGAAAAGGTGGCCACTTTATAATGTTTATTCTGTTTTTTTTGTTGCTGATTATCCAACAATTATCTCAATTTCTATTACTTGTTTAAGCTCTGACACAGTGGGTAAAGTTTTGTGCAAGTTGTAGGAAGATGAATTGGATATTTCACCTTAACAAATTGATGAGGGTCTGGTGAATGAAAAATATGTGTATACCCTTCCCTGCATATCCTTTTACTTCAGTTTATTGAAATTGAATCATAGAAGAGGATGTGACCACACAACCCCCAGCAAGAATCTTCCTCCATAGCTTGCTTTAATCAACAGTTGGTGTCTATACATTAGTTAGCCTCTTTTGTTTTTAAGATACTTGTCTCTGGCCCTGCGTATATATATATACTTGTATACTCTTACATTGTTGATAACACTTTCTCCAACTTATAAGGTTGAAAATGGGAATTAATATTTGGTTGTAGGCTGATGAATTGGGCAATGATGATGAAATCAACAGAGCTATTTTATAGATGAAAGCACGATTGCCTAAAGAAGGGGAAATACAAGAAGAGAGTTTAAAAGACACAATTACGAAGATTGTGAGTATTACTTAATACATAATTATTTTCAAAACTAACACTCTCTCTTACTTACCCACTGCATTTATTGTTATGTTGTTACCAATTTTGATTTGAAGGATGAGTACATACAACAAAAAAAGAAAGGTAACTTCATCGTGCAAGGAAAAAGTGATGGCATCCTTGCAAAAGCTCTTAATTCACAAGAACACTCTAGACGTTTGAGGGGGACCGGAGGTCATGTCACTCCCTCAACTTACAAGTCTACTTCGTCTAGTGTGCGATTGGATAAAGATTTGCTATTGGAAGAGTAAAAAAAAGATAAATGCAGAACTCGATGCGCGAGTTAGAAAACTAGAAGCAATGATGTTGAAGAATGCACAACAGCCTGCTTATGATAAAGAAGAGAAGGGCAGTTGTTCCATTAAACTCCCGAGTCCCTTACAAATGGAAGATAAGAGAGACAAAGATGATAATCCACAAATGCAGGGCTTATTTCAAAATGAAGACTCGGATGATGATCTCAAAATTGTTGACAATAATTGGCCATCGAAGGTAAAATTTTGTGTTATATTACACAAACAATAAACTCATAATATATATGAATTATCTCTGTAACCTAATCTACATTGTAGGGTGAACCAATCGCATTAACATTGGAATCTCAAACTAATATTGCTGCTTATAGCACAATTATCAAAGTGGCTGGAGCTAATCAATTTCTTCATGGTAATCTTTTACCTGAAAATTGCATTAGTGTGTCCATTGACCAAGCATTGGATCACGATGCCCCTTTGCCAATTCGTGGAGAATGCAATAGTATTGGTGAGGCGGTAGGTTCTCATGTTGCTTGGCCTTCACATTTGATAAAACCCAAAGTGAAGGTAATTCTTTTTTATGCTGCAATATTACATTAATTTGTTACTAGCTCCGTAAATATAGCATGCCTACTTACATATCATGCTGATACAATTTTTAAAAATATGTGAAAAAGAAAATCGTGCATAAAGACTTGTCTTCTGTTGATCTATCAAGTGTGCCAAAGCCATTACATATGTTATATTACTATACTAAGCTTGTTATTCAGAATGGAGGCAATGTGCATATAGATTTTGATCATGAAGTATTTGGTCGTGAGTTCAACATCTTTGTTAACATTGAAGATATGATTCCATTCTGTAAGTTGGAGCCAATCTCATACGTATGTGTTGTTGTTTATATATGGTAAGTATTATGGGATGTTATTATTGTTGTTATTATTATACATCATTATTATTATTATTATTGTTATTATATTTAACATTGTGGTTTGATCCATTTCAAAAAAATGATGGGTAGGCATCTCTACAAAAGGTTGAAGCACGAAAACAAGACTCAAAATTTCAAATTTGTGGATCCATATGAAATAGGACATTTGCCATCCACAAAAGTTGATCAAGATTTTCATGAAAATGAGATGGAACGAAGGGCATGTGCTCTAGCAAAAAGGTTGAGTGGTACCACATCTAGCCAATTAGTTTTGGCACCTTGTAATGTAGGGTAAGTTTTGATTACAATTTTGACACATTATATTGTGATAACTTGACGTAGCTGAAACGTGATGTTTGTGAGAAAATTATTAATTATTTGAAGTTGTGACTGATTTGGTTTAATTATTAATTCCATAGATTCCATTGGATTCTAACTATCATCAACCCCCACAAGCAAACTTGTCATTTGTTAGACCATCTTCATCATCGCTTGCATGATCAGACTTGGAAAAAAATTGTTGAGTTGTAAGTTTCAATTTAAATAAGTTTAGTACATTTCTTATCCCTTATTTTATGTTGCATATAGATTATTACTACTTTGTTTTGTCATGAAGGGCCTTGAGAATGTTCAATACAGAAATTGGAAAGAATGGGAAAAACAACCTACATGGGAAGTAGTCAAGGTATGTATGGCGAAGATGTGAATAATACGTTGGAAATTATGTATGTAATTATTTTATCATCACCAAGCATATATGTCAGTTGATACACTTACATTGTAATGTAGGCTCCTTTGCAACCTGATACCAATCAATGTGGTTTTTTTGTGATGTGGTACATGAGACAACTTGTTCAAATGCAACATCGGATTGTGTTTCATTGCGTTCAATTGTGAGTAACTACTTCCTATTTAGTTTGCATATTGTATACTTCACCCAAATGACAAAGAAGTTGATTATTCTATATATTCATTTTTCAAAGTTCACGGATGTTAAGTGCACTAGAGCTGATATTGATGAAGTTCGTGTTGAATGGGCTGATTGCGTTCAAGAACATATAAATGGGTAGAACAAGGTAACTACTATATTTTAACTTGCAATGCATTTTTTTGAATATTTAATATGAGAACGTTATGATCTTTAGAGTTTATATTAACTTTGTTTTTACATTTGACAGATTGTGGGGACGTAGGGAGTACGTAAAATTTGTGATGCCGTGATTTCCAAGGTTGTGATGTTATTCAAACAAAAACTACATTTTGTTATTAATTGTTGGAGTACTTTAAATTTATGAACTTAAGGTTGTGTGCACACAAGTGTTAGGATCAGACATACATTTAGGTTAGGATGCTTTATGAATTTACACGATGATATTGACGATGTTTAAATGTTCTGCTAATGCATTTGTTAGTTTATATAGTTAAATATATTATTATATATATCCAGCAAAAAATGAAATTATTGTAAAAAATGTGAATGAACAAAAAAGACAACACAAAAAAAGGTTGTCATTAGCGTTGTTATTTTATGAAACGACAACCCAAAAAAACAAAAGAAAAGACAACGGTTATAAGCGTTGCATAATTTTTTTTTTGGTTGGAACCAGATACGACAATGCTTTTTAAGCGTTGTTAAAAGCGTTGCACAAATTTTTTTTCCGAACTAGCTATAACAACGCTTTTTAAGCGTTGCAAAAAAAAATTTTTAGGGAACCATATACGACAATGCTTTTTAAGCGTTGCAAAAACCGTTGTAAAAATAGTTCCAGAAAGTAAGAAAAGACAACGCTTTTTGGTGCATTGTCGAATGGCGAAAAGTTTTAACAACCCTGCTTACAACAACGCTTAAAAAATGGATTTAACAACGGTTAAAAATCATTGTTAAATGGTGAATTTCTTGTTGTGAAGGGGATAAAAAACTCAGTGGCTGATCATCTTAGTCGCTTGGAGTGGGTTGAAGAGATAGAACCACTGCTGGAATAGTTTTCAGACAAGCAGCTACTCGTGATTTCTCAAAACTTTCAAAATTCACTGACACTAACCCCCTCAGTGTCAGTGCAGTCCGTTCCATGATTTGTTGATTTAGTTAATTTTCTTGTTGCTGGGGTGTATCCGGGAGATATGAATAAGGCTCAATGAGATAAACTACGTAGTGATGTCAAATACTATGTTTGGGATGATCCATACGTATGGAAGTATTGTGCCTATCAAGTAATATGAAGATGTGTACCGAATTTTGAATTCTTTTCTGTCTTCACATTTTGTCATGATTATGCTTGTGGAGGACATTTTGGATCAAAACGTACTAGTTTTAAAGTCTTGGATTGTGGATTTTATTGGCCAACTTTGTTTCGCAATGATTATAATTTTTGCAAGGCTTGTGATAATTGTCAAAGAATAGGAAATAATTCTCTAAAATATTAAATGCCCTATAATCCTATAATTGTTTGTGAAATTTTTGATGTGTGGGGTATAGATTTTATGGGACCGTTTTCTTCGTCCTTTGGTAATTTATATATTTTGCTCCTTATCGATTATGTATTGAAATTGGTGGAAGCTAAAACCACCCATACTAATAACTCTAAAGTGGTTGTAGGTTTTTTACGTTCTAACATTCTCTCCAGATTTGGAGTTCCCAAATCAATCATAAATGATAGAGGGACACACTTTTGCAATCAAACTATTGAAGCTTCATTATGGAAATCCTCAGTTGTGCTTAAGATTTCAACAGCGTACTATCCTTAAACAAGTGGCCAAGCCGAAGTCTCTAATCGAGAAATCAAGGCAATTCTAAAGAAAACGGTGAAGCCTAATCGTAAGGATTGAAGTTTGAGATTAACGCATTATGGGCTTATCGAACAGCCTATAAAACTCCAATAGGGATGTCTCCATATAGGCTCGTTTATGGTAAGCAATGTCATTTGCCAGTTGAGATTCGACACAAGGCTTATTGGGTGAGGAAGAAAGACAATATGAACTTCGATGAAGCTGGTACTAGTCGGAAGTTGCAATTGTAAGAACTTCATGAAGTGAGAAATGAAGCATAGGAGAACTCAGTGATCTATAAGATGAAAACCAAGGCTTTCCATGATGCATGAATTTCAAGAAAAAACTTCACTATTGGGCAAAAAGTACTATTATATCATTCTAAGTTGAAGTTATTTCCAGGTAAGTTACGTTGTCGTTGGATAGGTCCATTTGCAATTACTAATTTTTTTTTCTCATGGTGTAGTTGAAATTCAGAGCTTGAAAACAAATAAATCCTTTAAGGTGAACGGTCATCAATTGAAGGAATATCGCGAAAGATTTCAGAAAGAACATGCTGAAGATATGGATTTTGAGATCCAACTTTTTGCAGCAAGAATTCCTAAGTCGAGCCAATGACAATAAAAAAAAGGATGCTTGTTGGGAAGCAACCCAATAATTTATTTCTATTTTGGTTATTTTAATTTTCCTTGGTTTAATTTTTGAATTTTAATTTTGATTTTATGTTGTCATGCACGCAGGTTCTAATAAAGGAGATTTAAGAGTTGGTGACATAATAATGGAATCAATTTTAGCACACCAAATTTTGTTATGGAAATCTTACTTTTTTTGAGAGAGCAGCACATCACTCCTTGATCGGGTAACCCCACTCCACTTAATTTCTAATTTTGTTATGATGCTTGTTTTTTACTTGTACAATTTTTTTATTGTGCTTGGGACTAACACCTATTCTAGTGTTGGGGGGTTGATATTTATTTTTATCTATTTTTTTTTGGAGTTTTTGTGCTTAGTTGGTGTGTTGTGGTGTTTTAGATATAATTGGATAATTGGCTTACGTTTGTGAAATTCAAACATGATAGTTGGGCATTTAACAGTGTCATTAGTTGCTGATTTTTCTTGTTAAATATGCTTTGTATGCCTTGATTAGTGATTGAACTTGAATTCACGTGTTGGTCATAGAGTTGAATGGACTGTTGGCTACTTGGCTTTGAAATGACAACTTGATTACTTATTTTTGATAATTCGTTTTGGTCTTTTGGAAGAGTAAGATCTGAGTTAGTGTCTTTAGTTAAACATAATGAAATTTTTGTGGATTGGAGGAAAAATAAAAAGGAGTGCAGTCGAAGATGAATTGTTGAAAAAAATAACAAGGGGCCGATACGACTGTCTGTTTTTTGGGGCTCAAGTGTTAAAAAAAATGAAAATAGCTAAAACCCGAAAGTAGAACGAATCTGTAAGCCCTCATTTGAAACTTTATGAAAAAAAATGTAGTTCTCAGATTTGAACTATAAAGGAAGATCAAATCAGATTGATTGAGAACGAGTTATTAGGGAGTTGTAGAGATGGCATGAGTAGCTAAAAGTTGATGAGACCTTATGAATGATTGTGAATATGAGTTGTAGGTTACTTTGATGGGCATGTGGTTGTGAATTTTGGCTTAGGAACTTAGTAGCAAGAGAATATGGAAGAATGTCCCAACCGTCATTGTTTGAACTATTGTGTCGAGTTAAGCATACTTTGATAATCCCATTTCGTTCTTAATTTTATATATTTTTCTTGAGGACAAGCAAATGTTCTAGTGTTGGGGGATTTGATAAGTAGGATTTTGTGCATAAATTATGTGCTTAATTTGGTTATTTTATGATCAATATTTAGCTACATCTTTACGTGTCGGGTATCATTAGATATGGGTCGCTGCGGAGGATATTCTGAAAATGGGATTTCGAACACACTCAAGCCATTATGAATTTTTGGTAATGTCTTTCGGGGTTAATGAATGCTTCTATCTTGTTGGTCCCAAGTGGTGTCCGAGGTTCAGAGGGGGGGGTGAATGAACCTTGGTCGATTTTTCAGAATCTTTAAAACAACCGTTCTGCACTGCAAGTTACTTGAGCTTGCAGCGATAGATGGTTACTGCTTGCAGCGCTAGAATGCAGTACTGCACGCTGTAACCTGGAGTTTTGTACGCAGCGGAAATTTACTTTTAAACACAATGCTGTTTTACACAAAAATGCTTCTTTCAAACGTTTTATGATGAGAAGAGATATAGATATATGCAGAAAATAAGCACAGATAAATAAAGCGATAAAAACACTTATGGCTTATAGTGGTTCGAAGGTGGTGTAATCCTTCTACGTCCACTCTACTGCTCCTCGAGCAGGAACTTTGTTAAGCAAGATTGATTTACAGGACTCTCCTAACAATCTATCAACTTTACAAAGCAAACCACCTACTGAAGTCCAGCGTACACACAGCAACTGCAAACTTCAAAGGCTAACCCACACAGGGTTCTATACTCCCACACAGGAAAGCTGTCTAACACTAGACAACTAAAACAAACAGCAAGGATCTCTCCTATCAACTGCTTGACACCACTAAAACAACCTAAGCACACAGCAACAAGGTTAAAAGGATAAAAAGGTTTTCTTTAACTTGTGCTTCGAAGTGAGCTTCTGAATCCGTAAGGAATCTTTCAGCTTGAACTCTGCTTCACTTCGATAGGTTGAGTGACTGAAACTGTTGGCTTGAATTTAAATTTGTAAGCTCAAAACTTTCGCGTATGGAAATTAGATCTCAGTAACAGTAACCAGCTTCAGTACTCCTCGACCTCTATTTATACTTGTAGGAGAAGATGTCCGTTGAAGGAGACATCCCTCTTTTGAATTTGAAATAGCCTGGCCAAAGTATGGTTCGCATTTAATGCGACTGACCTTTCTTTTTGGAGCATTTAATGCGGCAGTTGCGGCTCGCAGCTTTCTGCGGCGCGTCAGTCCATGTGGCATCTTCTTATTGGCTCCGTGTCTGCTACTTTGACTTTTTCTTGAACGGCTCTTTTGTCCCTGCTTGGATCTCCGTTCCTCGTACTGCATTTATCCTTCCTGGGATTTGCAGGATACTTAGTCTTGTAGTTGGCACTGTATATACTTAACTGTTCTGTAAGTCTGCGCTGTATCCTTGGTCTCTGTGCAGCTGATGTATACTTTCAGTGCTGCTGTATTTTAGACCTGCTTGCAGTATCGTCTGGCAGTGCTGCTGTAACTTCGTTCTAGCAGTACTCCTGTATCCTTTTCATGTAGCGATGCTGCACGCCGTTCTTCCTTGCTTTGCTGTATCCTGCCTTCTTGCAGCGATATCTTCCTTTAAAGCATAGATGCAGCTTTATCCTCTTTTAACCTCCATTTCAATCCTTAACTCAAGACTCAATTCTAGTCTATTTATTCACTTAAACAATGTGAAAATGGGGTACTCAAAACTTCCTATTACATGGTTGGTTTGTCTCATCAAAATCTAAACAATGAAGTCCCAATAATTTTCCCCTTTCTGATGATGACAAAACCTTTACAATATTTCGTTCATGAAGAAGTTTCAATTTACTTTAACTCATATAGTTTATCCAGATTACATGCTTGCACAGCTTGAATGAATAAAACTAATCCTGGATTCATCAGAGATGCATCATGCTATTTCTTTCAACAAATTCAACAGGAAAACACAAACAACATGCATGAGTTCATAAGAATTGAACTTGGTCAGAGCAGAAAGAAAAATTTCTTCATTTAAGAGATAGAAATTTTTACAACATCAAAAATACAACAAGGATCATAAGAGGGTATATGAATACAGCTTAGTAAAACAAAGACCTTTTGCTTGCAGATTCGTCTGATCTTCTTTCAAACCTTTCAAGGCCTTCCCTTCCTCTTGATCCTTTCCATCAGTCCCTGATGGACTCTTGGTAGGACTCCTCCAGCTTGTGTCTGATCACAGGAATCTGAATCCATCTCAGCCAGAAGTCCTCGCAGAATGGTACAATCAGCCCTTCCTTGACTCGATTGATGTACAGCTGTTGAATGTCAAGGGTTCCTTCGCGAACGAGCTGTTCATACCTTCTCAATACAGTCTTGCAGGTATGATACTTGCTGAATTTGCCTTGCCTGCATAGATCTCTGAAGTGTCTGAGGTACTCTGATCGTTTGAAAATGGTGATCGCCTCAAATGTTGGATTCCGATCAAAAGGCAGTCTGATTTCTTTGAAGATGTCGAATCTCCAAGCCATGTTCTCTCCTTCAGGCCTTTGATCCATCAACACGGACACTTCAGCAGAGATGTTCTCTGTGTCAAGGCGAGGGATTTCTTGAGGAGGGAATTGGTAGTAGTTGTTTGGAAATATTTTTCTTTCACCAATTACACCGAGTCTTTGAATCCAGGCGTTAGGATCTGCAGCTTCTTCGTACTGTCGCCTTTGATTCTCAGACTCATCCCCGCTCATCCTCTTCCTTGAGCCTTGCTGCTGGCTATCATCCCTTCTCTTATGATGATAGCTGGGCGGTGCTGCATCCTTGCTTGCAGCTCTACTGTGTGCAGAACCTGCAGCAGATCTTCTTCCAGCAGCTGCACCAGCTCCACCAGCTCCATCATCGTCTCTTCTCCATCTCTTCGGAGAAGGGATATCAGCAGCAGCAGATGATCCAGACCTCCTTCTCCTCCTGCTGAGAGGTTGCTGGTCATCATCTTCTTCCTCTTCTTCAGGTTCAGCCGCCCCTTTGCTCCTGTATTTCTCTTCAAACCTTTCCTCCTTTTTGGCATCATCAAAAGCCGGGGGCTGAGCAGGGGCTGCTGGGACCGCCCTAGATCGCTGGCGTCGAGTCGGTTCAGGGGCGGGCTCTGGAGCATCGACATGCTGAGGGAAAGCTCGGACCATGATGTCCCTCAACTCTCCTACAATCAGCTCTAGGTTCCCCAGGCGGTCGTCCACACTTCTGGTTCTTTGGGATTGATCGAAGACACGATCCAGAAGTGTTTCCAGGACTTGTGAGTGATGGTTGAGTCTGGTTGAGGCAGTCTCAGCATGCAGCTTGCATTGCCTGACCTCTTGGCGCGTCAGAGCAGCTTCAACCTTCAACTCCTTCTCCATCCTGACCCGATCGTAGTACAGCCTGTTCGAATGATCATTGAGAGTATGCTTAATCATATCAGACAGCACTTCGAGGTCCTTCTTGAAACCTGTCATGGTTTCAGCATGGAATTGGGCACTGACCCTGAGACTGTTGCGCATGGTAGACTCATGCTCTTGGAGAGCATGCAGCAGATGTCTAACAGCGGTCTCCACTCTGTTGATGGATTCATCAGGAGTCAGCCCTGAATTCCTTCTTGTTGAGGCAGCAGTGGATGCAGCAAATGGAATCACCTCTTGGCATACTGGTGCTGCATCCTGCCTCGGTACTTCAGCAGCAACCTCATCCTCATCCTTGCTGGTATGAGAGCTTGTAGAACTTGAGGATGGGTGCTCAACTCTTTCTTCTTCTTCTGTCTCCTCTTCGCTGGATAAGACTGGAACAGGAATTGCTGCGCCAGATTTTGGCCCATGAACAGCAATGTTCCGTTCCTGCATCCATCTTGCGAATTCGGCATCCGACATATTAGCGTTCACAGTATCCTTCGCTGCAGTGACCTTTGAAGGTTCTTGAGAGCTAGCAGCGGCTGCAGCATCAACCTCCTCACGAGGTGTCTCTAGCTGCACTGGGGATACCTCGGCTTCAACTCCAACATCCTCAGTGAGTACTGTCTGAACAGCCTCCCCACCTGAGGTCTTCCCACACTCAGGGAGTGTTGTCAGAACAACATCCTCCACTGAGGTCTTCTCAACGGACCCCGTCTCCTCGGCCGGTCCAGAAACAGCTTCGACAGTCTCTGCTGCAAGAATGGGTTCTTGCAGCTCTGTATGGCTTCCTGCAGCGATCACAGTATTCAGCACTGTATCCTCTATTGCTGCTAGGATCTCAGCTTCCACCCTGCTCTTCTCTGCAGCTCCTTCTTCCTGTTGAAGGGTGGTTGCTGGTTGCACTGCTGTCGCGTCCAGTGCAGGGAGTACCACCTCTGCAACTCCCTCCGTAGATGCTTCATCAGCAATCTCAGAAATATCTGAGATGACATTCCTGATCATGGTGGATGGTTCCCCCTCAGAGTCTGCTTGAGCAGCATCTTCATCTTCGCGCACTGTGGAATCACCATAATCCAGTAGTTGGGCTTTCTCCTCCTCCAAGCGATCCAACGTGACAATGTTGGAGAGGCCCTCAACTACTTGCTCGTATGCAGGGGAGTTCATCTGATTTGAACTTGAACTGCCTTCTCCCCGCATCCTCCTTGGAGTGTGCTGCATCCTGGTTTCCTTCAGGCTCTGTTGCAGCGCTAGATGCAGCATGGCTTCTTCAGTCTGCTCTACTCTCAAGGTGTCGATTTGCTCCTGAGCAAATGCGACATCATCGCCCCTTCCTACCGCCTCTGCAGCCGGGGCTAGGAAGACCTGCACATCTTCCACTGCTGCTTTCATCAGCAGCTCTGCAGAGTCGGATTCTGCAAGAGCCTTGCCCTTTCCCTTGTCCTGTGCTCCCTGTGCAGCGCTGCAGCCATTGAGCTCTTGAACTCTTGCTGCAAAGTCAGGTTGCAGGAGTGCCAGGATATCCTCTGATTTGGCCCACTCTAGGACAGCTTGCTCGACTGTCAGGAAATCCTTCCACTTCAACAGGATTTCCCCCTTTGACAGCCGCATCTCTCTCCAAAGAGAGTACTCTGCTACCATATTTCTAGCAGTCGGAAAGGTGGGATCGAGCACTGAAGTATCTGTTTGTAGACGAGCTTCTTCTTCAGTTGGCTCGACCCGGTGCTGATGTGGCTCCCGAAGCTGATGTGACACATCCCCAAGGTCAACTACAACCATATCGGGCTGATGTGACACATCCCCAACAGCAACAGCAGCTCTCTTGCTGCGTGGAGCCCTTCTCACCAAAGGTGCGTCATCATCTGGGGAAGAGGATTCAAGTTCAGGTATAGCCTTCCCTGAACTCCTCTTGATAATAGGAAGAGGACTCGAAGGATCCTCTTCTTCAGCATCTTCCCCGCTGATAGCAGCTTCATCTTGCAGAGCAAGAGTTGCATTCTTTTTGTCTTTGGTTTTCTTCCTCGCAACTGCTGCTCCTGCAGCCTTCGGCTGGGTCTTCCCCTTCTTCTTCTCCCCGAGATACTTTCCAGGATGAATGGGGGCGGGTGCTGCAAGTTGAAGGCCAAGCTTGCAGAGCAGAGAACAGATGGTGATACCGTAGTTCCGACGCTCCGTTATCTTCTCTGCTTCCTCCCACATCCTCTTCATGATGAACCTCGCCCAGTTCACCTTCTCTCCGGCCATGATGGCAGATATGATCCGGAATCGGAGATCTGTGCACTTGTCGTAACTCCCTGTCCTCCCTTCGATGGAGTACGCACAGATGTCGTGGAGAAGTTCAAACTCCGGTTTGAAGAGCTTCTTGGGGGCACTTCTCTTGATTTCAGCCCTTGTATCCCTTGCTCGAAAGAGATCCCACATCTCTTGAGCTGATGCCTCCCCATACGTCGCCAACTGGCTAGGGGTCAACCCTACAGCCGAAATGCTGAAGGTGGTGGAGATATCCCTAACGGTCAACGACCGTTCCTCTCCATCTGCATCCATCCGGAACAGGATGCAGTTCCTGTCCTCCGCCTGCCTAGCGTAGGCGTAAAACCTCTGTACTGACTCCGTGGAGAAGCCAGCATATACCGTGGTCAACAGCCCTAGGACTTGGGTCTGTTCTAGAGCATCAAAGATCCTTTTGATCAGGGTATTATCATACAGCCCTGACTCCAAGATGTTCTCCCTGTTGATCATTCTTCCATCAAGAACGATGGTCTTTCTGGCAGCCATTGAAATCTTTGTGAGATAGAGAGAGAAGAGACAAGGGTTTTGCACTTAGAAAATTTTCTTGCGATCACAGCGTTTCTCTCTCTGAAGATGAAAAGTGAATTTCAAATGGCACGTTTTGGTCTTTATGGCGGTTCCCAAGAGACGTGCGAGATTGACGGTTGAGATAAATCAGGGAAATGATCTAGTGGCTCAGGAAAAAGCGGAGATGTCAAATCGTCGCTAATAATTACTTGGCGCGTGGGCTCTGTCAGCGCACTTTCCACTTCCTGACACCCGCAGTCATGCATTTAATGCTGAAAAATATGCCCTTTGCCGCCTAAATAAATGTCTTTTTAAGGTTGCAGCATCTCTAGTACGAGGTTGCAGAGCAATCAATACTCCTTTTGAAATTAATGTTGTAACCTGGTGCTGCTTGATTTCTTTGATAGCTGCTGTACTGTAAGAATGTAGATTGCAGCGCTGTCTGAACCCAGTGCTGTATTGACGCGTAGCTTACAGTACCATTTTTACTGCTTTCTGCAAGCATGCAGAGGTTCTCCCTGCGATCTTGCATTTTCTTTTTCTTCACAGCTTAAGGATTCCTAGCTCGTTACGAAGCATAGAAAACCTAGATTCACTCAAAGGTTTTGTAAGGATATCTGCCAGCTGTAGATCCGTGTGAACCTTCTTAAGCACGACATCTTTCTTCTCAACATGATCTCTTATAAAGTGATGACTAATGTCAATGTGCTTTGTTCTTGAGTGAAAGACAGGATTATGGGTAATTGCAATAGCGCTCGTATTGTCACAGAGAATTGGCGTCTCTTTTTCTTCTATCCCATAATCTCTAAGTTGCTGCTGTATCCAGAGAATCTGCGCACAGTAACTTCCTGCTGCAACATACTCTGCTTCTGCTGTAGAGGTTGCAATTGAGGTCTGCTTCCTGCAGAACCACGAGACAAGTCTATTTCCCAGAAATTGACACGTCCCACTAGTACTCTTCCTATCAATCTTGCAGCCTGCATAATCTGAGTCGGAGTAGCCTTTAAGCTTGAATCCTCCTTCCTTAGGATACCATAGGCCGACTTCCTGAGTTCCTCTCAGATACTTGATCACTCTTTTTACAGCTAAAAGATGTGATTCCTTCGGTGCTGCTTGGAATCTAGCACAGACTCCTACTGCAAACATAATATCAGGCCTGCTTGCTGTGAGATACAGCAATGATCCAATGAGGCGTCTGTACTTCGTAATGTCTACATCTTTACCATCTTCATCTTTGTCAAGACTTATAGATGTGGACATAGGAACGGACGTTGCGGCTCCATTCTCCATGCCAAATTTCTTGATAAGCTCCTTCGTATACATGACTTGATTGATGAAGGTTCCTGTAGGAAGCTGTTTTACTTACAGTCCGAGAAAGAAACTTAATTCTCCCATCATACTCATCTCGAACTTTGACTGCATCAGGTTGGAGAATTTCTCACATAGCTCTTTGTTTGTGGATCCGAAGATAATATCATCCACATAGATTTGTACAAGAAGTACACTCTCTCCGTCCTGTATCCTAAACAGCGTTTTGTCGATCGTTCCTTTCTGAAAACCATTTTCCAGAAGATAGAGAGATAAGGTGTCATACCAAGCTCTTGGTGCTTGCTTCAGTCCATATAGGGCCTTTTGTAGACAAAACACCTTCTCTTCTGCTTGATCCTCGAAACCAGGAGGTTGCTCAACATATACTTCCTCTGTAAGGAGACCATTCAGGAATGCGCTTTTAACATCCATTTGATAGACGTTGAAATTCATATGTGCTGCATAGGCTAAGAAAATTCTTATTGCTTCTAGCCTTGCCACTGGTGCAAAAGTCTCATCAAAATCAATTCCTTCTTCCTGGCAGTATCCTTTAGCAACTAATCTTGCTTTGTTTCTTACAACGACTCCTGATTCATCTAGCTTGTTCTTGAACACCCACTTTGTTCCAATTACACCTTGATGGGTCGGTCTAGCGACTGTTTGCCATACTTGATTTCTCTCAAATCCATTCAATTCTTCCTGCATGGCCTGTACCCAGTTGCTATCTTGCAGTGCCTCTTCAACATTCTTAGGCTCTGATTATGATATGAAGCATGCAAACATTGCTTCATGTGGGATGGATCTTCTTGTCCTTACACCGATGGATGGATCTCCTATAATGAGATTTCTTGGATGATTTCTGAGTCATGTCCTATCTGGCTCAAAAACGTGCGTTGGTATATTTTGCTCATCATGTTGCTGTATTGTAGGAGGTTCTGCTGCTGTAAAAATGTCTGCTGCATCCAATGTTGCAGCTTCTTCATCTTTTTCCTCTTCTGTAGGCAGAACTCCTTCTATGTATGGTACAACATTCTCTTTTCTATGAGAGGTTTCTTCAGGTGGTTTTTCCAGCTTCTTTGTGTCACAATGTGGTTCATCGAACACCACGTGTACAAATTCTTCTACCACCAGGGTTCTCTTATTAAACACTCTGAAGGCTTTACTTACAGCAGAGTATCCTAGAAATACTCCTTCGTCTGATTTAGCATCAAAAGTCTTCAGATGTTCCTTTCCATTGTTGAGAACATAACACCTGCATCCAAAGATATGCAGATAGGAAATGTTTGGTGTATGACCATTCCATATTTCATACGGTGTCTTGTCAAGATCCTTGATGATTAAACATCTGTTCTGCGTATAGCATGCAGTGTTGGTTGCCTCAGCCTAAAATCTCTTGGGTATTTCTACTTCTGCTATCATCGTCCTTGCTGCTTCCTTGAGGGTTCTATTCCTTCTTTCAGCAACCCCGTTTTGTTGAGGTGTTCGTGCAGCAGAGTATTCATGACGAATACCATTGTCAGAACAGAATTTCTCTATAAACTTATTCGTGAACTCGGTTCCTCTGTCTGATCTTATCTTCACTATGCTCAAGTTCTTTTCATTCTGAATTTTCTTCATGAGGCCAGGTAGCTTTTCTTGAGTTTCCGACTTCTTCGCTAGAAAGATCGTCCATGTGTATCTGGAGTAGTCATCCACTACTACTAGAGAGTACTTCTTCCCGCTCAAGCTTACTGGTTCTACTGGTCCAAAGAGGTCCATGTGTAGAAGATCTAGAATTCTGTGAGACGATTTCTGAATCTTATCCTTGAAAGAGCTCTTAACTTGCTTCACTTTTTGACACGCTCCACAGACATTCTCTTTCTTGTAAGCTACATCTGGTAATCCTCTCACGAGGCCTTTTCTTGCTAGCTTGTTGATAGTCTTGAAGTTCAGGTGACTTAATCGTTTGTGCCATAGCCAGCTCAGCTCCGGTGGACTTTTCACTATGAAGCATGTTGATTGAGTGGAGGAATTCCAATCTGCTAGGTAGATATTTCCTCTTCTTGTTCCTGTAAGCTTTACTTCATTTGTGGTGCTGTCCTTGATTAAGCACTTGTTGAGGTTGAATTCCACTGTATATCCTTTGTCACAGAACTGACTGATGCTTAGAAGATTGTATCTAAGCCCCTTTACGTAGGATACATCTTTGATCTTTATGTTCCCCTTGACTAGGCATCCGCTTCCTTTTGTGCTTCCTTTGGAATCATCTCCAAATATGACCTTAGGTCCTTTGCATTCTTGGAAGTCTTTCAGCGTTTCTTTATTGCCTGTCATGTGCCTTGAGCAGCCGCTGTCGATATACCATACATCACTGCTGCATCCTGGCACTGTAACCTGTAACAAACTCAAACAGATTTAGGTACCCATTTCCATACGGGTCCTTTGGGGTTAGTTACTTTGGGAACCCAAACTTTCTTAACAGTAATTGATCTACTGTAAGATTTGTTGGTTCTCGAACTGTATGCAGTTATCTTGGAAAACTGCTTATGAGAAGTGTGTGCTCGACAAACATGTGTTACCAACACCCTTGTAGTGCGGTCTTCCACCATACTTTCCTGGAGTATATCCTCCTTGAGGTTTAGACATATAGGTCTTAGTATCGGTGGGAAAGTTTCTTCTATGCTGCAACTTTGTTGGTTGTTGCATCATTTTGCTACATGCAGCAGATGACTTCTGCTGTAGCCAAGTCTTAGATGCAGACTTATTCCCTGCAGTTGAGCATTGGGGTTTCTTCCCTTTATCCGTCATTGCTGTTTTGTTCACTGTCTTTTCAGAGTCACAAAGTAACTCTTTCTCCATTGGAATTCTAGCTTGAACAAAATTCACAGCTTCGGATGTGCTTGCTGTATTCTGAGAGTCTTGATTGCTGTAACCTATGCCTGAAATCACAAAGGGATCTCTGACACTGTTTATGCAATCTCTTGCGTCCTTTGAGGATTTGGTGAACGTTCTCATCTTGGACTGCAAGATTTCCTTCTCAGATCTTAGCTCAGTGATCAGCAGATTCAATCTAGAGATCTCTTGTTGCTGCTTACTACACTTTGAGTTATCAGACTTTCGTGCAGCGAGCATTCTGGCAATGTCGATGTTTTTGCTCTTAAGGATCTCATTATCGATTCTAAGGTTCTCATTCTCAACCTTAAGCTCCTCATGAATTGAGTTGATCTGCTCGAAATCACTCATGATCCTTTTCAAGGAGTGGATCATGTTCAGCTCCTCATCAACTTGTATGGACAACGGTTGGTAAATCACCTCATCTTCTTTGCTGTCCTCGCCATCTTTAGCCATCAGGCATATGAGTGCTTCTTCGTCAGAGGATGAGGTTTCAGCATCGCTGTCAGAGGATTCTGCAGCTTTCAGTACTTCCTTCGGAACTACTGCATCCTTGGCTTTCTCCATCTCTCATATGAGAGCTCGAAGCTTGTGCCTTTCCTCTCGTCTTTTATCTCTCATCTATTCTCTTTCTTCTTCAGGATACTTGTGTACTGTTGGATAAGGACAATTCCTTGCGTAGTGTCCAGGCTTCCTGCAATTATAGCACAAGTCAACATTCCCTGTATTTGACTGAGGAGAAGTAGATACCTGAGGGGTTGAGTGACTTCTTCTGAAGTCATTCTTTTTGTTGAGGTTGGTGTTGCTGCTATTGTTGTTGCTCTTGATGAATCTCCTGAATTTCTTTAGGAGGAGCGCCATATCCTCTTCAGCAACTTCTGCTGTATCCTCACTCTGCTTACTGCAACTGGCGGTTGCTGTATCCTTTGTTCCTCTGGCGGTTAGCGCTGTAACTTTGGAGACTGACTCCTCTGACTCTTTTCTCCTTCTATTGATGTCATACTCGAATGCTTTCAAGTCGGAGAATAAGTCAAATGTGCTCATGGACTTCAGGTCCATAGACACTCTCATGGCAGTGGTCTTGCTATCCCACTCCGCTGGTAGGGCTCTTAACACCTTCATGTTCTTTTCTTTCTGTGTGTAGTGTTTGCCCAGAGCTTCTAGTTCATTCACTATGGATGTGAATCTCAGATCTAGTTGCTCTAGAGTCACTTCATTCTTTATCTCGAAGAGCTCGAATAATTGTGTAGCGTTGGAGATTTTGTTGTCCTTTGTGAGCTCAGTTCCTTCACAAATTTGCTCCAACTTTTCCCATATTTCTTTGGATGTTGAGCAAGTCTTGACTTTGCTAAAGGTGCCCTTATCCAAAGTAATAAATAGAGCGTTCTTTGCCACGTTATCCAGGTTGGCTCTTTTCCTGTCTTCGTTTCCCCACTCTTGTCGTGGTTTGATCAGGAAGTTTGGTGGTGGCTGCTCTCCTTCTGCATGGTCTCTTCCATACATTGGATTTACCTTCATGGGAACTATCGGTCCTTCAGTTATGACGGTCCACATCTCATCATTCATGGCCGAAAGGTGTGCCTGCATTCTAATCTTCCAGTCATCATATTCCTCTATGGAAAACATAGGTAGCTTTTGATTGGAGGAATCCATGATATGCTTTAAAAATGATTTTTATGCAAAGAAAACAGCGAGACAAAGGTGGATCTGGGTAGGTGACCAGATAAGTTGGCTTTTAACCCAACTTGCTCTGATACCACTTGTTGGTCTCAAGTGGTGTCCGAGGTTCAGAGGGAGGGGTGAATGAACCTTGGTCGATTTTTCAGAATCTTTAAAACAACCGTTCTGCACTGCAAGTTACTTGAGCTTGCAGCGATAGATGGTTACTGCTTGCAGTGCTAGAATGCAGTGCTGCACGCTGTAACCTGGAGTTTTGTACGCAGTGGAAATTTACTTTTAAACACAATGCTGTTTTACACAAAAATGCTTCTTTCAAACGTTTTATGATGAGAAGAGATATAGATATATGCAGAAAATAAGCACAGATAAATAAAGCGATAAAAACACTTATGGCTTATAGTGGTTCGAAGGTGGTGTAATCCTTCTACGTCCACTCTACTGCTCCTCGAGCAGGAACTTTGTTAAGCAAGATTGATTTACAGGACTCTCCTAACAATCTATCAACTTTACAAAGAAAACCACCTACTGAAGTCCAGCGTACACACAGTAACTGCAAACTTCAAAGGCTAACCCACACAGGGTTCTATACTCCCATACAGGGAAGCTGCCTAACACTAGACAACTAAAACAAACAGCAAGGATCTCTCCTATCAACTGCTTGACACCACTAAAACAACCGTGTGAGCTTGTGCAAGGTTAAAAGGATAAAAAGGTTTTCTTCAACTTGTGCTTCGAAGTGAGCTTCTGAATCCGTAAGGAATCTTTCAGCTTGAACTCTGCTTCACTTCGATAGGTTGAGTGACTGAAACTGTTGGCTTGAATTTAAATTTGTATGCTCAAAACTTTCGCGTATGGAAATTAGATCTCAGTAACAGTAACCAGCTTCAGTACTCCTCGACCTCTATTTATACTTGTAGGAGAAGATGTCCGTTGAAGGAGACATCCCTCTTTTGAATTTGAAATAGCCTGGCCCAAAGTATGGTTCGCATTTAATGCGACTGACCTTTTTTTTCGGAGCATTTAATGCGGCAGTTGCGGCTCGCAGCTTTCTGCGGCGCGTCAGTCCATGTGGCATCTTCTTATTGGCTCCGTGTCTGCTACTTTGACTTTTTCTTGAACGGCTCTTTTGTCCCTACTTGGATCTCCGTTCCTCGTACTGCATTTATCCTTCCTGGCATTTGCAGGATACTTAGTCTTGTAGTTGGCGCTGTATATACTTAACCGTTCTGTAAGTCTGCGCTGTATCCTTGTCTCTGTGCAGCTGATGTATACTTTCAGTGCTGCTGTATTTTAGACCTGCTTGCAGTATCGTCTGGCAGTGCTGCTGTAACTTCGTTCTAGCAGTACTCCTGTATCCTTTTCATGCAGCGATGCTGCACGCCGTTCTTCCTTGCTTTGCTGTATCCTGCCTTCTTGCAGCGATATCTTCCTTTAAAGCTTAGATGCAGCTTTATCCTCTTTTAACCTCCATTTCAATCCTTGACTCAAGACTCAATTCTAGTCTATTTATTCACTTAAACAATGTGAAAATGGGGTACTCAAAACTTCCTATTACATGGTTGGTTTGTCTCATCAAAATCTAAACAATGAAATCCCAACATATCTTTTACGCGGTGATGAACGACTTGTTCCATCATTTGCTGCGTCATTTTGTCTACTGACGGTTGGCCTTCAATATCTACTGGCCAAGCATGATGAAGACCGTTACATATTTTATCTCAAGATGTTTGGTTTGCCAGAAGAATAAATCTGATAGTTGTAGTCCTACAGGTTTGCTCCAACCTCGTTCAATTTCGGATATGATATGGCAAGATGTTAGTATACATTTTATCTCGGGCCTCCCTCATTCCAATAACTGTGATGCTAGAGCACTTACAACCCCAAAAAAATTGGGTTAAGTTAGCATTATAGAAGAAAGAAGGAGTGGATTATAAACCATGATGGGACAGCTGGTTCACCATGGTGAACTAGAAAAGAAAAAAAAAACAGCGCGTGCAGGATACGCGATCCAGGATTGGCGCGTGAGGGTAGTAGAACCCATGTGCACAATTCCTTTTATTTTTTTTCCTTTTCCCAATTATTATTAATTTTTTATTTATTTTTCTTAATTATTATTAATTGATTTGTATTTTATAATTAATTTTTTCTCAATTATTTTATAATTAATTAGTAGCATAACCGCATGTGCAATATTATTTTTCTAATTTTATAAAATTAATTTAGATGATAAACATTTGCATATTAAAATAGAGCTGTTTATGGCCGTTGCCAAAATAGAACTATTTATGATTGTTATCAAAATAGAGTCGTTTATGGTTGTTAATAAACGGCTCTATTTTTTTCTATAAATATACCAAGTTAATTTTCATTTATTCATATTACAAAATCATTTTTTATCTATAATTATCCAAGTTTTTTGTTGGTTCTATATTTTTCATTATCTTTTTGAATACACTTCTCCCAATGGCCGAAAATAATCGAGATTTCTTTGAAAATTTTGATTGTTCGTAATTTCCTTCACCTACACAAAATCCACCAAACTCAAATTTACCCAATTATTGGCAAGATTCTGAAATACCATCTTCCGTGCCAGAAACACAACCATCACAATACTCAATTTCAATTGATTTGGAAAGTTTTGAACAAGAATTGGTAGCCACTGAAGGTAGACGTCCAATGAAATGGAGGGTTGAGGAAGACAAGTTGTTAGCATACTCATTCGTCATGGTAGGTGAAGATCCTATAATCGATAATGATAAAAAAGGGATGCCTTTTGGAGAAAAATTGCGGTATACTATAATGCTAATTACAAGGCACCATATGTCAAAAAGAATTCGCTCTTCGATGAAATCACACTGGTATAATATTTTTCAAAAGATGGTAAATCATTTCAATGTTTGTTACTAAAATGTTGCTTTTAATTTTGAGCATGTATGGAAAATTACAAAAGGTCGAGCACTTTATGCTCCACAATATGGTGTTCATAAAAATTCCTCAAAAAAGGCAAGGCCATCGGATTCAAATACGAGCAACTCATCAACTCCATAAGGTAAACATTTAGAATTTGATCTAAACATTAATGAAATACACGTCCAATCGGACAGAAGGCTGTTAAGAGAAAAGCTAGAGGCAAGGGTAAAGCAGCAACCCAAAATAATGATGAGGGTGTTCAAAAATTTATCGAGCAATTTAAGAAATATTCAATTCATAAGAAAAATATGGTCAAAAGCTGTAAGAGAACAAAACATGCGAGTTAAAGAACAAAATATTCTCAAAGAACATGAACTCAAGTTGATAGAGTTTCAAATTATATCAAGGGACACATCTACTATGACTCCAGAGCAATTGATTATGTATCAACAAATGTGTGTTAGGATTAAATCAAAGTGGCATTAAATCTTATATCAATTGATTGTAGCTTGTAATTGTAATTTTCACTCATTGTAATTATAATTTTCAATTAATTGTCTTTAAATTCTTGTTCAATCTTATGTACTACTTTATTAAGTTCTTATTAATTTGATATACTACTTCTTTACATTTATAATAATTGTTTACAACTATATATTTTTCCAAATGCAAAATAAATTGATTTTTTGATAATTCGTCCAAATATGACGAAAAAAATTTATAAGATTTTTTTTACATTATATTGAAAAAATCTAAATTTGAAAAAATTGATATTTATTTTATTCATATTATAAAATTATTTTAGATGATAAAAATTCTCAAATTAAATATTAGGTGGAGGAGAAAAAGTTAACTATAACTCATTTTTTAGATATGGTTGGAGGAGTTAAAAAATGTAAGTTATAGTAAGTGGAATGATGATGTGGAGGGTAGGTGGAAGAGAGAGAATTAACTATAAAACCCACTTTTTTCTCCCCACATTATAAATGCTTATATACCTGTGGTGGTTGATTGTTTGTCAAAAGCGGCTCATTTCTTAGGATAACTCATCCGTATACCGCTCATGTGGTGGCAACTGCGTTTTACCGTGAGGTGGTGTGCCTTTACGGGGTGCCACATTCTATTGTGTCGGATAGAGATTTGATTTTCTTAAGTGCTTTTGGAAGGAGTTGTTTGCTGTCATGGGAACGCGGTTGCGTATGAGTTTCGTCTATCACCCGAAGATGGATGTGCAATCTGAGGTTATGAACCGTTACTTGGAGACGTACTTATGGTGCTTTGCTTCAGATTACCTGAAACAGTAGGCGCGATGGCTGTCTTAGGCTGAGTATTGTTTAAACACTAGTGATCATTCCGCTACGAGCCGCACACCTTTTGAGATGGTATATGGGAGGAAACCCTCACCATCTCGCAATGGCTTTTGGGGGGAGATTCAGATTAAGGTTGTGGCTGATGAGTTAGGTGATCGGGATGAGATTTTGAAGCAACTGTGTTTTCACATTGATCAAGCACAACAACGCATGTGTCATGCAGTAAATAAGCACCACCGCGATGTTTCTTTTGGGGTGGGTAATCGGGTTTTCTAGGAATTTAGGCCCTATTTTAATGTTTGAATGTCAAGCTAGCTCCTCGTTACTTTAGGTTATTCGTGATTAAGGAGAGGGTTGGGAAGATGGCGTATCATCTTCAGCTACCTAAAGGGTCGTAATCCATCCTGTTTTTCATGTTTCCCAACTGAAGCCTAGTGTCGGGGATCTTGTTCTGAAGCCGGTTTTGCGTCCGGACTGTCTTGGGGATGTTGGTAAGTTCGTGTTAGATTCAATTGTTAGTAGATGGGAGGTATAGAAGGGGACCGATAGGGTCTCGTAGGTGCGTGTTTCTTGGTTGTACATCCACTCGATGATGCTACTTGGGTTGATGAGAAGTTCTTTCTACAACAATTTTCTTCATTTCGCCTTGGGGATAAGACGTCTCCTGTGAGGGAGTGAATTGATACGCCTCTTGTTGTTTATAAGAGGCCCAAAGAAGAATGAGAAGTGATCGAGTTATTCATTAATCCAGTTTATTAGCTTTATTAATTATTTTTACTTTAGTTTATATTTTGGCCCATGGGCTTTCGTAAGAGTATAAGTACATTCTTATTAGATTAATTTGGGATTATCACAGAATAATAATATTGGCGGCCTTTTGGCTTGGGACAGGAACTGCTCCCAGGAAAGTTTATTATTACATTTTCATTCTTATGCATTCTCGTTTCCTTAACTCCATCAGTTTCTTCATAAAGAAAACAAGAAGGAAAGGGAGAATAGTGAAAACCAAATTATTTTGTACGTTTATTCATCATCTAGCATTACTAATCCCATTAATCAGTTATAAAGTATAAATTATATATGAACAGATAAATAAGTCAGAATTTTTTTGGAGATAGTAGCACATTGTATTTGGATAAACAAAAATGAAAAAAAAAGCAACTGTTGGTAATACGAGGGTGGAAATGGTTAAAATAAATCCGAAAATTAGAAATGAAACAGAACAAAATCGAGACATGTTCACAGTTTCCTTAAAACAGATTAGTTCCCTCCATTCGGTGCTAGAGGCATACACGAAAGTCTATTTTTCAGGATACAATGATTTAACGAAGGCGAGTTGAGCAAACAACCCAACCAACAACAAACTGGAAGAACACCCGATCAGTATCAACAGAAGGTGAGTTGAGCACACAACCCCACCGATAGCAAGCTGAAAGAACGCCCGATCAGTATCAACAGAAGGCAAAGAAATAAAGTAAAACTGGAAGAAAGCCCAAACAATAGAAGGCCAAAGAAATGAAGCAAAAAGATATATGAATGGAGACAGAAGGTGAGTTGAACACGCAATCCCACTGACGACGAACTAGAAGAACACCCGATCAATATCAACAATAGGCTAAAGAAACGAAGCAAAATTGGAAGAATGCTATAGAGAGATTTTTGTGTTTTTAGGAGTAGGAAGAGACTCATTATAGGACCGTTACAATTAATAGGAAGGTCGAAAGTCGACCGTTACAGGGGAGATGAAGAGTTGCTTGGAGCTAAAAGGTCGTGAAAGCCCCTTGGGATGCGCACGAGAGCATTCATACCAACCATTCTTATCACCAACAAAAGAAAAAAATCAATATAAACTAATGAAATTTGTTTCACTTTCCAGATGTGGGACAAGCACAGTTCCAAAGCTCCCAATCATTCCAAAATGGATCCAAAGTCATCACTTCGATCCACAATTTCTCATTCACTCATTAAATAATTTTGGGCAAGCTTTTACCATCTCGAACCTCTCTTGGAGGAGAATACGTTTCAATGACTTGTTTCTTAATTTGGGTACGGGATCCACATGCAAAATTGCCCTAAAAAGAGCAAAAAATGCAGATTTTTTCAATAGCAACAAGTTTGAAATCAATAGAAATCTGACATGCCACAGATATATCTCAAGCTGTTAATTAGACTCAGCCACCTGTTATAGAAAAACAAAGAAAAATCCTGAGTGTTATAATCATCCTTGTGATTGTATTATCAAAAAAATTAAAAAATTATGCTATTGTATTTTATTTGTCTGGAAAGGGTTTTGATCACTTAAGAGTCCTGCAAAAGAGAAAAAAAATTGTAATTCTTCTAGATTTCAGTGAAGTCTTCATTATTATGCTTATAAATCTTATAGAACGCAAAGTTTTAGTTCTATGACATTAGAATGTTAAGATCTATAGCCATCAAGATTGACACTACACATAGTAAATATTAGGTTTTTATACCTATAACATTACATACACTGAAACTAGCCGCATGTAAGTTCCACTTCACAACGTGCCTGAAGTTGAGGAAAACGTGGATGGAAAGAGTGCATTCCAAATGTCTATGAATAGTGCATTTATTTTAGTTGGTAGATAAGTTTTTCAAGCACAACATAGACAGTTGACTAGATCTAGTGTCGATGAGCAGTGTCGCAATAATTCTTCAAAACATTTTCTATCCTCATTTTATAAAATTACATGTCTTTTCTCAAAGTTAATGTTTTTAGCTTTGATGATAGTTCTAGGATTGTCGTTGCTCAATTGTTGTTGTTCGTCCTGTGACCATAAGGTTCTTAACAGCGTAAATTAAGGAATTAGTTTTAGCATGTGTATATTTTCCTGTTTTGTATGTATCTTTTGTGATCTTGCATATCTTTTGTTATCTTGCATATCTTGTACATATTTTGCTTACATATTTATATATAATACAAAAACCACACACAATTGGTATGGATCCCAAAACCTCATATGGTATCATACGCCTCCGGTTAACACCTCTATCGATCCTATGACCAATTCTCCAGAAACCACCGCTGAATCTTCTACCACTACTGCTGCTCTCACGCAATCTTCTTCTTCTCCGTTAAATGGATTTCTCCCTTTCTCACCATTAAACTTGATTCTTCCAATTATCTATTTTGGCACTCTCAAATTGAACCCTTGTTAGAATGCGCAAATCAGATACATCTCATTGATAGCACCACCCCTCCTCCGCCTCCACACAACGCTGATGCAAATGGAGTTACATCTCCTAATCCCGAATACGCCACCTGGCATTTGGCTGATCAGAAACTCCGAACGCTTCTTCAATCCTCTTTTACTCTAGAAGCATTGGCTGTTGTGGTTGGTTGCTCCACTTCTCGCCAGGTTTGGCTTGCTCTAGCCACCGCGTTTCGTCATGAATCAAAGGTGCATGAAATCAGTCTTAAAGACGAACTCCAATCTCTTTACAAAGGTTCCAAGTCTGTTGCTGCATATTCTCGGACCTTTAAATCCATTTGCGATCAATTGTCGGTAATTAGCTCTTTGGTAGATGACACCGATAAGATCCACTGGTTCTTACGGGGATTAGGACCTATTTTTTGCACTTTTTACACTAGTTAAATTTCTCAAACTCCATTGTCTTCCTTTGCTAATCTTGTTCTGAAGGCGATGAGTTTCGAGATTTTTCAGCAGTCAATTGAAGGTACTCATTCTCCTCAGACCGCCTTTTATTCTGCTCTCTCGTTTAGAGGGCGTGGCTCCTCCAACTATTTAGGTCATGGCTCTCGCAACTCCTCTGCCTGAGGTAATTCTTCTGGGCGTAATTCTTCTAGATGTGGTAATTCTTTTTCTACTGCTCGCGGTGCTTCTTCTGGTAGAGGATTTGGTCGTAGACCTTATCTTGGCAAATGCAAGATACGCTAAGAGGAGGGCCATGCTGCACCGATTTTATCCGAAACACTATGATAAAGATCGTGTTCCCTCTTTAGCCAATGTTGTTGCTTCTCAAGCCATTCCAATAGCTCTTTCTTCATTTGACTTTCCAGATTAGTTGGTTGACACTGGTGCGAGTGCTCATATGACTCCCTCACCTCATTATCTAGATTCGGCAACTAAGTACAATGGTAAGACACGTGTTGTTAGGGGCGATGGTAATACCTTATTTGTATCTCATATTGGTTCTTGCAATTTATCATCGACTTTATCTTTACAAGATGTACTTGTTATGTTTAATCTCAAATGGAATCTTTTATCTATTAGTCAGCTGTAGCGACAACTGTCTTTTTGATTGGTACTGCAGTAGCCTTTTGGTTGGGTATTAGTGCAACATTACCTATTGATAAATCCCTAATTTAGGTCTTTTTTAATTTGATTCAATTGTTAAATAACACGATGTGAGTATCTAGGGAATAGTCGCTTCAAGGCAAATTCGCCCTAGATACATCTATTCAATAAAATTCTCAATTTCTTTCGAATATCTGAATTGTGCTACAGATTCAAATCTTATATCTTAATTAAATACAATAGATTTAAAACTTCTTTTTTGGTAACTCAATTGCGAATTTTTTTTCTAGAATGCCTAATATCTCTTTTACATCTTCTAGGCAAAAATGTTCAATTTTCATAAGATCTTCGTGACTGTTATTCAAAAGGTCCGATAATGTATCTATATTGGACCTTTTGAGGCAATTATAAACTCTGGGAGACAATTCGGATTGATCAATAAAAATCGACATGTCTTTCACATCCAGCTATACCAATGAGTAATCTCTTAATTTTTATTTAAATGGCAGTTCCAAAAAAACGTACTTCTACATCAAAAAAACGTATTCGTAAAAAATTTTGGAAAAGGAAGGGGTATTGGGCAGCGTTAAAAGCGTTTTCCTTGGGGAAATCTATTTCTAGCGGGAATTTAAAAAGTCTTTTTGTACGACAAACGAATAAACTAAGTAATAAAACATAACACGTTAGAATAATCTAAATAATCCTGACTCAAAAATAGATTCATTTCATTTCGAAAATCAAATTCCCGAATTCCATTCCTTGTTGATTAACTCAACAGGGAATGGAATTCGTTTCGCTCCTAGAATATGGAGAATAGGAATTCTTTTGTTTACCTTTTACCTTACTGAATTCCAAAACAAACAAAAAAAATTTGGGGAGGTTCTATCCCTCAATTCATATACTTCATAGTAGGACTATCTAGTTTTACTATAGTTGAGTCGAGAAGAGTCTAAAATACACAATAAAACCAAGATCCAAAATGAAAATAATGAACCTTCAAATACCTATTTGAACAAATTTTTATTCATCCATTCGAATCTTTTCTAAAAAATAATGAACTCAATTGAATTCTTAAATATAGACGATTACTTATTCATAGGCTATTAGATGGGATTGTCTATAATGATAGACAAATGAAAAACTTTCTCAAGCATCCACTTGAAATTTTCAAAATAGCTTGGTTGAGCTTGCAAATTGACTCATTGAAATTGAATATTGAATAAGTAAACAATTGAATTGCATGGCACCAACGAAATCGAGTGCTAACTCCCATTTGTTATTGAATTAACCGATCGACGTGCTATCAGACATTTCTTTTTTTGAATTCGATAATTTTCACAAAAAAAATTTCGACCTATATTTTTTATTTATTATTATTATGAGAATGAATCCTACTACTTCTGGTTCTGGGGTTTCCACAAAAACCCTGGGGTGTATCATCCAAATCATCGGTCCGGTACTAGATGTAGCCTTTCCGTGGGGTAAGATGCCTTATTTTTATAACGCCCTGGTAGTTAAAGGCCGAGATACTGTTGGTCAAACAATTAATGTGACTTGTGAGGTACAACAATTATTAGGAAATAATCGAGTTAGAGCTGTAGCTATGAGTGCTACAGATGGTCTGATGAGATGAATGGAAGTGATTGATACGGGAGCTCCTCTAAGTGTTCCGGTCGGTGGAGCGACTCTAGGACGAATTTTCAACATGCTTGAAGAGCCTGTTGATAATTTAGGCCCTGTAGATGCTCGTACAACATTTCTTATTCATCGATCTGCGCCTGCCTTTATACAGTTAGATACAAAATTATCTATTTTTGAAATGGGAATTAAAGTAGTAGATCTTTTAGCACTTTATCGCTACGGGGGAAAAATCGGACTATTTAGGGGAGCTGGGGTTGGTAAAACGGTACTCATTATGGAATTGATTAACAATATTGCCAAAGCCCACGGGGGTGTATCCGTATTTGACGGAGTGGGTGAGCGTACTCGTGAAGGAAATGATCTTTACATGGAAATGAAAGAATCTAGAGTGATTAATGAAGAAAATTTTGCAGAATCTAAAGTGGCTCTAGTTTATGGCCAGATGAATGAACCGCCGGGTATAGCTGGATGTGAAAGACATCTATTGTTCAAAAAAATTTGCGCTTTTATAAATTTACTATGTATTTCTTTTTTCATTTTCTAGAAAATCATTTTTCTAAAAAGATAAAATATAAAACAATAGATAAGAAGGGTGAACGGTATGGGAAAATCAGATAAAATATTTCTAAAATAGAACAAAGAAGAATATTTTAAACAACTTTCAAAACCCGGGAAAATATGTCTAATTTGACTTTAATTTTCAAATTCGAAGTAGATTGGTAATTAATCTATTTCTTTAATATGATTTGACCAATTGTAATTTCGTGATTTGAATATTTGAAGTATTTAGCAGAAATTCAGAAAGACTAAGTAAAAATAAATAAAAATGAAAAAATTCTATTGAAGTTAGTACATATCTTCATTTTTTTATTGACTCCTTTCAAAAAAGATAAGGTCCGGTGAATCGGAAATAGTTAATATTAATTAAGAATTCAAAAAAGTTTTTTTATGGAACAGACATATCAATATGTACGGATTTTACCTTTCGTTCCACTTCCAGTCCCTATGTTAATAGGAGTGGGACTTCTTATTTTTCCGACAGCAACAAAAAACCTTCATCGTATGTGGGCTTTTCCAAGTATTTTATTGTTAAGTATAGTCATGATTTTTTCAACTAATCTATCTATTCAACAAATAAATAGCAGTTCTATCTATCAATATGTATGGTCTTGGACCCTCGATAATGATTTTTCTTTAGAATTCAGCTGCTTGATTGATCCACTTACTTCTATTATGTCGATGTTAATCACTACTGTTGGAATTATGGTTCTTATTTATAGTGATAATTATATGGCTCACGATCAAGGATACTTGAGATTTTTTGCTTATATGAGTTTTTTCAGTACTTCCATGTTGGGATTAGTTACTAGTTCAAATTTGATACAAATTTATATTTTTTGAGAATTGGTTGGGATGTGTTCCTATCTATTAATAGGATTTTGGTTCACACGACCCCCTACCGCAAATGCTTGTCAAAAAGCGTATGTAACTAATCGTGTAGGGGATTTTGGTTTATTATTAGGAATTTTAGGTTTTTATTGGATAACGGGTAGTTTTGAATTTCAGGATTTATTCGAAATCCTCAATAACTTGATTTATAACAATAAAGTCAATTTTCCATTTGGTAATTTGTGTGCTGCTCTATTATTTGCCGGTGCAGTTGCTAAATCGTCACAATTTCCCCTTCATGTATGGTTACCTGATGCTATGGAAGGACCTACTTCTATTTCGGCTCTACATTTTTCGAGAACGAGAATTGATATATGACCTATTCGAAGCTGCTACCGGCATGCACATGATGCATAATTATTTTTGTATCGGAGGAGTCGCTGCTGATCTACCTCATGGCTGGATAGATAAATGTTTGGATTTTTGCTATTATTTTTTAACCGGGGTTGCTGAATATCAAAAGCTTATTACACGGAATCCTATTTTTTTAGAATGGGTTGAGGGCGTAGGCATTATTGGCGGAGAAGAAGCACTAAATTGGGGTTTATCGGGCCCAATGCTACGAGCATATATAACTTTGTCTAATTTGTCTCTACTTGTGGACCCCGCCTTTTTTTCTGCTGTATTTGTCTTTATTTTTCATAGTTTTCGTCGAATTCGATGATCTAGGTGGTCTATCTAGAATGACAAAACCCTAATTTTTTTATCTTATAAACTTATAAATATCAAATTAGGGCATTTCCCTTTAATTGTGTGTGGAACTCGACTAACCAACAATGAATCAACTTTGCTTATTCCACTTAGATTGATGAAATACATTGGGGACTAAAAAATCCTATATTTTTTGAATTCTTATTTTTTTTAGTCTTCCATACACTTTTTTACTTTTTCTATCTAAGTAGATTAGATATGTA